>JAQIUQ010000057.1:0-35709 GCA_030378365.1 Hybognathus amarus | reverse complement strand
AGCCAGACCAACTGTCCTGGTTGATATTGAGCGGTCGCCTGAATGTCTGGTATCGGCCTGGCTCTTATGTCTCCGGACAGCCTGCTGGAGGTGTACATGGGCTGAGTCCCAAACCCTCTCGCTCATCTGGAACCAGTGATGGACTGCCGGAACGTTGGAGGGTTCTCCGTTCCATGGGAATAGTGGTGGTTGGAAGCCGGATCACTGGAAGGGGGTGAGTCCAGTAGTAGATTGACAAAGGGAATTTTGTGCATACTCGGCCCAGGGAAGATAACGGCTCCAGCAGTCCTGGTGGTCGTGGCAATATGACCGCAGGTATCTCCCGATCTACTGTCTCTTCCTCTCAGTCTGGCCTTTGGACTGGGGATGGTATCCGGAAGTTAAGCTGACTGATACACCTTGCAGGTTGAAGAATGCCCTCCACACACAAGAGATGAAACTGGGGTCCACGGTCAGACACTATATCTTCGGGGATGCCGAAGTGACGGAAGATTTGATAAGAGTGTTTCAGCAGTTTCAAAGGCAGTAGGCAGACCGGCCAGATGGATGAGCTTACAGGCTTTTGAAAACCGTTCTACCACCACTAGGATGCAGGTATGAAGTCAGACGCGGGAAGGCCGGAGGACGGAAGTCCACCCCTAGATGAGACCAGGGTCGCGTGGGTACAGGAAGGGGGACTAACTTTCCCTGGGGACATCCTGGGTCATGTTTGGCCATCAATAGCGTTGTTGGATGAGCGAGAGGGTATGGTGGCTGCCTGGGTGTCCAGAGCCAGAGGATGTATGAACTGAGTCCATGAGGGACAAACGCAGCCGTGTGGGTACATAGACACTCTGGACCTCCCGGCAGAGCAGGTTCTGACCGGGTGGCTTCGGCGATGTGGTCATCCAGGCTCCACTGGAGAGGGCTGAACGACTAGGACAGGAGGGAGGATGGTGTCGGGCACAGATGGGCAGGAATCCGGGTGGAATTGATGGGACAGGGCATCTGCCTTGACGTTCTTTGGACCTGGGCGATAGAAGACTTTAAAGTTAAAGTGGGTGAAGAAGAGCGCCCAGTGAGCCTGACGTGTGTTAAGTCTTCTGGCTTCACGTAAGTATTCTAAGTTGCGGTGATCGGTGATGACGATGAACGGATGTTTGCGTCCCTCCAGCCAGTGTCTCTCACTCCTCCAAGGCGAGTTTGATGGCTAGCAGTTCCCGATTGCCAATATCATAATTCTGCTCCACCGGGGACAGTTTCTTGGAGAAGAAGGCGCATGGATGGAGTCGGAGTGGGTTCCCCTGCCGCTGTGAGAGGATTGCTCCTACCCCGGTAATGGAAGCATCGACTTCTACTGGGAACGGGAGCTCCGGATAAGGAAGGATGAGGGCAGGAGCAGAAATGAAGGACCTCTTTAACTCCTCGGTTACTGTCCCAGGCAGCAGGTCGATCGCACAGTCCCATGGCCGATGAGGTGGAAGTGTGGTTGCCAGCTGCTTATTGAAGACATCCTGGAATGCACGGTAAGGAGTGGGAAACTCAGGTAGATTAACTACAGGTGGACTCTCAACAGAAGTTGATGCAAGGGGAACCGTGGATGCAGGAACAGAAGATGGGGGTGAGGATTTCTTGACTGAGGGAAGACAATGGCTGAAACAGTTCTTTCCCCACTGAAAAATCTTACCGGAGGACCACTGGATGTTTGGGGAGTGTTTTTCCAACCACGGGCATCCCAGGATGATCTCAGCAGTAGAGCCCTCCAGCACCAGAAACGATATTTCCTCCCGATGAAGATGGCCGATCTATAACACCATATCCGGGCTACGGTGTCCGATTCGTCCTCGGCCAAGCGGTTTACCCAGGATGGACTGTCCGTGAATAGTGTAAGGAATAGCTCTCTGACGAGTCTGGAATCGTTGAAGTGTGGACAGCGCAATGAAGTTGCCTGCAGAACTGGAGTCAATCAATGCTTGTACTGGAAGAGATCTATGTTGGTAAGTAATGGTCACTGGTGTATACTTCATTGAAGAGGTGGGTAACGGGAGACAAACTGTACTCACCGATGGCCGAGGAGGACGGATGGGACAGGTTATGATGGCCGGCACCTCCACAGTCAAAGCAGAGATGATTTGAGATTCGACGTTGTCGCTCTGAGGGGGACAGATGGTTGGACCCAAAATCCATGAGTTCTGGTGCTGGAAGGCTGCGCCTGATGGAGGGCGAGGAGGAGGTTGTGCAGGGCTATCGAGCTGATCCGTGGAATGGTGGGCGCTGGCGGAGGAGTCACCGCTGCAGAGGTAGCGGGAGTTGGATGCAGCATGTTTTGGTCTGATCTTCTGTCACAGATCAGGAAGACACAGACGGGTAAGTTTAAGGAGTTTATTGCAATAGGTGAACAATGGTAATGGCAGGTGCATGAGTATCCGGTTGGTAGATAAATGCAGATCAAGTTGAACAGTCTTGATAATAGAGTCTCTTGTCTTTTGCAGGCTGGATGAATACAGAAGGCGGACAGAAGACAGGAATAAGAGGGACCGGACCAGGACCAGAGTACAGACAGGTGGCGGACTGGATGCTGACTGCTGAGACGGTGAGTAGCAGGTAAGTAGTCTTTTTGAATGGCGGGAGTCTGTAGTCGTTTGTAGCGACGAGACCAGACAACTGAAGAAGTGAACGGGTGACTCTTTTATGTTGAGGGTGAATGAGACGGGGATTGCATGCAGGTGGTGGTGACAGGTGATGATGATTAGAAGTCCGGGGAAGCAGATCGAGTGGGCGGAGTGAAGGTGTCTGGCACTGAAGCTGGTGTATCCGTGACACTTGTATTTTGACGCATTGTATTTTTAGGGGTTGCATTTTTATAGGCTGAAATTTAGCATGGATGAATATATAATCTTCATATATAATCTTCATCTGCTATTAGTCAAACTCACCAGCAGGGGGTGCAAGTGACAGTTAGAGCCACATCATAGACAGATGAGGTAGACGCCTATCGACCGCTACTGCCTATTGGCCAAGGGGGTAATCCATCGACTGGAAGTTGAAGCCTCGTGGGAGCTGCCATCTTGTCGCAGAACTTCACTTGCGTTAGCATTTCCATTGACTCCCATTCATTTTGGCGTCACATTGATAGCGAATAACTTTACATCTGAGGCATTTGAAGACCCCATTTGTCCTTTATTTATTTCTAAAGAAACACGACAATATATAAAATGCTCCATTATCTTGTAGCTTATGTTATGGCCCCGTAGAACCAGTTTTTTGTAAAGTAGGCTAACGATTGCGTCATACCAAAGCGACTCTTGTCGCACAGTAGAGAGATTACCGTATGGACAGGAGGAGAAGCTTGAGGGCAATCGGGGAAACGTGGAGGCAAAATGACAAAATAATTAATCAGAATACCAAAAGTTTTGTCCAAATACCAGAATAGCAAAAGTTTCTCCTTGCTCATGGTGTAATGTTCTTGTGCAGTGTGTTGAAACTCTGACTAAACACCAAGTTAAACCGTTGCAAATGAAGACAGAGGTTGATCATTTACTGTCACACTTCCTCATTTACATGTAGGTGAAAACTGTAATAAAAAACAATACAGCAATATTCAGTGTCCATTTCTTAAGTAACATCGCATTGTGAATAAAATGAATAAACAATGCAATTCTCATTGTAGCAGCAGCTATACAGGCCATTAGCATCTCTGAGAGCTTGTTCACAACATAATTTTAGCAATCTTATCAAACATCATAATTTTATCAAAATATCCACTAATACATGACCTTTAACATGTCTAAAATCACATAAACAAACTTACAGCATTGCCTCTATGATGCTTTAAGGTGGATGCAAGTGGATTCAACACCAAGAGCACACATAGGCTGCGTCCGAAACCGCATACTTCCCTACTATATAGTATGGTACTAATAAGTGACGTACTAATTATTGCGTGAGATTCGGACGTACACATACCTAAAGTGCGTCCGAATATGCCTACTTTCATACTATATAGTAAAACAGTATGTGAAAGAAGCAGTACGTCCGAAACATCAGTATTCATAAAAGAGTAGGCGAGATGTTCCCGGATGATGTCCTGCTTTCGCCCAGATTTTTGAGTGCTGTCCGATGGGTACTCTTCTATCCCATGAGGCCATGGGAGAGCATACGTCATTATCTGAACATCGCGGAGATCAGCGACGCCGGGGTTTCAAATGTGAGTAAACACCGTTCCTTGTGTTTACATCGTAAGTGTTAAACTATTATAGAGTAAACGTTTTAACTGTTGAAGGTCTAAAGGACTTAGACAGTATAGTATATGTGTGATTTTGCTGTAAACACATCTTTTATTATAGCTAGTTAGTAGTTAGTTAAACAGGGGAGCTCCAGTAAGTAGGCTACACGTAACGAAACGTTTCTAAAATGGATTTACATAACCATATAACGTTACATCTTAAATACGCTTATTTAAAATGTCTATTTACATCTGAAATGAAAATATTGTTTAAGTATTGCAGATGAGCACATCCCAACATGAATAATAATACATCTGAGTGATGTAACATATGTGTGCTATTATGAAGGATAATTCACTGTTGTCAACACTGCTTACATTAGACAAATGTGCTGTAAATAAGGTAAATAAACAAATCTATAAAGTAACTAAACATGTTATATTTAATTTGTCCCTTATTAGTGTTGATATATTGAGGAACATTTAAGTTGGATTAAAAGTGAGTTAACAAATTAACCTCAGCATGTAAATGCGTGTTGAGCTGGTAATGTGAATCTTGTCTGTATGTTACAGGGACAGAAGAACATGCGTGTGTTTATCCGGTGGAGAGAGGCTCATGATGCTGAATGCTGTCATCAAAGGCTTTGAGTGAGTATACTACAGAAAATGGATAACAAAATCTATCAAATCTTAAGTTGTAGTTTATTTGAATTATTGTAAATTCAAGTAGAGAAATTACAACACTTTTCTGAGTCTTGATTTCTGTGCATTTGCTGCAGAGCTTTTGTGGTGGAGCTGGACCTGCAAGGAAAGATGATGGCAGCATTTGTTTTAGGGATTTTACTCAAATATAAAGTAAGGTTACTTTTAATACATAAATCAAATGACATTGTGTGTTAAAATGACTGCTTTTGTATAATGTTTTTGTATTTTTGTAGGATCTGAAATGTCTGCAGACTGGTGTGAGCACTGAGGATGAGGAGCCCAGAGCTGAATCCTGGAAGTGGTGCCATGGATGAGTCCCTCCATCGCTCCACCTGCCCTTATTGCCTCAGATTGTGAAGCGCAGCACAGCAACAAGCTCTGGGACGAAGGCACAGTCACCTCTGGTGAATTATCAGATAAAGCGCAGAATGGGAACCGCTGTGTTGAGACGGCAGTAGGATGTGGTGTTCAGCGGCTGTAAATAAATGCTTGTAGTTTGAATAAAGCTTTGTTTCATGTGTTGTTGACTTGTATATGCATTTGTTTATTGTGATGGTTACTTTTATTTGTTCTTTTACTCATTTATTCATTTTTATTATTGTTGTCAGTATATAAAATATAATTAATTAATGTATGCATTAATTCATCGATTGACTGACAATTGAGATGTTTCACTCATCAATATAAATGTATTTATGCATAACTGTCATATAACAAAACAAATTATATATTGCTTGTTATATTAAATGATATTTTTAGTATATAAAAAAGTTATATAATTAAGTATTGGTCAGCATTTAATATTATTATTTTGTTTAAGTTTTGGGGTGGGCTAATAATGCAATTCATTCTGAGGTAATATCAGAAAACATAGATCATTGGTTTGTGTACATCATAATATGACATCATAATATGATATTTATGCACAGGAAAAAGGAACAATAACAAGAGCTGTGTCCCAATGTGAAGGCTGCATCCTTCGAAGTCCGTATTTGAAGGCCGATTGCGTCACATCCGCGCTACGAAGGCTGCCCCAATTCAAAGGCTGCATCCTCCGAAGGGCGTATTCGAAGGCTGGTTGCGTCATACCGGCCGACGAAGGCTTCCGTGATTCAAAAGCCGACGGCCAAATGCACCCTTCATTTCACCAGAAAGTGAGGATACATAAAT
Organism: Hybognathus amarus; assembly: GCA_030378365.1. Taxonomy (NCBI): domain Eukaryota; kingdom Metazoa; phylum Chordata; class Actinopteri; order Cypriniformes; family Leuciscidae; genus Hybognathus; species Hybognathus amarus. Next base: position 29,630 of record JAQIUQ010000057.1, on the reverse strand, counting down.
GGATCCTACCCGAGCTTACACGGCCTATTTTTTTTTTTTTTTTTTATTTTATTTAACAAATATAACCACAAATACAAAATTATATCTCAAATCAAAAATCAAATAATAACATTCTTATAATAAAAATAAAATACATAATAAAAAATCCAAATAATATAAACAGACAAAACTTTAAATAAAATAAATAAAAATTGAGCCAGAGGTAGCATATAATTTAAAATAAATTGAAGAGCGAGAAATACTTCAAGTCCCCTTTTTCCATTATACAAAAGCATAAACATTATTCATGTGCACAATGTAACAGACCATGAGCTTTAGCATTGTTGGAGAAGAGAAAGACTGAGAAAATCGAGAGAGAAAGAACAATACCTTGAATCCTCCTTTTTTCTTTATAAAAAAAGCATAAATATTATATTTTGTGCACAATCTAACAGATTTTAAAGCTTTGGCATTGTTAGAAGAGGAAATAGGCCTAGTGCCCAAGTAACATTTCAGATCTTTGCAAAAAATAACAAAAAGAGGTTTGATAGATAAAAATTTACACTTGTGTACAAAAAACTTGGCAAGAAAAATAAATAGATTTATAAGAAAATACTTGTCCTTTAGAAACTTGTCAAAGTTATAAAATCCAAATAATACATCCTTAAATACTAAAGAAAAATTGGCTATTAAGGAAGCACGAACAAACAGACAAAATTTCTTCCAAAAAGTAGTTACATAAACACAATCCCAAAAAAGGTGAGGTACGGACTCATCTTCCACTCCACAGAAGGAGCATAGCGGATCCAACTCAGGAACCATTTTTTTATATAAAGATTAACTGGGTAAAATCGATGTAACAACTTGAAAGATATTTCTTTAACCTTATTAGTGATTAAATATTTGTTGGATAGAGACCACACTTTCTTCCAAGGAATATCATTAAAACAGTTACTCCAATATGATATTACAGAAGGGACAGTAATAATATCATTCTGAAAAAGTTGTCTAATCTTTCTATTCCTTAGAGAGGGATTAGACAAAAAACAGATCTTCCCTATTGCTAGGCTTGTTTGAGATGAGCAAAATCTGCGCAGAACCGATCACCGTGATCAGCGCGAAGATGCATGCCGGTTAGAAATGTGTTTTTTTTTTTTATTGAAAGCATTAGCAGATACAAACAACACATTCAAATATACACAAACAAACTATAAATAAATAAATAAATAAATAAATAAATAAATAAATAGACAAATAAAGTACGTACATGAATAAATTATATCCAGTGGGGTCTGCAAAGTCCAGCAAGGCTAATCAACAAGCAGTTCAATTCATAGCATACCATATAGTTATGATGAGTTCCAATTTCATTCATTCACACGATGTCACAAGTTTTGAGTATATCTGCACAGTCTTCAGAGCTTTACAGTTCTTTGAATATCTTATGGAGTCCAAGTATTCATTGACTTCACTCTCAAACACAGGAAAGAAGGGTTTAGTGCCCCTGAACTTACATTTATGGATGTGATATTTAGCAAGTAAAAATAAAAGATTAATAATGAAATACTTTCCTTCCTTGTCCGTCTTAAGGTCGACCACACCAAAGAAAACATCTTTAAAGCAAAATGAGAAATCCGTAATGAAAAAGGTTTGGATAAATTCAAGGACATCTGACCAAAATTTTTCTGTGTATGAACATTTCCAAAATAAATGGCAAATATCTTCATCTGACCTTTTACAGAAAGAGCATTCAGATTCAATATCTGGTTTATACCGCTGAAGCACACACTTTACTGGGTAGAATCTGTGAATTAATTTAAACGTAACTTCTCTCACTTTGTTAGTAAGCATATATTTAAGAGGCAAAGACCAAACACTTTTCCAAGAGACATTCTCCACTAACCTGTTCCAATATGGGATTATATAAGGGATAGTAACAATTTCTTTTTGGTATAGAGCCCTAATAGTTTTATTTTTCGTCATTGAAGAAAAGCATAATCTCCCCACAGCAGTATCAGTCAGTGTCAGTGGCCATGGGAAATTAATGCCTCCCAGCAACATTCTGATACCAGAAGGAATTGCATCAAAGACAATTGCATACTCCTTAACTGAAACAGGAATTTGAAATTTCTGCAAGAACTCTGAATAACTGTACAGTCTGCCACTTGTGTCATAGAGTTGGCCAACAAGTACAATATTATTCCTGTACCAGTTTTCAAAAAATAAAGATTTGTTTTTGTAGAGAATGTCCTTATTATTCCAAATGTAATAACGATGAGGTGAGAAGTTATGTTTAAATAAGAGAGACCAAGCCAAAAGCATGTGTTTATGAAAATTGGACAGTTTGATTGGGATTTTGTTAATATTATAATTGCATAATAACATAAAATTTAGGCCACCGATTTTAGAGAAAATATAGTTTGGAATAAAGTTCCAAAGTGATGTTGGATTGTTAAAGAATTGTCTGAGCCAATTGATTTTGAAGGTATTGCTTAAAGTTGTGAAGTCCAAAAAGTTTAAGCCCCCACCCTGGTTTGTGTTCATTATTACAGACTTTTTGACATAATGAGTTTTGTTCTTCCACACGAAATTAAACAACATATCATCAATTCTTTTTGATACCTTACAATCAACATCCAAAGAGGCCGCCAAATAAGCAAGTCTGGAGATTCCCTCCGCTTTTGTCAGTAATACTCTTCCTCTCAAGGATAAGTCTCTTTGTAGCCAAGAGTTTAACTTTTTCTTTGTTTTTTCAATGATTGGGCTAAAATTTAATGGACTTCTTATACTTTGGTCTTTAGTTATTATTGTTCCCAGGTATGTAACCTGATCCTTTACAAGAATGCCACATACGTTTGAAACATCACGATCTTTAACTGCCATTAGTTCACATTTTCTTAAATTTAATTTGAGACCTGAAGCTTGTGAAAATCCTCTGATCAATTCTATCGCAACGGGAATCTGGGATGCATTTCTCAGGAAGATGGTGGTGTCATCGGCCAGCTGACTAAGGATGATACTTCTTTCAGCCAATGTTATCCCTTCCAAGGCACTGTTAGAAACATGTAGAGTTAAGATTTGAGAGGCGATCAAAAACAGGTATGGGGAGATAGGGCACCCTTGTTTGATTCCACGGAACACTTTGAATCTAGGGGAAGTACCGAATTTCAGTTTTATTGCACTACTACCATTTGTATACAGGGTCCTGACAGTTCTGCAAAAGACATCTCCAAATCCAAATTTTTGAAGTGCTTGCAGAATAAAACCATGTTCAAGCGAGTCAAACGCCTTATAAAAATCAAGGAACAGAATGAAGCTGTTGTCAGTGATGAGCTCATTATAATCTAATAAATCTAGCACTAATCTAATGTTATTTGCAATATGTCGTTTCCTCATGAACCCAGATTGTGATTCATCTATTATAGAGTCTAACACTTCTTTTAGTCTATTAGCGAAAACTAGTGCAAAAATTTTGTAATCGTTATTTAATAGAGTGATAGGACGCCAATTCTCTAGACAGTTTCTGTCCTTTTCTGGTTTTGGAATCAATGTGATGACACCCTGTGTCATAGTTGTCGGAAGTGCTTCTTTCTCTAAGCTCTCTGAGAAAACTTTTACTAGAAAGGGGGTTAGTAATTCAGCAAACATTTTGTATAATTCAGCAGTTATACCATCAAACCCTGGGCTCTTGTTGTTTTTGAGATTTTTGATCGCCTTCAACACCTCCTCTTGGGTAATGCTATCATCACAATAGTCTCTGTCTTCTGGGGATATAGTTCTAAAATGGCCAATAGAGGTCACAAAAGATTTAGTTGTTACCTCACAGTAATTAGATGCGTATAAGTTGTTATAGAAATTATAGCAGTGAATGGCTAACTCTTTTGGATCTTCAATAATTTTTCCCTCTACTTTAATTTGATCTACAGTAGCCAGAACATTTTTACTCTTTTCAAGTCTAAAAGAAGTAGGCTGAGTTTTGTTCACCCTCTTCTATCCATTGTTTTCTTGACCTTATATAGGCTCCCTTAGCTTTTGATTTATAAATGTCATCTAGTTTATTTTGTAGTTTCGTATACTCACATTTTTCCTCATTAGAAAGAGACTCTTTTTGAGAAAGAAACGCTAGCTTCTCAATAACCCCGTCTTCAACTGCGTGTCTGTTCTTGGCCAAATCACCACCAAACTTCCTGAGAAACTTCCCCAACTCATATTTTAGAAGCTCCCAATTTGTCCCATAATCTTTCTGAGAGTCTGCTTTAATCCAAAAGTTTTCAATAAGTTCTTTAACTCTTTGTTTGACCTGTTTATGTTCAAGGAGGGAACTATTAAGTTTCCAAAATGAAGCTTTTGGGCCAGAGGACTGATCTGAGGACAGAGCTATTGAGAGGTAGATCGCTTTATGGTCGGTCAATGGAGTGTTACTGATATTGACTGAAATGCGGTTCCTCGTTAGACATCTGGAAACTAACCAGTAATCAATTCTGGATTGTCTTGAGCAGTCTTTATTGGACCAGGTATACTGTCTGTCAATTGGAAACTGTTCCCTCCAAACATCAACCAGGTCAAATTTATCCATGAGACACTTTAACACAGAGTTGGGAGACCCTGATCTCCTTGGTGGCCATCTGTCTAACATATTATTCATCGCTATATTAAAATCTCCTCCCATAACTAAAGAGGCGTAAGGGTATTTGTTCAACAAATGTGATATTTTATCCTCTATGGTATCAAGAAGCATGTTATTTTCCACAGAAGTGTTGTACCCATATATGTTTATAATGAGTATGGTATGATTATTTTTAGTAATTACCATTATGAGAAATGCCCTGAAGAATCTAAATCGGTATTTTGAATATTCCCATTAAAATTGTACCTAAAGATTCCTACCCCAGCTGAGTGCTCTGATCCATGTGCTAACCAATGTTGTCTCCCCATTGTGACCTCCAAAAACTACAGTCATTGGCTGTTGAGTGACACTCTTGAAAAAAGCAAAAATCTGTCTTATTTTTCTTAGCAAACAAAAACAAAGCCTTGCGTTTCACACTATTTTTAAGACCCCTGACATTAATAGACATTAAGGACAAAGACATAAAATAAAATTAGGTATAACCTGAAAGCTGGAAAAATACACAAAATTGTCTCTAAGCACTTACTTAGAAAGTTGTTATAAACTCTGCAATACAGAAACAAACCCCTAGCAAAAGACATGGGGCATGTGGGTACATTGTATAAGACAAATCTACAAATATTACTTTTTTTCCCCCTTTACCTCTTTTCTTAGGTCCTAACCAAAAAAATATATTCAGCATTGAGAACATTATGTCTATATTTGAAAACAAAAGGCTTATATATCCATCTACTGAAGAACCAAATTTATGTTATCCCATCAGACAGTAGAAAGCTACTATTCATACAACTCATAGGCTAGTAGGTTCTAGCAGATGTTCAGTAGCAGTTCTACAACAGAGGTATTGTGTGAATTATTAACACTAGTAAAAGTAGAAAATAAATATGTTGTATAGCTTTGAAAATACATTTGGTAACCCTTTGAAAATACATTTGGTAACTCTTTAAAATACATTTGGTAACCCTTTGAAAATACATTTGGTAACCCTTTGAAAATATATTTTTCGTTTTGTGAGTCCTTTTATTAAATTTTTTTAGATTTTTTTTTTTTGGGTCGCATTTTTGTTGTGCACTGTAGATCGTTTTTTTTTTTTTTTTTTTTTTGATAGCGTTACTTCTGAGATGAATAATCCACCAAGAAGTAGAGCAGACGAGATTTAAGCCATTACATATGTAAATCTGCAGAAAAATCTTACAAATCTGCTTACCTTCGTTAAGATTTACATACATGTACTAGAGCAGTTCAGCGGCCTGGCTCACATATCATTCACTGTAACCCTTTTACCATCAATATGCGCGAAGTGTCCTCGGAAACCCGCCTTCTTCCCTTCCTTCCTTGCCTGTTCCACCAGCGGCCACAATTTGTTCCTGGCATCCTTGACATCTTGGGTCAGGTCTTCGAAGATTTTAATTTTTCTTTCCTTGAGTATGGCCGATGTTCTGGCGTCCTTCCAAATCTTGTCCCTGTGGGTTCGCGATAGAAACTGCACAATGATACGGTGATGAGAACGTGCCTCTCCTGAGCGGGGTCCCAGTCTGTGAGCGATGTCTATGGAAAAGGCCAGTTGTTCTGCGATGTCTGGTGACACCTGGCTGAATAGGTCCACCCATCATTTTTTTAACATTTTCTCCCGCCTGTTCCTTTACCCCAGCGACGCGTAGATTCCACCTCCTCTTGTAATTATCAAGTTCATTGCACCTGTCACGGAGCACACCGTTTTCTTTCTCCAAGAGTCCGACTTTTTTCTCTAGGGTTTCAACTTTGTCTGTTGCTTCTTTTAGTTGTTTCCCCATATATTCATGGCGTCAGTGACACTTTTTATGGTGCAAGTGTTATCTTTAACTGTCGCCTCCAACGACTGCAACTTCCTCAGTGACTCTTGTTGCATTTTTTCAACCCTCTCCATTACCATTAGCAGAACAGAATTGGGCACAGACTGACCTTTATTGTCTTCAGTTTTTTTACTTCTCTTGGCGGCTCGCAGCTTCGGCAAATTTAGCAACGGTTGCGCCGAGTCCGAGCCCTCCTGTTCCAGGCCAAGTTACCTCCATCTCGCCTTCTTCAGTCTGTGTCTGTGGAGCCTTCTTGGCGTATGAGTGCATAATGCTGCTAATATCTTCCTCTTTGTCCATTTTTCAAGAATATAAGGATAAGCTGGGGGCTTCTGGTCGAGTATAGAAGAAGTGACAGTCCGTTTGAAAAGTTAGGCGAAGGCGTGGTTTGCGTTGGCCACTTCAGCCAATTTTCAAAAAAGTCGAAAAAGTAAGGAAACACGTAGATAAATAGCTTCTTCAAAAAGTCTCTGATTTGTCAAGTATTAGAATAGCATTTTAACGCCCTCAGTTCGAGTTAACTGTTAAAAAACGAGGTTTGCTTCTTCATATTGCAGAGCGACAACAGAGCGATGTTACCTCGACGCCATCTCGCCACCGACCCGTTAGCTTTTCCCCGTGAAGGCGTTTGAAGACTGACGATCGCGGTAATGACGTAGGGCTAAGTTCATTGGTCGCACACAGCACACAGTAGCCACAGCAGAGCCAATGAGCGAGCCTGATGCTCAATATTTTAGCATGTGCATAAGCTTCAGTAAATCGAGGAAAAGGAGTTTCCCTGCACATTCAGTATATAAAATTCACAGGAGGAAAAAGTTTGCGCGGCCGTCGTCAGATTTGCAAGTCACTCAAAAGGCTCTTTCACGGTGGCTTTCAGTCGACTTCAGTGAGGCGCGGTGGTTTATGGGAGGAGTAGTTCCTTTGCTCAGAAATGAAAATATGTACACAGGCTTGTACCTTCGACTTTTTTTGGATTTTCTTTTCGTTTTTTTCACTCGAAATGATACGTTGTATGCTTATGAGTTCAGCCGTAGCTGGTTATCCTCAGACATGCTCTAATACTCTTTAGATAGGGATTTTACAAAATGTCAATGGGAGAAATGAATGGGAAATTTACTTCCGGCACCAGCGCTCTCTCGGGCTGTGGGCAGGACTGTGCAACGCGTTCTCATCCTTTAGCGTCATATAGAACGTTATATGACAAAACGGCGTTATACTACGCAGCATGGTACCCTTTATCGTTTATATAACACGATGCTCTATGCTATAGAGAGCCTAAGTCCCGCCCCTCCGCTTCCGGTTCATGGGACCTTATCTCGGAAAAATAATGCATGGTAGTCAATGGCGAGAGATAACTTATCTTTTTATTCCGTCTGAACTGTGTCCTGGATTACACATATGATGTTTGTCAATTTAAAAGATAATTATGAAAGCCAAGAAAGTCGCAGTTCGTCATAAAACAGAAGAGTAACTTTTAGTTTTATGTGAAAAACCCTCAATGAACTACATCTCCCGGGAGGCGAAACAACGAGCAAGATCAGCTGCTGTGTGTGTGTGCAGTCTGGAACAACACACTCATGACGGTAACGTTACGATTATAACGTAAGACTATAGAAACAATGACATAGCCTCAGTAAAGTTCGCTTCATTCATTGAGAGAAAATGTGCGCCTTTGGGGTTTGTAGTCTTTGTAATTACGTATTTTCACAGTCTTATATCTCAACAGTTTTACATCAAACTGCGACTTTCTTGACTTTAAAATGTATCTTTTAAATTGACAAACATCATATGTGTAATTCAGGGATCAATTTAAACGAAATCAAAATATTTGTTATCTCTCGCCATTGACTACCATACAATATTTTTCCGAAAATAAGGTCCCATGGTGGTCGACCGGAAGGGGAGGGACTTAGGCTCTCTATAGCGCATCACAGTCCCGCCCACAGCCCCGAGAGAGCGCTGGTGCCGGAAGTAAATTTCCCATTCATTTTTCCCATTGACATTTAGGTACAAGCCTGTGTACATAAGGTACAAGCCTGTGTACATATTATCATTTCCGAGCAAAGGAACTACTCCTCCCATAAACCACCGCGCCTCACTAAAGTCAACTGAAATCCACCGTGAAAGAGCCTTTTGAGTGACTTCCAAATCTGACGACGGGCACGTGAACTTTTTCCTCCAATGAATTTTATATAATGAATGTGCAGGGAAGCTCCTTTTTTCTCAATTTACTGAAGCTTATGCACATGCTAAAACATTGAACATCTGGCTCGCTCATTGGCTGCTATGAGCAACTGGACATCCAATGGCACGGGGGCGTCTCAGAGGTGCGACCAATGAAGTCAGCCCTACGTCATTACTCGAATCTTCAGTCTTCAAGTACCTTCACGGGGTTTAGACACGTAACACGACTTCCACCAATCAGATGCATCACTGTGGGATTGTTCAGGATTGTGGGTAATGAAGTACTTATCCAATACATCGCGAATAAAAGGCATTTATCTTAAAACAAGGTTTGTGCCCCATGATCTTTTGGCGTTTATATGAGCATATACAATCACTTAGTACAGCCGTAGCTGGTTTTAAGTCTACCATGTATGGTTTACATTTTTTATGGCTTATATCCCAAATGTCAATGGAGAAATTGTATTGAATTTTTACTTGCGGCACCGGCTGTGGGCGGGACTGTGATGCTCTATACACGTGCTGTGCTTCTGTAAAAGGGACCCCCGCCTACTTTGATTTTTTGGCTATCTAAAGATCGACAAGGCCTAATGTATAGTTTTAAACCTTTTTGTCATCCTGGGAACAAACAGAGCAAAAAATTCCAACATTGGGGGAAAAGTTTGGCCATTTCTAATTATTGACATAATTGTTATTATTATTATTGACATTATAGAACTTCTCCCCCTCAATGTCTATGGTGATATAAAGCACTGGGGCTACTTGACCATCTAATATGAAAAAAGTAGGCTATACTGACATTAAAAAATATCTTCTTAATTTTGTGTGTGTAACTGTCTCTATAATGAACAGACACAATTCAAGTTAAGATAGTTTAATGACACGATAGAAAAACTCCAGAAGAGAAAGGGATAAAGAGGAACAGCAACAATGTAGACCCATAGTAGAGACGGATTCTTCCTGGCAGCCTGTAACAGAGTGAAGAACAGTGGGGAAAAGCAGTTAGGTCTTTGCTTTAAGAAACAAATGCATCAATAAATACATTTAAACTGTTTCCTTTAGCCAGATCATGAGCTTTAGTCTGATGTCTGCATCGCAAGCTGTAACATCAGTAACCAATAAAATGGCTCAAGTAAAAGGAGTCTCTTCAAATAAAAATTGTGTTGATTACATTATTACTCCAGCAAAAATTGACTGTTAGATTTTTTTTTTATTTAATCATATATTCAAGAAAAAAAAAAAGATTTTAAACCAAATAGATTCTCAGTTTATACTGAATTAGGGGCCATTCACATATCACGTCTAAAAATGCGTGGAAAGCCCGCGCGGCCGTGCCACTTTCTCCTTTCCACTTTCTCTTTTCCACAAGCACTCGCACTTTTCGTGGCGTCTGTCGTCAATGATGACAAGGAAGTATTAGCAAAAATGTATTTCTAGCCCTTGCCTTAGCTTTAACTACTAGATATATTTATGGAGATGAGAAATTAAAAAACCCGCCTGTAGGCTACAGCTATGACCAGCTGTCCGGTGTAAGTGTTGAGTCCCAGCTTAGGACCCCAGTACAGTAGTAGGCCTGATCTAAAGCTGTTCTCGCGATTCTTAATGCAATCAATCAAACTTTAATTCATGTTACAATCTTTTATTTTTATCCTGATTATTTATATAGTTAAAGTGAAAGAAATAACATGTTTAGGTATGTTTTGCGACATTCTTATTAGGCAATTTCACAATCTATATCTTCGGTAATATACTAGTATATAAAACATATAAGTTAAAATATATTAATGGTCGTTATAACATAGTTCAAAAGACTTATATAATAAAGTGATATCTTTCTTTATTTCAAGGATAGCCCCTTGAGATGTACCATCTCAAGTTTCGGAGGGGGTCCTTACATTAATGACCAAAAAAAAACAAGATGATACAGAGTAAAATATAAACGATATTTCAAACACATAAAAACAAACCCACACACACACACTCACATACCCACTCAAACTCCAACAATGCTCCCCCAAAGACCTCACCCCCCACCCCCTCACCCAACAATAACACACAAATCATAAGTAAATAAATAAAATGCGTGAATAAATAAATAAATTGATATACAATGGTACAATAAACAATATCAAAATAACAATACAGTAAAAATATCGATTAAAATAAATAGATAAAAAAATAATAATAATAAGTAGATAAATCTGTAGTCCCTCTGCAAAAAATCAAGATAGAAATTTGTACATATATAAGCAAATACAGTATACCCACTAAAGATATTCACATGTACAGTATACAGTCCATAACTGTTGGACAAATACACACATGTCTGATTTGTAACCAGGCACTAAAGCGATTTACCTATAAAACGTGCTTTGGAACCAATTGGATTGCTTGGCTCCTCCTAAAGGCGGGTATACACTGTGCGATGTCTGTGTGATTTCTGCAAGGTACCTACTCACACTGGACGAGTAAATCGCATGCGATGTAAAGCCAAAGTTCAGGATTTATGATGCTCACACGATATGGTCCAATCATCGAGCTGCGACTTCACTGCTCACACTATACGTGTGAAATATCTGCGATAAACCCTTGGATTGAACCTATAGACGATATCATCTATCCAGAGATATTGTTAAAACAAGCATCAGCTATCAATATCAAGATGATATAGCATTTCCAATTTATGTATTAAATTATTAGTATTATTGTATAATCATTATTAGGGGAGGCCTAGGCTAATTTTATTATTAAATTAATCTGCTATTATAATTAATTTGCCACGCAATAATTTCCCAGCACACATCCAACATGCCGTGAGGATTGAAAATTGTCTAAAACATTTAGGTCGATTACAATGAATTAATAGGCATAATTAACTATTAACAGTCTATAATATGTCCGAACATTGCAATAATTAGTCATCAATGAAAATTAAAAACAGGTTCATTTCAAGAACATAGTTTAACAATTTTTTTTTTTTTAAAAAGAGGCGTTTCATCGCAGGTGGCTTGGAAGACGTTGGTATATATGGTTAATCCATTTTGCAACACGAACTGGAGGTAAGAATCAGTAATTTGTAGCTAGTTTGAACTATAGAGCTTTTAAGATCTCCCGCTTTTCGTTTTTATTTATTTTTGCTGCAGATGAAATGGTTAAACTTCTGTTTTCGCGCAGGCGCAGTGAGTTTAGGGCAATCGGTTCCTAGCTCTGCTTCAACTGTGCGATATAGTCACGAGGAGACGACCGAAATTTCTGACATGCCAGACATTCATCCGACCATGCGGTTGTCGAATCGGAGAGGTTAATCACCTCTCGTTTCTCCCTGTACACTGCACGACAAAGCTGAAAATCATGAGTCGCACGAGTCAGAATTCGAGCTCAAAATCGGACGAAAATCACAGTGTATGCCCGCCATAAACTGGGACCCATCTCTTCAGTGGGACTCAACACTTCACCACACCGGCTGAGCTTTCCATAGCCAACGGTTGGTTTTTGTTGCATGATCTGCGGTGCGCTTGCGACATTCTGAAAAGTTGAGATATTTTAATTTCATCGTGGCATAGGCGCGCCTGGAAAACGAGCGCACCACACCGTGTGTTCAGCAATTCATTGAATTACAGGAATTAGTAATTTACACCAATAATGTGATGCGGCTGCTGAACAATCTGGTGAGTTTTGGAGGCGGAGCATTGAAGATAGGGGTTTGATATTCCAAATATCAACAATTCCAACAGCGTTTTTGAAATATTGCTTACCCCACCTTTTGTTCATCTATAGTTGCCGTCTCCTGAAGTCTTCACAAGTGAGACTGGATCCAAACTGGAGCTACTGTAATCTCTAGTAAACTTCCTGAGCATCCTGAGATAGAAACAGGGAAGCAACAGCGGAAAGATTAGCATAGCTGCAGTTCATATTATTTCAGACAAAAGATGATCATGTGAACTTTTTACCATTTCATCATATTAACTGTAGAACAGTATTATGAGATTGTTAATTGAATGCTTGGCTAAAGAGATGTGTCTTTAATCTAGATTTGAACTGGGAGAGTGTGTCTGAGCCCCCAAAATTATCAGGAAGGTTATTATGAAGGTAAAAGAGTGGCAAAACTCGAGAGCATAAAGATGTGAATTTGAGAACTTGTACAATAAATATTCGTACTTGTATGCTAAAATGAACACTTACAGCTCCGATGTGAAAACCTGTAAAATACAAATCTTAAATTGAATTTAGAGATTTGGACTTGCAGATGATGTTGGTGCAAAACACTTGTCCTCGGGGACTAACGTGACTTAACGTGACTCAACGTATAGACTGTGATATTAAAAGAAATAAATGATAACTCCAAAAACAACAATTATTAGTAACCTACTATGTACAGTTAAGTGTTGTCCTCCTATAGAAAATTGGTAGAAAACTCTTAACTAGCTTAATACGTCAATAAAGACCAAACTTAAAAAAAACAAAATAAAAAAAAAACATGAGCCAAGAATCCCCCAAAACATTTGTGTGCAGGGTGTCACTTAAAGGAGTGAGTTTCCCAAAACCTTCTTAATGCTACGTCGTTCTTAAAGGTCCCAGTATTATTCTCCCTTTTCACAAGATGTAAAATAAGTCTCTGATGTCCCCAGAATGTGTATGTGAAGTTTCAGCTCAAAATACCCAACAGATCATTTTTTACAGCATGTTTAAATTGTCATTTTTTGGGGCTCAGAAGAACGCGCTGTGTGAGTGTGTGTCCTTTAAATGCAAATGAGCTGCTGCTGCCGGCACAGGGGGCGGAGCTTCACGAGCTCGCGCTCACTCTCTCAGGACAATTTCATCTCACGGAATGATGATAATATCAGAAACTCATAGTACCGGTGTTCATTTCAGGACAATAATGGCTACAGAGTCAGAGTGCTGTATAGAGATGGACAGGTGTTTAGTAGTTTAATTACGGTTATTATAACATATTTGTCATCTGCTTGTATGTATCCATTATTTATTAATAGCCTACAAGTCTGCTGTTTCGGACCAGGTCCGAATGATGATCAAACATATACTGATGAGTTTAATAAACTTTATTGTACATCACACAAAAGATGAAGCGTCAGTTTTACTTCAGAAAATCACTGTAAGAGCTGAGTAAACACAGTAGTTATGTTGAGGGAGTTGAGGGAGCGTTCCTGTGGGCGGACGTTAGTCAAAAACTGTTCTACTGACATCATTAAAGAAGGAAGTAGAGGGATGCAGTCCAAACGGGCCGTTCTGATGTAGGCTACTACTGTTAAATAAAATATCTCGCTTGGCATTGAACTTTAAGCTTTAGTAATTTTAACAGATATTATTTATACTCTAACAACAACATTACACACTAACTAAAGTTTGAAACATGGCATCACTGAAGAACGGGACCTTTAAAGGGATAGTTCACCCAAAAATGAAAATTAAGTCATTAATTACCAACCCCGTAAGACCAATAGTCATTTCAGGGAGGTATATCTTGGTGACTGGATTGTTGACGGAGGGGTTGACTAGCTTTCGTGAGACACACTCGCAAGGTTTCTCCCTCTCTCCCTCTGTGACGTGCGCGTGCTATGTATATTATGCGCGCAGTATATTCTGTCTTGCATGCGCGCTCTCAGATTCCGGGAGATTTGACGTAATTTGCGGGCATCGGGGAGATGCTATCAATATGCGGGAAACTCCTGGGAGACTTAGGATGTCTGCCATGGCCACAGACATTTTGAGGAAGAGGTGGGGGAAGTGATGTAAGCCGTAAAGCAGATCTTTTTGTGCTCCTGTTCCTACCTGACCCGAAGTTACATAGTGCAAGTAAAAGCGATACAGACCACATTCAGGCTATGGCAGACATGTCATTCAACCTATTGTAAGTCGATGTACCATCACAAGGGTTTTGGAAATTTATTATAAAGTCACTTAGTGTTGCTTTAAAAAAGAAACTCTTAAAAAATAATTTTTTTTTTTTACTTTCTATTCATCAAATAATGGAAATTCATCAAATCCTGAAAAACAAAAATATGAAGCAGCACAACTGTTTTCAACACTGACAATAATCATAAATGTTTCTTGAGCATCAAATCATCATATTATAATGATTTCTGAAGGATTATGTGAAGCTGTGATGCGGAACATACAGCTTTGATCACAGGAATTAATTACATTTTACAATATATTCACATAGAAAACAGTTAACCTATTAAAATAATAATAATAATATTTCACAATATTATTGTTTTTAATGCTGTCTCTGTGAACATAAGAAATTTCTTTCAAAACATTCAAATTTGTACTAACACAATTAGTGTGTTTTTGACATTATGTATGTATGTTTGAAGTTTTACTTACGAGTCATATGGTTCATAGCATCTTAGAGATGATGATCAGGACAAAAACTCGTCTGCTACGGTGCAGGGCTTCAGCGTGGAAGGATCTACGAACACAACAAACCATGTCACAGAGCCAACAATATTATTATACAATGCTAGGTTTATTAAAAGGGAAAAAAGCTACAGCAGAGGGGAAATGTAGAAAAGAGAAAGAATATAAAGAATATACAGAAAATAATTTCTTAATTAAGATAAAAGAATTTGTTTTTAGGTTTGCTTATTCATTTATTGCTCATACGGTGTCACTTACTTTTGGATGTCAAAACCTTCTTAAAATAAATCATACAAATTAAAACTGTAAATTTGAGAAATTAAAGAAATAATTAAAGAAATAAGAAAATGACATATGATATACATGGTGATATAGCAGCTAGGTGAAAAATATTTTGACAAAATGGATATGAAGTTATTTAATGAGCTTCCTAGGTTCACCTGTGTTTCCTACATCTCTGGCAGCAGCTTTCTTCAGAAATGTTGAAGCCGTGGAGCTTCCCCTCTGTTTTAGAGGAATTATTTTGTTGCTGCTGAAATCACAGAACATTTTTTTTTATCAATAGTTTACCATTGAGCAGCTAGTTTCAGACAATGTTCAACCTCCATGTAAGTGACGTCACCGATAAACAGTACGTGTTAACGTTAAATAAATTAGCTCACTTCCAAATAAAACCTTTATTAAAACTCGCATCTGCACATAAGAGTCGATTAAAAGCCCAAAATTTAAAAAACAAAAGCTCAACCGAGTTAACGTTAACGTTAGATTAACCTAACCTAGCGCTAGCTGCTAGCTGAAAACGGTTGAGATGCTAACGGACTTATTCCGAAGACACTAAAGCATGTCTTTAAAGAAAATATTCACCAAAAGCGTGTCAATTTACAAGTAAGAGAGGTGTCAAGAACAGTTGTGTGTATTATTTGTGGCATTTTAGAGACTAACCTCACTACCTCAGATGAAAGCAGTGAAAACAGCGAGAGGGGGAGTTTTGCTGCTTGTGGCGGTGGTCCCGCGCCGTTTCCATGGCAACTCTGCGCAGCTCCTGTGCGCAGCTCCAGTGTTTGAAAGCGACTAGAAAGTTCACGCGCACGGCCATTGATTAAACCACGTCAAAAGCATGCAGCATTTACACATATAAATATCTAGAATTACAACATTAGGCCGACTGAATTAAAAATCTCATAAATATTCAAATATTAATTTAAAACTAAGTTTGGAGATCTATGACCCTTTCATACCCAGCAAACATTGGTCCGACGGCGACGTCGTGTCCCTGGCCAAAAATAGTTGCGGCCAGGACGTCATAAATCGGTAAAAATATGTAACACAGAAAATTTCCTAAAAATGCATTCAGATACATTTGTACATGTCTACAGTTGCATGCATAATTGTTATTTTAGCTTTTAGGTATGTATAGTTATATGCAGTGTATCGGGATGACAGGACGTCACCTGGCGACGTCTTTTACACGTGCATTTATAGTCCATCATGACCCTATGAAATCCTTGTTAAATATGCAAAGGCTGCGCTTAATCCTCGCATCGTTTATACCGCAATAATTAACGTAATTGCCAAAGTAGTTTTTAAGAGGTTGTGAAGACGTCCAATGGCGTCCTTGACACGTCTAGTCAGGCTGTGAATGGACGTCCACTGGCGTCTTTTGCACGTCTCTAGCAAAGACAGAAAAAATATGAAATACACGATTTGTATACAATGTAAATATATTTACTTCATCTTGTTTTTATCCATTACAATTACAGAATGTCCAGTGTAGTCAAGTGATTGCAAAGCCACTGCATTTTATTCATGTTGTGTATCAGTTGTAAGTTGACGTCCAGTAGGTGACGTTCTTTA
Source organism: Hybognathus amarus (assembly GCA_030378365.1). Lineage (NCBI taxonomy): Eukaryota > Metazoa > Chordata > Actinopteri > Cypriniformes > Leuciscidae > Hybognathus > Hybognathus amarus. The sequence continues at coordinate 12,773 of JAQIUQ010000057.1, read as the reverse complement.
CACGTGCATTTATAGTCCATCGTGACCCTCTATGAAATCCTTATGAAATATGAAAAAGCAATTATGCTTACACCTTGACTGATATTGCAGTAAATAATTTAAATGCCCCAAGTAGTTTTTTACGCTTACCGTCCTCAACCTTTCGCCTTTACACAAAACTGTGCTACCGAGATTTGATAAGAAATCCCGCGATATGGCAAATCCCGCGATATGATTGATTATCTCGCGATAAAGCATTAAAAGCAACAACGCTTCAACCACGACGAGGCGAGAAGGACTCAGGACTTGATGATCTGGGGGCAATTTGTTGTACAAAAAGTTGACGAACTACTACAAATCTGCTGTTTGGTAAGTACATTTTGTATTATTTTATAAATGTGATTTGAGTTTTGTAATTTGACTCGAAGGAACGGGAATAAATGATGCGTACACTTTCAACTAAAAGGTTTGAGTTTGGATAAAATTAACTAGCTAGAATTTCAGCTTTTTTCACATTTTTTCCGCCAGTGAGACCAGATTTTGTTATCGCGCTTACGCGAGCTTGCAACGTTGCAAAAGCAGCAAAAGTCAAACAAAATGAAAGCGGAACAAATTCTGCGAATCGAAAGCGGAACGAATCTGCGCTACTCCTGTACGGACCCTTCATTAGTTCGGACCATTAAGGATGTTTACATCATGATATTTCAGGTCCAAGTCATGTTATGTTTTGCAAAATTGTTAACATAATATCCCAAAACTGCTCTGTGATTTACTGTGTTTATATCTTACACTACAATAAAATTAACTTTTTGTGCAGGTGATGTTGCACAATGAAAATAGGCACATATCTGGAAGGAGACTACCTGATTCCTCACCTATGGCCTCAGCTTTAAATGTAAAGTATGACTGTACATTTTTGCACATTGATTGTCTGTATGCAAAGAATAAATCTTATGTTTTTGATAATATTTGGAATGTATTGTGAGTGTATTATTGCCAATTAGAAGGCAGTTAATGTGCTCTCTATAATAAGGCAGTTTTCCAGTTTTGCTCTGTAACAAAGTCTCTAACCATACTCTACAGATTACCAATTTTGTAATCACTTTTGTGAATTTTTTTCACTTTGTCTTTCAGGGTGACATAACAAACAGCCATCTGTCAGACGTAGAATTCAGGAATCCTTCTCCAGGCCATCTGGCAGAACCGAAAAAGGCATGGCATTTTTCTTGTTTTATGTCCTTCACAAATTTTTTTTTTTTGTAATGGTGTTTATTGATTAAGGTGTCTTTGTATGTGAGACACCCCATTGTATGTGAGAACTTTGCAATTTGCATCTTATTTTTTTACACAATTTACATTGAATACAAACATACTTTTTTCTAAATCATACAGTTACAAATATAGAGCCTATTAATGTCTGTCATTGCTCAGGAAAAAGCTAAAGTACAGCCAGCTAATTTCATAGCATCTAAGTCATTGTGATCTAAGTCACACTGTGAAGTGAACATTTGAACACCAGTCTTATTACTTCACAATTTAAAATATGCAGACCAGGTGTAGCCAACCCTGATCCTCGAGAGCCACTGCCCTGCTTGTTTTCCAACTATACCTGCCCTTCCAGCTTCTGACAACACACCTGATCCGTTAATAGTCAGTAGGACAGGGATAGTTTGGAAATAGCAGGAGTGAGGCTCTTGATGACCAGCGTTGGCTACCTTAGATTTAGTTATTATGAGTGATCATTATATGGCTACAATAGTTAACTAGGTAGAATTGGATAACAAAAGCCTAAGTCTAAATCCTTGCTACACCCACAAAGTAGTTAAAATAAAACAATATTGTTTACTGTTTTTTTTATTTATTTAACTACCCTTTTATTTAAGTCTGTGTTTTATGTTTTCATGAACAGATTTTCCTAATGTTGTCCTGCCTCTTGACCGCTGCATTCGGGAGATAGCACAGAAGTGAGGGTATGTATGTTAATGTTTTTTTCCAGCCATGGGGTTGTCCTATCCAAAACTGAATTTACATTTTACAAATATTTACATTTTGAAATAGGTGGCACCAGACCCTCAAGCAGCGCTTACCCCATGTCAACTAAAAGTATTATATGTGGTGTGGAGTTTTTTTTTTTTTTTTGAGGTGAAGTCATCCTGTGTAATTTCTTTCACAGAATCATGTCAAATGCCAAATGCGAGGGGTGGTGACCAAATTGATAAGATGCTTTTCAACGCAACACCTTTGTACGAAGTAATTTAAGGTAATTTTGGCCTTATGACATTAAAAAAACATTTCTGTTCCTTGTCTTAATATTAATGTAATTTTTATTGTTAGCTTTTATCTAATCAGGGGACATTCTTTAAAAGACCACCTGTCTGGATGTTTTATTTTAATTATTTCACTATTCAAACACATTTAATGCAGAACATCTTTTATTGGCATAAGATTATTATGCAGAAAAATAACATTGCTATTTTCAGACATTTTCATAAACCGTACATAATTAACCTAAACATTTGCCTTTTTTCAAACCACATTATCTTTCCTCAGATGCTGTGACGAGGTGGAGCCCAAACGCCACAGACTCAGACGTTGATGCAGCAATGGCGGACACCTGCAGCACACTCAAGAAGAGCTGGATATAAAAATAGCCATAAACAAAACCAAAGCCATAAACAAATTTCGAAGACTCTAAATAATTTTATTTATGTATGTTTAACAGTAATGCAAGACTGAAAGTTAAGTACTGCCACAGCTCTGACTTCTATTCATCACTGGTGGAATATTATAGAAAGACTATTCTGTAATATTATAGAATGTGTCGACTGTTCCTGTACTTTTGTTATATTCTGGTTTGATTAATGGCTGCTTAACCTTAATGTGTTAGAGAAAATGTCATTGTACTATTTTTATTGTCTTTTTATCAATTTAACAACTGGAAGACATTTCAAATGTAATATTGTCAATAAAATGTTGTTCTAATCTAAATTATAACTCTTTTGCTTTAGTCCAGAAGTAATGTGTTGATGTACACGTGTTTAAACCGTTTTATAGACGTCCAGGTCTGACCGGACCGATTTTGAACCTTTTTTAGAACCTAGTCAAGTTCAGATGTGTAGAAATATCCTGATTGACTGCCTTTCACGAACTTATACAATATGGGTGTAATTACTTTAAATGCAGGAATATATATATACACATACAATTGGTAGCAACACATCCCGAAGAACAAAAAAATAAGCCCATTTAGACGTCCGTGGACGCGCAGAAAAGACGTGCAATTCACGGCCAGAAGACGTCGGTTCAACTTCCATTTTGGAACTATTTTTCAACCATGACGGGACGTGTCGGATCGACGTCTTTTCAACGGTCAATAAACGTCAAAATGTTTGCTGGGTATGTGCAATGGCACATGACCACACATAATATAACAAACTGCAGTCACAATTAATAATATAAAATACAAACTTTTTGACAGCATTAGTTATTTTTGCTAAAGTCTAGCCTACTTCTGGTAAGTGTTAATGCTTTTCCCTGGGCTTAAGTAAAAATATATCTGTGAAAAAAAGTAGGCCTAGTATGATTTAATTAAATTCATTTATTGTGAGATAACTACATTTTCATGTCAATCTGTGTTAATTTTGACCACGAACCATGCAATATCACTTTAATTCGCACTGTCACTTCAAAACGTTATTTTCTTTTTTCGGCAGCACTGGTTCACTAGGACTAACACTTTCTCTTCTATTCTATTAAAAGAAACGTCACTAAAATTAAACTGAGAGGGGTTATAGTAGCCTACTTGTTGTCCTACTGATAGTTTAACTGCTTCTATTGTTCTCATTTGTAAGTCGCGTCTGCTAAATGAATGTGAATGTATGTAATTCAGCCCTCCGTATGGTGGGCCGACCCAAAGCCGCTGTAACGGAGCTGGGAAATAGAGCACTGACTGACAGCAGAGCTACCTATGCCTGGCCGATGCCAGAGCCGTCTAGAAGAGTAGTATGAAGCTGCAGACTCGGAGACCTGCATCTACAGTCCCCTGCACCCAGAGTCCCGCATTCTCAGACCCCTCGTTTTTCGAGACAGCGCCTCCTATCAAATTGTATCGGATAAACATGTGAAGAACTTAAGCCAAAACGTGAGTAGGCTATCTTCAATTTTATTTAGCGAATCGTAGTAGCCTACTTGTTTGATTTACTTAATAAAACTAATTTAGCTCAACGATACAACATATGAATAGTCCATTTAATATTTGTAAAGATAGTTTGTAACAAGATTTGAGCCGTTAATTTATGTTTTTTGCCCTCTTCCCCCGAAAATATTTTGATAGCTATAGCTGTAGGCTATTCCAGGGTAGCCTACACCATACATTGATGGAGTTGCCCCTGCCGAACCAGCAACATATCATTTTATGATTATGCAAAGCGACTTATAAATGAGTTTTTTTTAATGCAACTGAAGACGAAAAGTAAAGTCACGAACAAATTTTTTCTTTACAGCAAGATGTTTAGGTGATCATTAAATAAAGTACAGAATTGTTTATTATTGGAGTTTTGTCTATTCTGATTTGTTTTGCTTCACATTCAAAATATAAAAAAAAAACAGATTTTGTAATGTTAGCATGGTAATGTTAATTAGACCATTATAGGTTGAAATGAAAGAAAAATTGGAATTTGAATAAAAAAAAACATTGTAGCAATCTAATATCACATACTATTTTTCAGAAGATAGTTCAATCTGTAATTGTATCCCTTCCATCAGTAACAATGAGTTTTTGTTGGCACATGCATTAAGCAGAGAACGCAAATATTTATTGGATCATTTATTTGGAGACTGTAATATTGCATATTGTTTTTAATTGCATTTGGATAAGCGTGCGCTGTACTCTGTGTGCGGGTGTTATTCAATCTTTCGAACAGCAGGAGGCGCTGTGTTCGAAAACGAGGGGTCTGAGAATGCGGGACTCTCGGTGGGGGACTGTAGATGCAGGCTCCAAGTCTGCAGCTTCATAATATTGGTCTAGAAACAGAGTTCAGACACTCTCATAGGCCGCCATAGGAACTTTGGAATGCGGAAGTAACACGTGTCGTGGAGCCGCCAATAGTTCCAAACACGGATAGTTCCAGCATTGAACCCCATTCATTTTCAGTGCTTCCGAAGTACTCTCGCTGGTAAGTTCATTAAATTACTGTATTTTTTTACATTTGAACGCATTAGCCGTGCTCTCATGAATCTAGTCAGTAGTTGTAATTGATGTAGCCAACTTTAGTTAATGTTTATTGGAAGAAAACAGATAATTGTAGCTAGCTTACGTGACCAACACTCCACTAACGTTAGGTAATAATAGTCAGAAATGTGTAAATTCAATACTGAGGTAATAGTTAAATGTGATGTTGCACTAGATTGTATTCGCAGTTTTTTGTTAAACCTATTTACAAACATAAGGTGGTCATAAAATATTAGAAAATATATAAGCAACAGTACAGTACAGCAGCACCCCCACATATAATACCTCAATGCTAAAACGTGAAAATGAATTTACACCTCAATTACAGTATAAAAATCCTGAACATCATAGAAAAGCAGAATGTATGGCTGAGTTCTCTTACGAGAGGTTCTCTCGTATTGCGTAAGCTAGCTTACGCTACGGGAAAGATTCTTCTTTGCCGAACAATTGAAGCCAAAATTTTTTTAAAATTTGTAATCATTGTCAACGCACTTCTCAGGTGCAGGACCTAGAGCGGGCTAACTAGCAGGCTCATTGGTTCGTTCCTGGGAAGTGCTCGAACCGATCGGAGAACGGCGCTGAACCCGCGCCCAATGAGCGGACGACGCTCGCTTATCACGTCAGAGCCCGCCGAAAGGGGCGTGGCTTGAGTGTATATAAGCGCTCTCCGTGGGTTGGAACAACGATTCATTTTGATTCAGCGATCTAATCGCCTGCCGTTGCAAGACTGAAGCCGTCGTCGTGACAAGGCACCTTCTAGCAAGCAAGAAGCCTGAAGAAGCCGGCCCCTGCCACCTTCAGCCGCCTCAGCGAGCTAGCGCCGTCCGACGACTTCCACTTGCTCCATCACAAAAGAGCGTGAGCGTCTTTGAAGATGTCTCGCATTTCCTGCGGCTCATGCCGCGCACCGCTCGAAGACGGAGACCGCCACCTCATCTGCCCTCTCTGTCTCGGGCTTGAACATGCGGAAATCGCCCTCGCCGATGGAGGATGCTCTCTCTGCGAGGCGCTGACAATGTCTTCCCTGCGGGCAAGACTCCTCACCGTTAAATCCGCCAAGCCGCGCCGCCTCTGACTTCTCCGCGGAAGAAGAAGCGCCGCTCTCAGAGGCCGCCGGAACCTGCGATGGCTGTGTGTGGGCCGCAGCCGCCGCCCCCGACCACTCTCTCTCCACCCGAGCTGGACCCCCATTGCCGCCGAGTGGCCGCTCTGCAGCGTCCCTCGACTCTGAGGAAGAGAAAGAGTCGCCTTCGTTGCACGCTTCTAACAGCGACGAATGGTCTTCACTGGGCTCTTCGGCGTCATGCTCCGCGGGGACCCGCTCCGGCATCAAAGAGGACCTAATGTGCCTCCTGACTCTTGCCGTCGAGCGTCTGGGCCTCGACTGGTCACCACCACCCGAGTTACCACCGAACCGGATGGATGGATAGTACCTGCACCGGCGCCCCGCCCCCGCTGGCACCCGGTCCGCTCCTTTCCTGCCTGAGCTCCACGCCGAGCTCACTGAATCATGGAAAGCTCCTCTCTCGGCTCGGACCCGCTCTGATGTCTCCGCCTCGCTGCGCTCGGTGGACGGAGCCACCGAGAAGGGCTATACAGCGATGCCGCCCGTCGAAGATCTGGTCGCCGCTCACTTGTGCTCGCCCTCCGCTGGATGGCGATCCTCCCCTAAGCTTCCTTCTAAAGCTTGCAGAGCGTCCTCTACCTTCCACACCCGCGCCTATGCAGCCGCTGGCCAGGCCGCTGCAGCGCTGCACTCCATGTCGGTTCTCCAGGTGCTGCAATCCGACCTGTTGAGTGACAGCGCAGAACGAGGGAGATCAACGGCCGTGCGCTCAACGACTTAAGATGCGCTACGGACCTCTCCCTTCCCATTTTAGAGACTAACCTCACTACCTCAGATGAAAGCAGTGAAAACAGCGAGAGGGGGAGTTTTGCTGCTTGTGGCGGTGGTCCCGCGCGTTTCCATGGCAACTCTGCGCAGCTCCTGTGCGCAGCTCCAGTGTTTGAAAGCGACTAGAAAGTTCACGCGCACGGCCATTGATTAAACCACGTCAAAAGCATGCAGCATTTACACATATAAATATCTAGAATTACAACATTAGGCCGACTAAATTAAAAATCTCATAAATATTCAAATATTAATTTAAAACTAAGTTTGGAGATCTATGACCCTTTCATACCCAGCAAACATTGGTCCGACGGCGACGTCGTGTCCCTGGCCAAAAATAGTTGCGGCCAGGACGTCATAAATCGGTAAAAATATGTAACACAGAAAATTTCCTAAAAATGCATTCAGATACATTTGTACATGTCTACAGTTGCATGCATAATTGTTATTTTAGCTTTTAGGTATGTATAGTTATATGCAGTGTGTCGGGGTGACAGGACGTCACCTGGCGACGTCTTTTACACGTGCATTTATAGTCCATCATGACCCTATGAAATCCTTGTTAAATATGCAAAGGCTGCGCTTAATCCTCGCATCGATTTATACCGCAATAATTAACGTAATTGCCAAAGTAGTTTTTAAGAGGTTGTGAAGACGTCCAATGGCGTCCTTGACACGTCTAGTCAGGCTGTGAATGGACGTCCACTGGCGTCTTTTGCACGTCTCTAGCAAGACAGAAAAAATATGAAATACACGATTTGTATACAATGTAAATATATTTACTTCATCTTGTTTTTATCAATTACAATTACAGAATGTCCAGTGTAGTCAAGTGATTGCAAAGCCACTGCATTTTATTCATGTTGTGTATCAGTTGTAAGTTGACGTCCAGTAGGTGACGTTCTTTACACGTGCATTTATAGTCCATCGTGACCCTCTATGAAATCCTTATGAAATATGAAAAAGCAATTATGCTTACACCTTGACTGATATTGCAGTAAATAATTTAAATATGCCCCAGTAGTTTTTTACGCTTCCGTCCTCAACCTTTCGCCTTTACACAAAACTGTGCTACCGAGATTTGATAAGAAATCCCGCGATATGGCAAATCCCGCGATATGATTGATTCTATCTCGCAATAAAGCATTAAAAGCAACAACGCTTCAGACCACGACGAGGCGAGAGGACTCAGGACTTGATGATCTGGGGCAATTTGTTGTACAAAAAGTTGACGAACTACTACAAATCTGCTGTTTGGTAAGTACATTTTGTATTATTTTATAAATGTGATTTGAGTTTTGTAATTTGACTCGAAGGAACGGGAATAAATGATGCGTACACTTTCAACTAAAAGGTTTGAGTTTGGATAAAATTAACTAGCTAGAATTTCAGCTTTTATTCACATTTTTTCCGCCAGTGAGACCAGATTTTGTTATCGCGCTTATCGCGAGCTTGCAACGTTGCAAAAGCAGCAAAAGTCAAACAAAATGAAAGCGGAACGAATCTGCGAATCGAAAGCGGAACGAATCTGCGCTACTCCTGTACGGACCCTTCATTAGTTTCGGACCATTAAGGATGTTTACATCATGATATTTCAGGTCCAAGTCATGTTATGTTTTGCAAAATTGTTAACATAATATCCCAAAACTGCTCTGTGATTTACTGTGTTTATATCTTACACTACAATAAAATTAACTTTTTGTGCAGGTGATGTTGCACAATGAAAATAGGCACATATCTGGAAGGAGACTACCTGATTCCTCACCTATGGCCTCAGCTTTAAATGTAAAGTATGACTGTACATTTTTGCACATTGATTGTCTGTATGCAAAGAATAAATCTTATGTTTTTGATAATATTTGGAATGTATTGTGAGTGTATTATTGCCAATTAGAAGGCAGTTAATGTGCTCTCTATAATAAGGCAGTTTTCCAGTTTTGCTCTGTAACAAAGTCTCTAACCATACTCTACAGATTACCAATTTTGTAATCACTTTTGTGAATTTTTTTTTCACTTTGTCTTTCAGGGTGACATAACAAACAGCCATCTGTCAGACGTAGAATTCAGGAATCCTTCTCCAGGCCATCTGGCAGAACCGAAAAAGGCATGGCATTTTTCTTGTTTTATGTCCTTCACAAATTTTTTTTTTTTTGTAATGGTGTTTATTGATTAAGGTGTCTTTGTATGTGAGACACCCCATTGTATGTGAGAACTTTGCAATTTGCATCTTATTTTTTTACACAATTTACATTGAATACAAACATACTTTTTTCTAAATCATACAGTTACAAATATAGAGCCTATTAATGTCTGTCATTGCTCAGGAAAAAGCTAAAGTACAGCCAGCTAATTTCATAGCATCTAAGTCATTGTGATCTAAGTCACACTGTGAAGTGAACATTTGAACACCAGTCTTATTACTTCACAATTTAAAATATGCAGACCAGGTGTAGCCAACCCTGATCCTCGAGAGCCACTGCCCTGCTTGTTTTCCAACTATACCTGCCCTTCCAGCTTCTGACAACACACCTGATCCGTTAATAGTCAGTAGGACAGGGATAGTTTGGAAATAGCAGGAGTGAGGCTCTTGATGACCAGCGTTGGCTACCTTAGATTTAGTTATTATGAGTGATCATTATATGGCTACAATAGTTAACTAGGTAGAATTGGATAACAAAAGCCTAAGTCTAAATCCTTGCTACACCCACAAAGTAGTTAAAATAAAACAATATTGTTTACTGTTTTTATTTATTTATTTAACTACCCTTTTATTTAAGTCTGTGTTTTATGTTTTCATGAACAGATTTTCCTAATGTTGTCCTGCCTCTTGACCGCTGCATTCGGGAGATAGCACAGAAGTGAGGGTATGTATGTTAATGTTTTTTTCCAGCCATGGGGTTGTCCTATCCAAAACTGAATTTACATTTTACAAATATTTACATTTTGAAATAGGTGGCACCAGACCCTCAAGCAGCGCTTACCCCATGTCAACTAAAAGTATTATATGTGGTGTGGAGTTTTTTTTTTTTTTTTGAGGTGAAGTCATCCTGTGTAATTTCTTTCACAGAATCATGTCAAATGCCAAATGCGAGGGGTGGTGACCAAATTGATAAGATGCTTTTCAACGCAACACCTTTGTACGAAGCGTTGGGCTTCATTGGAACTGTTTTTAGAACTATGGCGGGCGTGTCGTGACGTCTTTCAACGTCAATAAACGTCAAAATGTTTGCTGGGTATGTGCAATAGCACATGACCACACATAATATAACAAACTGCAGTCACAATTAATAATATAAAATACAAACTTTTTGACAGCATTAGTTATTTTTGCTAAAGTCTAGCCTACTTCTGGTAAGTGTTAATGCTTTTCCCTGGGCTTAAGTAAAAATATATCTGTGAAAAAAAGTAGGCCTAGTATGATTTAATTAAATTCATTTATTGTGAGATAACTACATTTTCATGTCAATCTGTGTTAATTTTGACCACGAACCATGCAATATCACTTTAATTCGCACTGTCACTTCAAAACGTTATTTTCTTTTTTCGGCAGCACTGGTTCACTAGGACTAACACTTTCTCTTCTATTCTATTAAAAGAAACGTCACTAAAATTAAACTGAGAGGGGTTATAGTAGCCTACTTGTTGTCCTACTGATAGTTTAACTGCTTCTATTGTTCTCATTTGTAAGTCGCGTCTGCTAAATGAATGTGAATGTATGTAATTCAGCCCTCCGTATGGTGGGCCGACCCAAAGCCGCTGTAACGGAGCTGGGAAATAGAGCACTGACTGACAGCAGAGCTACCTATGCCTGGCCGATGCCAGAGCCGTCTAGAAGAGTAGTATGAAGCTGCAGACTTGGAGACCTGCATCTACAGTCCCCTGCACCCAGAGTCCCGCATTCTCAGACCCCTCGTTTTCGAAGACAGCGCCTCCTATCAAATTGTATCGGATAAACATGTGAAGAACTTAAGCCAAAACGTGAGTAGGCTATCTTCAATTTTATTTAGCGAATCGTAGTAGCCTACTTGTTTGATTTACTTAATAAAACTAATTTAGCTCAACGATACAACATATGAATAGTCCATTTAATATTTGTAAAGATAGTTTGTAACAAGATTTGAGCCGTTAATTTATGTTTTTTGCCCTCTTCCCCCGAAAATATTTTGATAGCTATAGCTGTAGGCTATTCCAGGGTAGCCTACACCATACATTGATGGAGTTGCCCCTGCCGAACCAGCAACATATCATTTTATGATTATGCAAAGCGACTTATAAATGAGTTTTTTTTAATGCAACTGAAGACGAAAAGTAAAGTCACGAACAAATTTTTTCTTTACAGCAAGATGTTTAGGTGATCATTAAATAAAGTACAGAATTGTTTATTATTGGAGTTTTGTCTATTCTGATTTGTTTTGCTTCACATTCAAAATATAAAAAAAAAACAGATTTTGTAATGTTAGCATGGTAATGTTAATTAGACCATTATAGGTTGAAATGAAAGAAAAATTGGAATTTGAATAAAAAAAAACATTGTAGCAATCTAATATCACATACTATTTTTCAGAAGATAGTTCAATCTGTAATTGTATCCCTTCCATCAGTAACAATGAGTTTTTGTTGGCACATGCATTAAGCAGAGAACGCAAATATTTATTGGATCATTTATTTGGAGACTGTAATATTGCATATTGTTTTTAATTGCATTTGGATAAGCGTGCGCTGTACTCTGTGTGCGGGTGTTATTCGATCTTTCGAACAGCAGGAGGCGCTGTGTTCGAAAACGAGGGGTCTGAGAATGCGGGACTCTCGGTGGGGGACTGTAGATGCAGGCTCCAGTCTGCAGCTTCATAATATTGGTCTAGAAACAGAGTTCAGACACTCTCATAGGCCGCCATAGGAACTTTGGAATGCGGAAGTAACACGTGTCGTGGAGCCGCCAATAGTTCCAAACACGGATAGTTCCAGCATTGAACCCCATTCATTTTCAGTGCTTCCGAAGTACTCTCGCTGGTAAGTTCATTAAATTACTGTATTTTTTTACATTTGAACGCATTAGCCGTGCTCTCATGAATCTAGTCAGTAGTTGTAATTGATGTAGCCAACTTTAGTTAATGTTTATTGGAAGAAAACAGATAATTGTAGCTAGCTTACGTGACCAACACTCCACTAACGTTAGGTAATAATAGTCAGAAATGTGTAAATTCAATACTGAGGTAATAGTTAAATGTGATGTTGCACTAGATTGTATTCGCAGTTTTTTGTTAAACCTATTTACATACATAAGGTGGTCATAAAATATTAGAAATATATAAGCAACAGTACAGTACAGCAGCACCCCCACATATAATACCTCAATGCTAAAACGTGAAAATGAATTTACACCTCAATTACAGTATAAAAATCCCTGAACATCATAGAAAAGCAGAATGTATGGCTGAGCTCTCTTATCGAGAGGTTTCTCGTATTGCGTAAGCTAGCTTACGCTACGGGAAAGATTCTTCTTTGCCGAACAATTGAAGCCAAAATTTTTTAAAATTTGTAATCATTGTCAACGCACTTCTCAGGTGCAGGACCTAGAGCGGGCTAACACCTCATCTGCCCTCTCTGTCTCGGGCTCGAACATGCGGAAATTCCCGCCCTCGCCGATGGAGGGATGTCTTCTCTGCTGAGGCG
>JAQIUQ010000055.1:0-39608 GCA_030378365.1 Hybognathus amarus | reverse complement strand
CTGAGTAGGGAACGGAGATGTTACGTCAGAAGTGACGGAGAATGGGGTTTCGCATAGAAAGCCAAATCCTCTTCGAGTATTTAACAACGAGCCAATGGCATGCGAATGCCTTGGGGCTGCGGAATTTGCATAGCGCTACTCCGCCCAACCATGTGGGTATAAAATGAGGAAGTAAACGCAACCGCAGTATGTCTTCGCTGAGGAGCCAAGACTGAACTCGGCGTCTACCCAGCGGTACAGCAGAAGTGGCAAGGAGACGTAACATCTCCGTTCCCTACTCAGGGAACGAGGGTTACACTAGTAACCGAGACGTTCCCTTTCGTAGTCACTTCGGAGTTACGTCAGAAGTGACGGAGAATGGGGGTCAGTGCCATCACGCCATCTTCAAGCTGTCTTCCAGTGCCCTGCGAAAGACTGGACTCCTGAGCAATAATGTCATAACCAGGAGTTCCTTCTTTAACACAGGAATACCAAGGTACACTGGGAAGCATATCCCGGGTGGAACATGCTACCAATGCCTACCGAAGGAGGACTTACGGGAACACATGTGGCCGAATAGGACTACACATGGAGATCACTGGAGCGCCAACCGCGGGTGGCAAGAACTTAGCTCCAGGGGTGGCAGATGGCTTGCCAAGGGAAGACACATGCTCAGAGAGGCTTACAGTGGATAATACACATGAGACAGTTACCGTAGGGAACCGTGCACATGGATGCACCTAGCCGGCACCATAGCAACGCAGTGGTGCCCGCATCATGAGTGCTGGAGGACTCAGGGCTTCACGGAAGACTCAACTGAGGAATATCGCACTTATCCAGTCGGAGAGTGGAATGGCGAGCAAGCGAAGACACTGAAGCGGGTCCAGTACTGGCGCAAGCGAGTACGTGAGAGGACACCGGCTCAATTCGCAGATTATAAAATCTAGCGAAGGTGTTAGGTGTCGCCCAGCCTGCAGCTCTGCAGATGTCTGTTAGCGAGGCGCCATGCGCTAGAGCCCAAGAGGAAGCCACACTCCGAGTGGAGTGGGCCGTCACACCAAGGGGGCACGGTCGGCCTTGCTGCTGGTAAGACAAAACAATGGTGTCCACTGAACCAGTGGGACAGCCGCTGCTCTGAGAGAGCCCTTCTCTTCTGGCTCCCCCCATGACAGACAAAGAGCTGTTCTGAGGTCCTGAAACACCGCGTTCTGTCAACGAAGTGCGGAGAGCACGTACTGGACAGAGCAGTGCCAAGGCTGGGTCTGCCTCCTCCAGGGGCAGCGCTTGCAGGGTCACCACCTGGTCCCGGAAGGGAGTGGTGGGGACCTTGGGCACATATCCCGGCCGGGGTCTCAAGATCACGTGAGAGTAAGCCGGCCCGAACTCCAGGCACGCTTCGTCAACGGAAAATGCCTGCAGGTCCCCTACCCTCTTGATGGAGGCCAATGCAACCAGGAGTGCCGTCTTCATAGACAGAAACTTTAACTCTACTGATTGTAAAGGCTCAAAGGGAGGCCTCTGCAGAGCACTTAGAAGAACTGCGAGGTCCCAAGAGGGAACGAGGGGAGGGCGAGGCGGATTTAGTCGCCTCGCTCCCTTCAGGAACCTGATGACCAGGTCGTGCTTGCCGATGGACTTACCTTCCACTGCAACATGAGAGGTGGCAATGGCCGCGACGTAAACCTTTAGGGTGGAGGGCGACAGCCTACGCTCCAACCCTTCCTGCAGGAACGACAGCACGACACTGATCGGACATATCCGGGGGTCTTCTCTGCGAGAAGAGCACCAGCTGATGAAGAGGTTCCACTTCAACACATAGAGGCGTCTGGTAGATGATGCCCTAGCGGAAGTGATGGTTGCCGCCACCGCAGGTGGCAGCGAACTCAAACCTGCCTCCGTCCCGTCCAGGAGCCACACGTGCAGCCTCCAAAGATCGGGACGAGGGTGCCACAGAGTGCCCCGTCTCTGAGTGAGTAAGTCTTGTCTCAGAGGAATAGGCCAAGGAGGTGCTGTCGCGAGGAGCATGAGTTCGGAGAACCACGTCTTGGTGGGCCAATAAGGGGCTACCAGCAAGACCTGCTCCTCGTCCTCCTTGATCTTGCACAACACCCGTGCAAGGAGGCTCACTGGGGGAGACGCATATTTGCGTGGGCCCCGCGGCCAGCTGTGCGCCAGCGCATCTGTGCCGAGCGTGCCCTCGGACAGGGAATAAAACTGGGCGCAGTGGGATGAGTCCCGAGAGGCGAACAGGTCTATCTGTGCCTCCCCAAACTGGTCCCAGATTAGCTGGACCGTCTGGGGATGGAGTCTCCATTCGCCGGAGAAGGGCGGACCCGTGACAGCTCGTCGGCTGCCAGGTTCCGGTCTCCTGGAATGTACACAGCACGAAGGGACCTCAGGTGTTTCTGACTCCATATCAAGAGGTGGCGGGCGAGCTGCGACATCCGACGTGAGCGTAGACCACCCTGGTGGTTGATGTACGCCACTGTAGCGGTATTGTCTGAACGGACAAGTACGTGTTGACCCCTGAGCAGTGCTCGGAAGCAGTGCAGGGCCAATCGTACTGCCAGCAGCTCCGAGGCAATTGATGTGCATGAGGCGCTGGGGTCCTGTCCAGGAACCCGCGGCTGCATGCCCATTGCACATAGCACCCCAACCCGTGGTAGACGCATCCGTGGAGACAACAAGAT
Organism: Hybognathus amarus; assembly: GCA_030378365.1. Lineage (NCBI taxonomy): Eukaryota > Metazoa > Chordata > Actinopteri > Cypriniformes > Leuciscidae > Hybognathus > Hybognathus amarus. The sequence goes on along the minus strand of JAQIUQ010000055.1, from coordinate 36,939 downwards.
GCCTGGAAACTCGCTGAAGCTCGAACCCCAGTCCATAAGAAGCTGAGGTTCGACCACGGGAAGAAGGTTCGGCGGCACGCTGGAGTCACTGGAACTCGGAGCGAGCCGCGATGCCATACCCACCTCGGGACTCGATCGCGAAGCCACAGCTGAAGCGGTCTCATATGAAGCAGTCCGAGCGGCGTAGTTGCGGCTGCGGATGCCATATGCCCCAGGAGCCTCTGAAAAAGTTTCAGTGGGACCGCACTCTTGCCCTCGAACAGTCGAAGACAAGTCAGCAGTGAGTGTGCGCGCTCGCTTGTAAGCTGCGCGGACATGGCGACCGAGTCTATCTCCACGCTGAGAAAAGAGATCCTCTGCACGGGGCAAAGTTTGCTCTTCTCCCGGTTGACCCGAAGGCCCAGACAGGCTAGGTGCCGGAGCACCAGGTCTCTGTGTTCGCAAAGCCGCTCTCGAGAGTGTGCTAGAAGTAGCCAGTCGTCGAGGTAATTCAGGATGCGAACCCCGGTGTTCGCTGAAGGGGAACAAGGGCTGCCTCGACGATCTTCGTGAAGACGCGAGGGACAGAGCTAACCCGAATGGGAGAACTGCGTATTGATATGCCTGGCCTTCGAAAGCAAACCGAAGAAACGGTCTGTGTCGAGGTAACATGGAGACATGGAAGTACGCGTCCTTCAGGTCCGATCGCTGCAAACCAATCCTGTGGCCGGACGCATTCGAAAATGCGTTTGGCCGTGAGCATCTTGAACAGCATCCGATGAAGAGTGCGGTTCCAGGATCGGTCGTAATCCACCGTGTTTTTGGGGACGATGAAGTAAGGGCTGTAGAAGCCGGACCTCATCTCGGCTGGAGGGACCGTCTCGACTGCACCCTTCGCCAGCAGGGTCGCAATCTCCGCTCTCCTGACCGGGGCGCTGCCACCGACCAAGGCTCGAGCGAACTCCCCTGAAACGGGGAGGAGACCGTGAGAACTGATTCTGATCGTTCTGATGACCCAGCGGGACAGGCCGGGGAGCTCTAGCCAGGCTCCTAGGAACTGAACCAGTGGGGTCATGCGAGTCACAGATGTCTCCCCGGAGGGGCAGCGAGGCAGAGCGACAGGCATGCGCCCAGGGGTTAACCCGAGCGGGTGCGTAGTCGAGCTCTGCTCCTCGACAGTCGAGACCAGGGAAGGACCAGTGTTCCACGGGGGTCTGTTCTGTCGAGGGTCTGGCGATAGAGGGGGATGGGAGCTGCGTGGTCGGAGGACGACACCTGCTCCCTTCCGCACCCTCAGGGACAGAGAGGAATGAGTGGGGCGACACCCTTGGGCATCGAGCGCACTCATTCCGGTCTGTGTGCTCAGTGATGATGTCAAGTCTTCCTTCAACCAACTCAGGGTGCTGCCCACCCGTGGGTGAGCAGCGGGGAGTGGAAAACAAAAGATTCTCCCCTGGCCCTCCACCGGGGGAAGGAGGGGGCCTGCTACCTCCTCCTGTGAAAGACTGGACGCCAAGACTGAGCAGCCCGTCTCAGGAACGCCGCTTGGCCTGGCGTTTAGCGGGCGCGGATCCTGAGGGGGCTGTGACGCTCCTCTGCGGTCACCTCGACGACGCGGCCTGGGTGAAGGTTGCTGCTGTGGCCGCGCCGGAGGGAGGGGGGCCGCAGGGGGCGTCCTCAGCGGCGAGCAGGCTGAGGCGGCTGCGCCGACGGCTGGGTGGAGGCAGCAGCTGGCCGTCGGGGCAGGATATGTTTAATCGCCTCAGTCTGCTTCTGAGCGGTCGAGAACTGCTGGGCAAAGTCCTCAACCACACCGCCGAAAAGGCCAACCTGGGAAAGAGGGGCGTCTGAGCAGACGAGTCCGCTCGGCGTCCGCACTTCCGCCAGGTTGAGCCAGAGGTGACGCTCCTGGACCACACTAGTGGCCATCACCTGACCCAGGGAGCGAGCGGCCACTTTGGTCGCCCGGAGAGCGAGGTCAGTGGCGGCTCGAACAGTCCCGCCCTCGGACATGTCTCTGAGCAGTTTGGCTTGGAAGACCTGCAAAGTGCTCATCGCATGTAGGGCGGAGGCTGCCTGTCCCGCTGCACTATAGGTGCGCGCCGCCATAGACGACGAGAACCTACAGGCTTTGGATGGGTGCTTGGGAGGCCCCCGGGAGGAGGCACTCTGCGGACACAGTTGCATCGCAACAGAGCGCTCCACCGCGAGGCATCCCCGCATACCTACGGGCAGCCGCGTCCGCGAGGGGAGGAAAGGCGGGGGCTGACGGGCGGACACGGGAGGACAAAGGAGCCTGCCATGTCTTCGTCAGCTCCGCATGCAACTCAGGAAAGAATGGTATTGGGGTTGGCTGTGGCCTTGCGGCGGCAGCTTTGCCCAAAAACCACTCATCCATCCGCGAGTGATCGGGGTGGGGCGGAGGATTCCACTCCAACCCCATACTCACGGCGGCACGAGAAAGCATGGCCGTCATCTCGGGGTCAGACACAGGCGGCGCTGGCACTCCCGAGGAGGCAACGCCGCCGTATCCTCATCCGAGGAATCGAGCTCCGCCTTGTGATGCTGTGATCGACATCACATCCTCCTCTGGAGCGCAGAGCGAAGCAGAGGGTGCCCGCGAAGAGGCAGACGTCTGCAACGCCCCAGCGCTCACTGGCTGCAACACTGTTGCGGTGGGTGTGGCCCGAGGAACTAGCGTCGGGGTGTCATGCCACACTGTCACCGACAGATCACCCTGGCCGCGAACCAAAGAGCTTCCCCGGGTAGAGGAAGCAGATCGGGTAACGGAGGCGGGGACTCTCACAGTAAGGTCATTGAGTCTCGATCTCAGTGTTGAGATGGTCATATTCCCACAAAAGGAACATGACTCATCCACGAGGGCTGCCTTTGCATGACGAAGACCCAGACATACAAAGCAGCGATCGTGACCATCAGAAGAGGAGAGGAAACGACCACATCCAGAAGAACACGGGCGAGCCATCTTTAAAAAGACGTGCCACGTGCAGCTCTTTTAGGAGAGGAGGAAATTCACTCTTGCAGCGCTGAGGCGACCACGGAGAAGCGCAAAGTCTGGCAGACCACTGCACAGATCGCAGGCAATGCAGAATCTCGCTGGGTACCGCCGTCACACCAACGCTGGAGAGGACGCTCGTCTCGAAGAGGCTTTGATCAGTGATAATGGCTTGTGGAGTAAAGAATGCTCTTGGCTCCGAAGCGAAAACATACTGCGGTTGCGTTTACTTCCTCCTTTTATACCCACATGGTGGGGCAGAGTAACGCTGATGCAAATTCCGCAGCCCCAAGGCATTCGCATGCCATTGGCTCGTTGTTAAATACTCAAAGAGGATTGGCTTTCTATGCGAAACCTCATTCTCCGTCACTTCTGACGTAACTCGAAGTGACTACGAAAGGGAACTAGAGTTGTGTCCAAAATCACCCCCTATATCCTTAAATATGACATTATGGTGTCAGGTGTCCGAACCATAGTGGACGTGTATTGAGTGCACTCTTCCAAACACATAATGTACCACAACAATGAGTGTACAACTGATGTACGCTTAATGGCTAGACTCGCAGGGGTCAGAATGTTCAAAGCCACAAATCTTACTTTTATGAGTAAGTTTTCAATAAGGACTTATTCAAATACATTTTTTAATTGTCATACAATTAATACAAATATACAAATTAATGATTTCAGGAAAATAAAATATTTGCCATATGCACTTCATATACTGTATGTGTACATTATTCTTCTTTTACATCATATTGATATTCATACTGGTATTAAATGCCACAGCTTAATATTTAAGTGAATTTATCACAGAGAGAAATTCAACACACACACACACATGCACTGTTAAGCTTTTATTCGTGCACATAGCATACATCTATTCTAGGTGCTGCTGCTTCGTTCAACAGAGCTTCTTTCACAGGGTTTTGGCTATTTTATTTTTTGCTAAACACCAGATGATGCTGGTTTTGACACCCTCAAAGCTTTGAATCTATTCCCCTGAGGAAACCCTCAGTGCTTCATGAGGCTTCATTTGCCCAGCCCTACTAGTTAAAGTCCTACTAGTTTATTTGACAGGGACAAATGCATAAAACATTGCTTTATAATAAATACAAAGTAGATGCCACACATACAGGTTTCTAGCCATGACTAATTTGCAACCCCTGCCCCTGGTTAGGCTTTTACAATTTAAAACAGAAATTACAGATTATTGAATGTAAGATATATAACTATAAAAAAAAAAAAAAAAACATACAACAAATACATTACTATCATATACTATCATATACATATACTATCCATCCTGAAACAGTATGTGAGATTGAAAAAAGTGTGTCCCAAAGCATAGTATGTTTAGGGTGCCCATATTTAGATTTTGACCAAAAACCAGGACACTCTGGCTCTGACAGATACTCAAAATGATACTCGAAGTTTACTCAAAGATGCTTTATTAATTTCAATACATTTAAAGTAGGTTATGCCTCCTCTGTATGGATAGAAAATTGTTATATTACAAGACACAAATTCAGATCAAATTCAGATCAGATCAGATCAGGCTTCTCAGAGGTTACTCAACATGTTTTATTATGACAGGTTTAAAAATAACAATGAATGTAAAAAATAATGAATGTCTCTTCTGTATTAGACAAATAAATAAATAAGTAAAAGAAATACATCCAAATTGAACAAAAATAGCTCTAACAAACTTACAAAAATGAACTAACAAAATATATTTATATATTTAGTTTTCTTCCCTTTATCCTGTTTTTCTTCCTTATCCTCCTTGTTTGCCCATCTATATTTTACTGTAGAGCTGTTCTTTCCCAGCAGTTTTTTGAAAACCAGGACATTTTCATCACTTTATAAAAAAAAACAGCCAGGATGGCCAGGACATGACGTGAAAACAGCACATGTCCTGGGAAAACAGGACTGTTGGTCACCCTAAGTATGTTGAAAAGAGTTTGGCAGAATTCCTTGGATGGTCTATTATTTCCGGTGGATTTCTGAAGTGTGGATCCGTCAAAGGCAAAGCCATTAGATGACAAGCATGCAACCTTTAGCTAAACAATAACAGCTAATGCTAACGCTGGTACGCAGGAAAGAAGAGCAGAGGCCGTTTTTTATGAATGGATGTCAATGGAGAAGAGGCTCCACTACACTGAATAAACTGCTTTTGTGAGGAAACACCTTATCATTTAAGTAATCAACAGCCAGTTCACTAATCATTAAAATGTTTTACTGCTAAACAATACTTTTTTGGGAAATATATGTAGATTTTACTATGTTAAAAAGGTTATATTATAAGAGAAGGCAGGGAAGGGAATGTCACGACAGGCAGGACTAATTTACTTCATTACAATATTTTTTAATAGTAATACTGATATTGTAAATTGTCTAAAGAAAATACAGATGTTTTCTTTCTTTGGCTTTCAGGTTTTACCAGTTATTATAAGACTTGAATAGCAATGACTATTACAACTGCATGTATGCATATGGTATGACACTGATATTATGCACTTTACTGAATAAAGACCAAATGACTCATTTATTTTATAAATATTTTGTTATTGTCACTGGTGGTTGCAGGAAGGCAGACGGAGGCGAGGATATAATTCCAAAACAAAGGTTTAATGGTAAAATAACACAGGACAGCAGAACAGGCAGGGACACACACTAAATATAACTGGAGATCGGAACAACACTGAACAGAAGGAAAACAAACACAGATGATACTGATTAACAGAACACAGGTGATACAGATGACAATGATGATAAACTAAACACAGGTGATACAGATGAACTGATAATGACAGAGAAGACGACACATGACATGATGATAGGTAGACAAGTCCAATGAAAACAAAGTAAACAGAACACAACTGTGACATAACGCCCCTCCCCGCAAGGCACGTCATGTCGAAACGTATTGATAGAGATGAAGGTGGGGAGGTGGGGGATTGGGAGAAGGAAGAGGAGCAGGCGGAGGGCTGACAACAGGAGGGGGCGAAGGGCTGAAGAAGGCAGGCAGAATATCTGGAGAAGAAGGGCTAGTTTGAGAGGTGATAAGTCCAGGATGCAGATCCAGGGTGGAGTCAATGGAGGGAGGAACCATGGAGACTGAAGGGTAGGAGGTTTTAGGGCAGGGGTACTCGAGTTCAGATGCCAAGGGGCCACATTTAAACAACATAAAATGTGGATGCCCCACAAACAACTTGCATTTGCAAGACTTTGACAATATTTACAGTTTTTACTTATTTTACTTATTCTTGCTAGGTAAGTCTTGCTAGTCTTTGTCCTATTTAAAGTAAGCTAATACTGAACGTGAAAATAAAAAAATTGTCACAGTCTTCCATCTGCACCGTCCTGTCTTGTCATCGGCACTACACTTCCTCTCGTCTGCACACCTGATCTCACTCCCTCATCAGCCTCCCGTTCAGCGTCTTGATTCATCTGTATCACCTGTCTTCACCCTCGTTATGTTTGATTCTGTGTGTATTTAGTTCCCTCAGTTTGATTCTGTCTTTGTCGGTCGGTAATGTACATGTTACCCTGCGTTAAACCTGTTCCTGTCTTCTTGAATTAAATATTGTTCTTATTGGAATATTGACTCCTCCTCGTCTTCTTCTGCCTGCACCGTGACAGATTGACCAACCGCCTAAAAGTATGGTAGCTGATCGCTTCCCTATTCACCCCAGCTGACCTTTTGGTCCATTGTTTTCAGGACGGTATCCCTATTGAGGATTATATTTCCAAATTCCTGGAACTTTCCAACGGGGTAAGCTGGACTGATAAAGTCTTGAAGTCTGTGTTTTGGGGTGGTCTGGATGAGAGTCTATACCAGCAAGCTCCAGCAGCGGAGTGTCCAGGAACCTTCGCTGAGTACCTGGATCATGTGCTGTGGTTGAGCGGCTCAACCTTCACCGTTGGTGAGGTTGATGACATCGCACCGCGCAACCACCAGTATCTCCATCCCCGCGCCAGGACCGTCCCAGCACCCCACGCCAGAGAGCCGTCCAGCCAGAGCGCCAGAGACCGTCCAGCCCGACGCCAGAGACCGTCCAGCCCAGAGCCCGAGACCGTAGTCCCACCCAGCCTCCCTCTCCCGCCTCCTCTCATCAGTGTTCAGCCCTCCTCATTTCCTCTGCCTCCTGTCAGACCCGTCACTCACCCTCCAGAGGACAGTGGATTAGTGGGCTCGCTGTGGGGCTTCCAGTCCCCAGCATCATCCTGGACTGGGGATTCCTGGGTTCTGCCTGCAGCTGCTTCCGTCCAGGATTCCACATCGGCCCATCACTCCACTGTCTCACCCTTGGCTCTTACCTCCCTCAGCTCCACCGTGGTCCTTCAGGTCACCAGTTCCGCCAGGCTCCCTCGTCCCCCTGGATTCGCTTCGGTCCCTCGTCAACCTTCCCTCACCTCTGGACTTCTTTCCTCTGGCTGCGCCTCGTCCCTTCGTCCCCCGGCTCCCTTGGGCTCCTCTCTCTCTTCTGCTCATCCTTTGTCCTCAGTCCCTCTGTCTCCACCGTCCCCTTCAGTTACCCCATCTTCACTTTGGTCGCCTGAGCCTGTGGATTCCCCCTGTCACTCTGAACCCTCCGCTCCACCGTGTTCCGCCTCTCTCGACCTCGCCACCAGAACCCCTTGCCCTTCAGCCTTGGTGGCTCCTCCCTCAGCCTGCTGCGCCCTGGTCTCGACCCTCAGCCTGCTTCGCCCTGGTCTCGGCCCTCGGCCTGCTCCGCCCCTGGTCAGGCCTTCACGCCTGCTCCCACCCTGGGCCACGTCCTCAGCCGGCTCTGCCTTGGTCTCGGCCTCAGCCTGCTCCGCCCTGGCCACGCCCCAAACTGCTCCGCCCTGGCCACGTCCCGCTCAGCCCTCTGTTCGTCCCCCCTCTCTCCCTCTGTTCAACGGCGTGAGGCCACGCCTTCCGGGGAGGGGGGAGTTCTGTCACAGTCTTCCGTCTGCACCGTCCTGTCTTGTCATCGGCACTACACTTCCCATGATCCTCTCGTCTGCACACCTGATCTCACTCCCTCATCAGCCTCCCGTTCAGCGTCTTGATTCATCTGTATCACCTGGTCTTCACCCTCGTTATGTTTGATTCTGTGTGTATTTAGTTCCCTCAGTTTGATTCTGTCTTTATCGGTCGATGTACATGTTACCCTGCGTTAAACCTGTTCCTGTCTTCTTGAATTAAATATTGTTCTTATTGGAATATTGACTCCTCCTCGTCTTCTTCTGCCTGCACCGTGGCAAAAAATATCTGGAACAATTGGATTAACAATTGGATTTTTTTTTGTGGATTTTGTGGACAAGTGGATTAACAGTTTTCTAGCAATATTAGTGCCAAAAAAAAAAAGAAAGAAAGTTCATACTGATAGTAAAAACCTCCCTGCAAGGTAAGTATTTGCTATTCTTTGTCCAATTTAAAGTAATACTGGGACATGAAAAAGAAAAAAATAATATTGACATTTATATGACATGTTTTTATACTCAGGGTCTCAAGTTATTATTCTTATCCTACTACTAATACCAGGCCCAATATGTAGCCCAGTACATCTAACTGTAAGTATTAATAGCAATAGCAGCTTTCACATGATCCATTTTTCATGCGAGCCGTGACCCGTTCCGAAAACTAAACTGCCAGTAACTGGAGATTTTGCAAGAGTGCCGTGAATACTCGATTCACGTGATGACAGCTTGTTCATTTTGTAATTCGGAGCGCTTTTCTGCTTACTTTCTGTTTATAACCCCATTGACAATTTGAATCTACAAGTTTAGTTTTTTATGCTGTTAAGAGGACCATCAGCCAATAATTACACATTGCAGAGTCGATGTCACCGGGGGGCGAATGGCAGGAAGTGCTCGGATGACCAGCCACCCCTCTAACAGAGTCACTGTGGCGGAGGGGGCGTGGTTTTGCGAAGCCTGCAGCGGAGAGGAGACGGGAACAGAGCGGAGCGTAAGTAGGTCAAGTGCAGAGGATGATCACCTGTGTCTGATTTCGGGGTGATTTGGCGTGGAAGACCGGATCTAAGCCGGCATGCGGAAGAGGAGAGAGAGAGACGAGCTGGGACCTCGTGCGTGAGCAGAGACGGAGAGAAGCCTCCAAGGATATTGTTATCATTTGTTTTGAGTTATTGTAATTGCTGTGTGTGTGGAACACGGTGAACGCGCTCTGTGCGCCAACCTTCTGGTTAGTGGAAAGAGAAATAAACCGAGTACGTCCCAAGCTCAAGCTGACCCCTGTCTCCTCTCCTTCCTGATCTCGATCTGGAGTATATCACACTGGTGCCGAGAAACACCGGGGAAGGAAGAAAGAATCCGCCGCCGCCATGCAGAACCTGCCAGCAACACCATTCAGCTCCTCTGCCGCTCAGCCAGATGGGGGCCCAGGATGACCCAGAGGCATTCCTGGACTTATTCGAGAAGTCGGCAGAGGACCGGGGATGGCCCACGGTGGACTGGCCAATGCGGCTGATTCCCCTACTGTCGGGGGAAGCACAGATAGCCGCACACCAACTGCCAGTCCAGAATCTCCTGGTCTACCAAGATCTCAAGCGTCGCCATCCTGCAGCGGGTCGGTCGGACCCCGGAACAACACCGCCAGCGGTTCAGGACCCTCACCCTCGAAGAGGCCGGCCGACCCTTCGTGATGGCACAACAGCTCCGGGACTCCTGCCGCAAATGGTTGATGGCCGAGGACCGCGACGTGAAGGGAGTGATCGATCGTGTGGTACTGGAACAGTTCGTCGCCAGGCTGCCGAAAGCGACCGCCCAGTGGGTCCAGTGCCACCGCCCGACGTCGCTGGACCAGGCCATCCAGCTGGCAGAGGATCAGATGGTGGCGTGCCCGGGGTCGGCGAACCCCTACTATCTGCCTCTCTCTCTCTCTCTTCTCCCTCTCCCTTCAAACCTGTCCCTCTACCCAGGTCACGTGGCGGATTCGCTCCGAAGCCGGCGCCGCGATGGAGGTCGGGGTACCAGGCAGAGCCAGCCGCCGCGCCCAGGGCTCCTTTCCGGGGGGAACCCCGGCCACCGGATTCATCTCTCCACCCCACCCCACACCGCTCTCTCCACGCCAATCGCTTGACCTGCTTCCTGCCGCCAGGGCAGCGGTGAAGTCTGGGCCGGCCTGTTGGCGCTGTGGGGACCCGGGTCACTTCATTGACCGGTGTCCGGTGATGGAGGTGGGGACGTTGATCCGGGTCCCTGACGGCGCCCACAGGCTGCCCTCGATCAAGCTGGCCTTTACCAAATACCAGTGAGTATCAAGGGGGGTATATATCAGGCTTTAGTGGATTCAGGATGTAACCAATCCTCCATTCACCCAAGCCTGATACAACTGTGGGCATTGGATAAAAGCCGCAAGGTTAAGGTGCGGTGTGTACACGGGGAAGTGGTGGAATATCCTATCTTGCCCGTGGATATTCAATTTAGGGGAGAGAAACATAGATTAGAGGTGGCCGTTAACCAGCACCTCCGGCATCCGATAATTTTGGGGACGAATTGGCCGCTATTTAATAAATTATTGGGATATTTATGTGCGGATGCCTCTTGGGGGAAAAAGCGTAAGGGTAGGGTGGCGATGGTACAGGTGGGGGAGGCTGAACCGGAACCACTGGAGACTGTTGCAGGGGAACGGAGTGTTCAGGAGCGGGCCATCCTTTCTGAGCATGATGATTTTCCCTTGGAACAGTCCCAGGATGAAACGCTGAAAAATGCCTTTGATCAGGTTCGTACCATCGACGGACAGCCTCTTCATCCGGACCAACCGCTCTCTTATCCTTATTTCGCAATTTTAAAAGATAGGTTGTATCGGGTGACCCAAGATGCCCAAACAAAGCAGGATACAACCCAGTTATTGATACCTAAAAGCCGTCGGGAAATGCTTTTCCAGGCGGCTCATTGTAATCCTATGGCCGGGCATCTAGGACAAACAGCTACACAAAACCGTCTCATGGCCCGGTTCTTCTGGCCGGGCATTCACGAGAATGTGCGCAGATGGTGCGCGGCATGTCGTGAATGCCAGTTGGTAAATCCACCGGCCACCCCAAAAGCACCATTGTGCCCCCTACCATTAATGCAGGCCCCCTTCGAAAGAATTGGTATGGACCTCATCGGGCCATTAGAACGGTCAGCGTCGAGGACACCGCTTTGCATTGGTCCTGGTGGATTATGCAACGCGGTATCCTGAAGCAGTGCCGCTCCGTACGATTTCCGCAAAAAGCGTGGCGGGCGCACTGTTTCAACTAATCTCCCGGGTGGGAATTCCGAAAGAAATTCTCACCGATCAAGGCACGGCGTTTATGTCACGTACAATTCGCGAGCTTTACGAGTTATTGGGCATTAAATCGATTCGTACCAGCGTCTATCACCCACAAACAGACGGATTGGTTGAACGATTTAATCGCACATTAAAATCCATGATTCGAAAGTTCGTACAGGAAGACGCCAAAAATTGGGATAGGTGGCTAGAACCCCTCTTGTTCGCTGTACGGGAGGTCCCGCAAGCCTCCACGGGGTTTTCCCCCTTCGAGCTTCTCTATGGACGGCAGCCCCGCGGGTGCTGGATGTCCTTAGGGAAACTTGGGAGGACGGACCTTCTACTAGTAAAAACGAAATTCAATATGTCATGGACCTGAGAACAAAACTCCACACTTTGGGGCGGCTATCAAGGGAGAATTTGTTACAGGCTCAGGACAAACAAAGTCGGTTGTACAACAGGGGGGCTAGACTGCGGCAATTTACACCGGGAGATAAAGTGCTTGTATTGCTCCCTACCTCTAGTTCAAAATTACTCGCGAAGTGGCAAGGACCCTTTACGGTCACACGGCGAGTTGGGGATCTCAACTATGAGGTAGCTCGGTCTGATAGGGGTGGAGCACATCAAATATATCACCTCAACCTGCTTAAAAAATGGTCGGAGGTGGAATCAGTGATGCTGGCGACGGTGGTGAGCGGGGAGGAGGATCTTGGACCAGAGGTGAGTTCAAAGTCTCAATCTCTCGCCCTGGCCCCTGGGGGAGATCACCTCTCACCGTCGCAGATCACTGATATCAGAGGGCTACAAGCAGATTTTGCTGATGTGTTTTCACCCCTGCCAGGACGAACGAATCTCATTCAGCACCATGTTGAGACGGAGCCGGGCGTGGTCATTCGCAGCCGGCCATATAGGTTACCGGAACATAAAAAAAGGTAGTGCAAAATGAATTAGAGGCAATGCTAGACATGGGAGTAATAGAAGAATCTAACAGTGACTGGGCGAGCCCGATAGTTTTAGTGCCTAAAACAGACGGCTCCGTTCGGTTCTGTGTAGATTACAGAAGGGTGAATGCTGTGTCAAAATTTGACGCATATCCAATGCCTAGGGTTGACGAACTGCTTGATCGATTAGGCTCTGCTCGCTTTTATTCGACACTGGACCTAACAAAAGGTTATTGGCAGATCCCCTTGTCTCCCATGACTAAAGAAAAGACAGCTTTCACAACGCCGTTCGGATTACACCAATTTGTTACGCTTCCGTTCGGGTTGTTTGGGGCCCCGGCCACCTTTCAGCGGTTGATGGACCGCATACTCCGGCCGCACGCTGCATATGCTGCGGCGTATCTAGATGATATCATCATTTATAGTGGGGATTGGCAGCGGCATATGCAGCACCTGCGGGCGGTCCTGAAGACGCTGAGAGGGGCGGGGCTCACGGCCAACCCGAAGAAATGTGCAATTGGGCGGGTGGAAGTAAGATATCTGGGCTTTCACTTGGGACATGGGCAGGTGCGTCCACAAATTGACAAGACAGCTGCAGTTGCGACTTGCCCAAGTCCCAAGACCAAAAAGGAGGTTAGACAGTTCCTGGGGCTGGCGGGCTATTACAGAAGGTTTGTACCTAATTTTTCGGACACCGCCAGCCCGCTGACTGATCTAACTAAAAAGGAAGCACCAGATAGAGTGCAGTGGACGGAGCGGTGCCAGCAGGCTTTCACCCGCATAAAGGCTGCCCTGTGCGGCGGTCCGCTCCTACATGCTCCTGACTTTTCTCTCCCCTTTATTCTGCAGACAGACGCGTCGGACAGGGGGTTGGGCGCTGTACTGTCCCAGGAGGTGGAGGGGGAGGAACTGGCCGGTGCTGTACATCAGTCGCAAGCTCTCTAAGAGAGAGACGATGTACAGCACCATAGAAAAGGAGTGTCTGGCGATCAGATGGGCTGTCCTCACCCTCCGATACTACCTCCTGGGACGGGAGTTCACCCTCTGTTCGGACCACGCTCCCCTGCAGTGGCTCCACCGCATGAAGGATACCAACGCGCGGATCACCCGTTGGTATCTGGCTTTACAACCTTTTAAATTTCAGGTGATCCACAGGCCGGGTGTACAGATGGCTGTAGCTGATTTCCTCTCCAGAAGGAGGGGGGAGGCTGCAGGCCGGATGGCTCCCCGGCCTGAGTCGGGCGGTGGAGGGATGTGGCGGAGGGGGCGTGGTTTTGCGAAGCCTGCAGCGGGAGAGAGGAGACGGGACAGAGCGGAGCGTAAGTAGGTCAAGTGCAGAGGATGATCACCTGTGTCTGATTTCAGTAATTGGCGTGGAGAGACCGGATATAAGCCGGCATGTGGAAGAGAGGAGGGAGAGAGAGACGAGCTGGGACCTCGTGCGTGAGCAGAGACGGAGAGAAGCCTCCAAGGATATTGTTATCATTTGTTTTGAGTTATTGTAATTGCTGTGTGTGTGAACACGGTGAACGCGCTCTGTGCGCAACCTTTTGGTTAGTGGAAAGAGAAATAAACCGAGTACGTCCCAGCTCAAGCTGACCCCTGTCTTCTTCCTTCCTGATCTGATCTGGAGTATATCACAGTCACCACCGGGAGGAGCCGACACCACAGGCACACGACAGAGGACCACGGAGGCAGAGGTAAGTTTCAAAGGAGTAACAATCTTTATTAAACAATATAGCGAGGGGCGCCAATTAAAGGGGCTTCACTGTCCTCTAGACTCTTCCGCCACGGTCGGACGGCGATTTCTGATGCTGCACGTTTCTGGACTCAAACAGTAAGTAGAACAGGTAAGGATCTTCACAGTGCAAAGCACTCTCTTCAATTTACAATAAACAGACAGTGAGTTAAAAGTGTAAGGCTGGTGCCAGTATGTCTGGTCGACCTCTCGGATGTGGCAAAAAGCACTCACGGTAATCAACACTTGAAATGTTTCTCGAATGTGTAACTACCTTTTGCGTATGTAACAGGAACTCTGGAGACACAGCACACAGAGCAGTTCACACTTCACACACACACTATGTCCCCCACACCCCCTTCTCCTCCTCACCTGAAATACACTAAAAACTTATGCAATGTAACGTGTGTACAAAATGTAACTATTCATGTTTGGTGTTTTTTGAAGTGACACAGTGTGCCTGGTAAAATGGTCTCATTCTCCCTTTTATGATGAAAAGCTGAAAGAAGTTATGAAACATGAGAAAAGTGATGTGTCCCTTCATTCTGACTACCTCCTGTATGTAAAATCAGGCAGACATCACAATGTGAGCTCCTGAATACACAACCAAGCAAATGGCCTGTACCCAATATGTTGGGGGATCTCCACTAAACCCATGTGTAAGGTCTGCCCCTATTTAAGGAGGTGCAGCGGAAGAGCTCAGGGCTGCGATTCTGTATTCAGGATCAGCCCGTGATGTTGTGTCTTCTAGACTCAGCTCATGTAAAATGTTGGGTAAAGTTCTTTGTTCTTTGAAGCAGTTAATGGTTTGCATTGATTATCTTGTGGAATTGTAATAATACATTTACCTGACATAATAAATTGTTATACTTGATTATTCTAGCAGACTTTGACTATATTTGCATTAGGTTAAAAGGAATAGTCAGACACTAACATATTAAATGATGCACAGATATCATTGATAAACCTTTTCATTTTATGGAGTCAGATGAAACGAGTTTAATACATAAGATTAAATGTGTTGCATTTAACTAAAATTCACTTTGCCATGGAAAAGGACGGAACACGTTTGAAACCTTCACCACAATTCAGAATCCGCCATTGGACCGATTTCGTGGCCCTCTTTACAAAAGGTTACTTCACCAGCGTTGCTGCATGCTTCTGGACTCAGACGGTAAGTAGAACAGTTAAGGATCTTCACTGTACAAAGTACACTTTTCAGTTTACAGTGGGGAGGCAATGGATTAGAGGATTACTTCACCAGCGTTGCTGCATGCTTCTAGACTCAAACAGTAGGTAGAACAGGTAAGGATCTTCACAGTGTAAAGTACTCTCTTCAGTTCACAGTAAACAGACAGTGAGTTAAAAGGTTACTTCACCAGCGTTGCTGCATGCTTCTGGACTCAGACGGTAAGTAGAACAGGTAAGGATCTTCACAGTGCAAAGCACTCTCTTCAGTTCACAGTAAACAGACAGTGAGTTAAAATGTTACTTCACCAGCGTTGCTGCATGCTTCTGGACTCAGACGGTAAGTAGAACAGGTAAGGATCTTCACTGTACGAAGTACACTCTTCAGTTTACAGTGGGGAGGCAGTGGATTAGAGGATTACTTCACCAGCGTTGCTGCACGCTTCTAGACTCAAACAGTAGGTAAAACAGGTAAGGATCTTCACAGTATAAAATACTCTCTTCAGTTCACAGTAAACAGACAGTGAGTTAAAAGGTTACTTCACCAGCGTTGCTGCATGCTTCTAGACTCAGACGGTAAGTAGAACAGGTAAAGATCTTCACAGTGTAAAATACTCTCTTCAGTTCACAGTAAACAGACAGTGAGTTAAAAGGTTACTTCACTCTAGGCTTCTAATGGAGAGCAGATTTAATAGCTTTCCACAAACGTGCAAACGTGGGTTAGGGCTACTTCTCAGCAAGGGCACATCACACTGTGTTCACTTCAATTCCACAGCCATAATTCAATGTGTATCAATAAGGCAAAATCACTGCAATTCACTCACACGATAGGGCTGATCAGAGGCCTAACTCCGTTTGTTGCGCTCGCTCCACGAGGGGTTTCACTTTCAATTCCTCCTTATCACACTCTGAAACACATCGCTCCTCCAACGGTCAGATCCACATTTACTGCATCCTCTTCAAGCAGTTTAAATGCTCATAAGATGAAAACAGTTCACTTATCTTTGCTCTCTCCTTCCACAGCACAGATTTCTAATGACAAAATGGCCGTTCTGTTTTCTAATGACAAAATGGCCGTGCGCGTGCGTGACATCGAGCACAACATCTCTCTTGTTTTAAACAGCTGATTGGGTGACGTTAGAGCTGATCTGCACATCTCTATGTCACGGGTGACAAAATCGCTCTGAAGCGGAACCCTCTTGAGAAGTCCCAAGTTTCCCAGGGGAACGTATTATGTGCAACACGCCCCACTCCGGTTCCAGGTGTGATGTAAACATGCACGTACTGGTTAGCGCTAATGCATTGCAGGTGTGTGTGAGAGAGAAGCGGCGCTCACACAGGCTTCCTGTTACACAAGCCAGGATAAAAAGGGGCCATTCAGAGAGTGTTGGGTTGGTGATCGGTGGGTTTGAAGTGCTCGGTGAGTGGAAGTGTTTGAAGAGTCTAAAGGGTTGACTTGGAGCAGTGTTGGATACAAGCTTCCTCAGGAAAACCGTTGGGGTGTGGAAATTGCCCATTTGAGTTGGCTGGATCAGAGTGATCGTTTGTGGGAAGACTGCTGGACGGAGCTATCTGAACCAGCGAACTCAAATGGGCAATTTCCACACCCCAACGGTTTTCCTGAGGAAGCTTGTATCCGACACTGCTCCAAGTCAACCCTTTAGACTCTTCAAACACTTCCACTCACCGAGCACTTCAAACCCACCGATCACCAACCAACACTCTCTGAATGGCCCCTTTTTATCATTATCATTTGTCATTAGTCATTTTGTACCCGGCACACTTTTGGAAACATTGAGGCACGGATGTACCTAATACAAATAAAACATCTCCAGTTATCTAGCAGAGCATTAATTTCAGTTCGCTCTTATATAAGAGATCTAGTGCTAAAATGTTTTTGAAATTAAGCTGAGCACTTGTTGCCGCTGCTGTCAGCTGCATGGCTCGGGCAGTCATCACTCGGACGCACACTGCATGCACTTCAATCGCCGTTGCAGAGACTCATTCATCTTTTCTTTACGTGGGCCATAAAATGAATGCCAATGGGCCGATGCGGCCTGCGGGCCACCTGTTGGGTACCTCTGTTTTAGGGTGATGACGGACAGAGGCAGAACCGATGGGGGAGGATGACAGGGAGGAAGTTAGCCAGGCCATGGTGGAGTAGAGGGTTCAGGAGGAACACGGGGAAGCCGCTGCCTTGGCGACTGAGGTGTAGACGGGGACACAGGAAGGGCACGGTGGAGACAGAGGAGCTGAGGACCAAGGAGGAGCAGAAGGGAGTGAGAAGTCCAATGTAGCCAGGGGGGGGGCGATTGGACGGGTGTAGCCAGAGCAGTGCTGTCCAAAGGTGAGGGTAGGTCGACGAGTGACCAAGGCGGATCCGGGGGAATGAGGGAGCCTTGTGGAAATGAAGGCAGCACAAGTTCTACCAGGAAGACTCAATCGTTCACGTCATGTCCCAGATAGCATGGTGACATTAATTCAATGTTGAGTTTTGATCCAAACCATCATTTTGGTTGAGATTGACATTTCAATGTTTAAAGTGTGTTGGATCAGCATTGAAATGTTGATGAAAGCCAACAGCACAGATGGGCGAAGACAGTGACATTGAACTAACGGTGATGTGTAGTTGATGAGCGCAAGATCATTCAGGCATGTGTGTCTGCAGAACACTAGTGGGTGTTTCTCAGTCAGTGGGGCGTTTAAACCACAATGGGCGTTTTCAACCGCTTTACCCGATTTGCTCTAATCTACTGGGGGCTTGGTTTAGGGTGGGCCTTCATGATGTTAGCATGTCTGTTGAAAAATGGTTGAAAAACATTTATTGTAGTTTGAAATTGGCCACTGATTGGTAATCAACCATTTTTGTTTTGCATGTGCACTTCTCAATAGTCTAATGCTTCCTCATTAGAGAGAAACAGGTGCATCCAATACAGACCTCTTGTTTGTTGAATCACCTGACATTTCATGATTTCTCTAGGACAGTTTCAAACAATGGTGCATCTATTTCTCTGTTTTGTGTGCTTATTTGTGTTTTATATGTGTTGTTACCGTAATTCGATACATTAAAAAGTTATTTTGTTTGAATAAAGCATATATTTTTCTACATTCTTAAAACATGCATCTTGCTTAGTAAAGTTTATTATTTAACAGGTTAATTTATTATTTTTGTTAATTTCAATATTGATTCAGCATCAGTGATGTAGAATTAATAACAATGTAATGTTGATTTAATAGCATTACCATTGATTTTTTTTTCAACATAGTTTCAACATTAACTGAGGGTGCAAAAGTGATGTTGATAAAATATCACTTTTTAATGTTGAATCAATACAATTACCATTGATTTCTGGTTGAAATCTCAACATTGTTTCACCATTAACTGAGGGTGCAAGAGTGACGTTGAAACAACATCACTTTTTAATGTTGAAGCAATATTAACACCATTGATTTTTGGTTGAAATCTGAACATTATTTCAATATTAACTGAGGGTGCAAGAGTGACGTTGAAACAACATCACTTTGTAATGTTGAAGCAATATTAACACCATTGATTTGTGGTTGAAATCTGAACATTATTTCAATATTAACTGAGGGTGCAAGAGTGACGTTGAAACAACATCACTTTGTAATGTTGAAGCAATATTAACACCATTGATTTGTGGTTGAAATCTGAACATTATTTCAATATTAACTGAGGGTGCAAGAGTGACGCTAAATCAACATCACTTTCTAACGTCATTTCAATGTAATCAGCGTTGACACATCAACAATGACTCAACATTGTATCAATGGTTACATGCTATCTGGGGTATTACCTTCTCATTTATCCAATCATATCCTAATAGCCAGTATAAAAGGGTGGTACTTACACATGTCTGAGTTCTCAGATGCTGTCGCTCCAACCAGCTGTCGCATTCGTTCAGTCGCCAGCCAATATGTTGCAGGATACGCATATCGTTTACAATTATCAAGATCTGATGATTTCCTGCCGTATCTCCAGCTGCACATCAAGGTTCCTGAGTCAGTGTCGCATCTCCCCGTAGGCACAGCGGTCTTTGGAAAGTTTCGATCGGCCAATTAAGGCCTTGCGTAAGAAGTTCCGCTCCTTTAGGCTAAACACTCTGGGTAATTCATTTCCATTTTACGTCAACTAAAGCCAAGACAGCATCAGCTCAGCCAGGATAATCTGTCAGGAAGAGAACTGCGATGTTATCCTCAACTTGTCCACCAAAAGAACCTCGCTGTCTGCACAGGTGCTACAGTATTTCTCCTGCAGAGCACCGATTCACCGTCATGAGTCAACAACTCTGCAAATCACGAGACGATCTTCTCTCAGTGGTTTCAAGTTCAAACTCCACCTCCATGGCTTTCAGAGTCGTTTTCAAGTGTTTGGTAGGCGCTTCACCAGCCACTGTTAATGTGTCCCCTCTACATGATTAAACTTCATTCAGGGAAGTATTCTCCATTGCTTCCTACACGGCTGAGTTGGAATTGGCGCTGTGCACTATGACGTGACTTTGATCTGATAATGACGGCTGATCTGCAGACTGCAGAGGGACTGGATAGCTCGCCTTAATGCTCGTAGCAAGTGTAAGCAAAGTTTCGCGTTACCCATATTCCACAGTCAGTGGTAATCTAATAATATCAGCATTGTCAATACCACGCTCTCATTGGAAGTTTGCAAACACCCACTAACAACTGAGTAATTGATTAAGCTTATGAGTGCTTCAGAGCTTTATGCATATATTATGGATTGCGCTCTTCTTATCGACTGCTGACTCACCAGAGTTCGGTCGTATGCGCAGCATTAAAAAAAAACAAAAAAAAACTCTGAGCTAAAGGCATTTCATTTTGTGATTTCACCGGAATGAATAGAGTCTCCGCAACGGATATAGATTGAAGTTGTTAAGGCATAGCCAAGTCCTCTAGCAATCCTCTGATAAACACCTGTCAATCACGTTGTATCACCACAAAAAAAGTGCATAGTTGTGCCCTTTTCGCAGGATATGTATGGGTATTTGGGGTTGGCTCGGAATGTCCCACAGATCATTTCGAATAGTGATTGTCATTTCAGAGGGTGAGTAAGCATCTCGTTTTGTCTGTCCCTTTGGATTTGGTAGGGCTGCCTCTCCCAGAACAAAGGTTAAAGTTTCAACAGCTCGTTTGCAGCTTCAATACCTCTTACCGTCAATTTTAAAACGTTTCACTTGGAATATACTATTCAACTGGAATAGTACAAGGCAGAGAGTCTGAAGAAGTGTGAACAGTCAACATTCCGAATGGTCGTTTATGAATTGGCCTTATTATTGGCTATTCAACACTTCGAAGTGTACTTGAGTTCTACCGTACATTCAGTTAAGGTCTATACTGACCATGATCCACTCAAATTCCTCAGTCGCATGTACAATTCTAATCGTCGGTTAATGCGCTGGAGTCTGTTGCTTCAACCGTTTAACCTCCAAATTGTGTATATACGTAGAGTAGACAATATTGTTGTAGGGATTCTGGTCAGACAATCATTAACTCATTTTATGTGATCAGCAAATGGTAACAAAGAAAGCTTTTAACACATTCCTACGACACATGTGTTTTAATTCAAATCTGACTTTTACGACCTAGGACGCCACAAGGTCTGGACGTAATTGCTTTAATGAAGACAAATGCTAAGACACAGGACACTGGGTTATCTATCCTTACGAACAGACACCTCAGTCATGTCTCCCCGGAAGGCGGGAAGAAACCAAATGTGTCTTTGTCCTATCCAATACACATGCATACGTCTAATTGCTAGTACGTGCAAACACGCGCATGTACCCACGAACACACTCACAAACACCCCCACGTGCAAGACAGCCCGCACACACACCAAACACGAACAGCTCTGAAAAGCTTGTTAAAAGATTACCAAAGATGTCTAGTATGCTGAAATGCACGTAAAAGAACAGTAATTCACCAATCTAACTTCGAGTGTAATCACGAGTGCCCAAAGAGTGTAAAATGCCTGTAATACAATGCATTAAGATGTAACGCAACAATGCTGTTGATGTAGTTTAATGTGTTTGATGTCTCTGTAACCCTCATAATGTGATCTGTTTGTTTAACTGTATATCGATATTACAAAATGTATATCTTCATGTATAAGTTTGTTTTCAAAGTTAGCATAACTTTTCCTTTGTCTCAGAGACGCAAAATTAGCAACGTCATGTGTTAATCAAATAGGCGGACACGCCCCTGTGATGAACGGCCTTCATTGGTCAGCCGAGTTTTGGGGACAAGCCGGGAACCATCCTTAAAAGCTTGTGCCACAGAACGCTCCTTTTCTTATCTCCTAATCTCATACAACATCCTTCGCTTACATCTTACCTCCTGCTTCTACACGCTGACCTGCGTGAACTTCGGACGCCTCGACCCTCGATCTCCTCGATCTCCTGATCTCCTCGTCCTCCTTCAACTCCTGAAACTTCTAAAGTTATCAGTCTTGCGTTACTTTTACTTCACGTTTACTTTTGCGAAATAGCCAGTTAAAGTTCAGTACGTGCGTCTCCTCTGACCAGAAGGCAACATCCAGCACCGAACTCTCTAAGACGCTTTGAACTCCCGCAAAGCAGACCCACGTGGTCAAACAAAGGGATCCGTCTCCCAGAGCAACCACGCGCTCTCAGCATCACAACAGGTCTGAGTGCAAAATTTGTTCCATCAAATTCTAGACAAAGTGTTTCCTGAGGTTGTCTCCAAAGGTTAAAGCTGTGCAAGTAACCATAATTTCTCTTGTATTCTCATTTTCCATTGCTTCCTTCCTTATGTTTTATTTTCATTTTGTTCTACCTGTATATACATATATATCACGTGTGATTTGTAGTACAACTTAGTCGTGTGCTTTTATTAAACATTATTTGCCATTGTGTGTATTAATCACATAACAAAGCCTCTGTAATATGAGATCATAACGCTACAATCTGATTCTGTTTGAGTGCACCAAACATTATCAGCAAGCTTTAAGCTAAGACAAACAGAGTGATTCATTGTTTTGTAGCTTCGGCACGCGGGACGCGCTGACTAGAAAACTGTGCAATCTCTTGTTGACAAACCACCCTCTGTCTTAAAAGGATATATGTTCCAAATTGATCATAATTCGTTGTATTTAATTTCGTCATATATACTTGAAACAGTCGGGTGTGGTATAATACCCCTTGTTGGGTGAAATACATATGTAAGACCCTCGGTTTAAGAAATATTCATAAATTGTGTTTTTTGGAATTTTTTAAGTTTTCTACCTATTTACTGCACAATTACATAACTAGGCCGTAAATTGGCACATGAAAAATGATTTTTTAAAGAAAAAAACACTTAAATTATGATGATAATTAAATCTAAACAGTTTTTGGACATTGCTCTATGTGTTAGGGATAGAATACTACCATCTGGTGGTTAGTCGAAAAACAGTTTTTCTTATAGTTAAGGAATTAAAGTGCAATGACCACATATTTCCAATAGGGGCCCATAGAGACTCATTCATTTTCACTTCATTTTTCTTGATGCTTCAAATTTTCCTCACAACTTGATATATATGATATATATATTTTGTGAATTGCACAAAATATTTTTGTCAAAATTAGAGTTTGTTGTTGTTGTCTGATATATTTTGAATTATTTGTTTATGCAAATTATTATACATAAATTTGCATAAATATTACAATTCAGCGCTATGACATAACTGTATTCACACACTTCATTTTAGAAAATTATTTATGAACAATTATTTTTTTTAGAGATTTTAGAGAAAATTGAGATTTTAGACCAAAATAAATGTAATAAACCAAGTAAATAAACCAATATAATACAAAACAACTGCACTAATAAACTGTAATGAACAGGATGCATACATGTGTGTGTTTGTGTGTGTGTGGCTGTGTGTGTGTGTGAGATAGAAATCTCATTCCACTTTGTGTTCATGCTCTAGGACCAGACCTTGATTTAAATGTAATTTTTCTTAGATTTATGCCAGTTCTGTTTGTTTTATTTGCCAATTTCTGTAAAAATGCTCTCTGTTGCAGTCATGACATGTGTGTGTTTGTGCGTGTGTGGTTGTGTGTGTATATGAGATAGAAAGTTTGTTCTACTTTCTATTTATGCTCTAGGACCAGACCTTGGTTTATATGTGGAACATTTCAGATTTATAATGGATTTACTTTTATTTTTTTGACAATCAGAATGAAAAAAAGCAAGTTTTTTCATTTTCCCATTCATTTTCAATGTGGGGTCATTTTTACCCCAAACAGCTTAAATGGTAAATTTTTTTTTACACACCTTTAGAACAACCAAATCAAGTCCAGTTTTTTGTGCATGTTTAGATGGATTATGTAGGAAAAGTCACAGAGTTTCATGTCCCTGAGATGAAGGGAACATTTTTAAAAAATCAAGGAAAAGTCCAGTGGGGTCATTTTTACCCCAAACAGTGATTAAGGGTTAAGCTTTGTTGTGTGAGAAATTAATGCAGTGACAATTTTGTATAGCCTACTTTGCTGTTTGATTAAAACACAAAGTGTGCGCCGCCGCACTTTGCTGTTTGGGTAGAGATCGCACGCTGCATCTCAACCCTGCAATTATCTAGCACTAAAGCGTTAGTTGCGGTAATTGTTAAAATAAATTGCAGTTAGAACACTGATATTCACTGTTAAGTGTTTAAAGTTAACTGTAGTTCGTGACGAAAGAAATATTTACTGCGATACAGACGTGTATACGATTAGAAATGTTTTGTACGACGAGGATGTTTTGAAGGAACCTCTGCGTGTTTGAATTGCCGCATATAAATATAGTGAAGTGCAGAAAACAGCTGACGGAGAGCTCGAAAGACGCTATGGCTGGCATCATTGGAAATATCGGACAGTTTGATGAAAATGTGGAACAATGGAGCTCATACACGGAGCGATTTGAATACTTCCTGCAGGCAAATGCCATTGAGGGTGAGAAGATTGTACCGACGTTCCTCAGTGTGATGGGCGCAAAGACTTTCACTTTGCTACGCAGTCTCGTACAGCCTAGGAAACCAGGTGAGAACACTTATGCTGAGATTGTGGCAGTGTTGAGCGCACATTTTTCACCTAAACCGCTGGTGATAGCAGAACGATTTCGGTTTCGGAAACTGTTACTATGTTTGTGGCTGCACTGAAGAAACTTTCTGAACACTGTGAATTCGGCGATGTTTTGAATGATACTCTTAGGGACAGGCTCGTTTGTGGATTAAGAAGCGAAGCCATTCAAAAAAGGCTGTTAAGTGAAAGTATTCTCACGTTGCAGAAAGCAACTGAAATAAGTGTTGGCATGGAACTTGCTGCTAAAGAAGCACAGCATTTCAGTAGCTCAGAGCAGGGCTGTAGTACTCGAGTCCGGTCTTGGACTCGAGTCCGGACTAGAGACCGTTTTTCTATGGTCTCGGACTTGTCTCGGACTCGCTGGTATTTGGACTCGGACTTGTCTCGGTCTCGGCCACTGGTCTTGCCAAATATGGCGTTTGGTCTCGAACCAGAGTCCAACATTTTTGTATGCGTGTTTATTTATTACTAGCCTATCAGGGTAACGTTAACTTAGAAAATGCCCAAATTAACCGACCAAGTGCTCACTACAATGGAGCGCGTCTTCTCATGCTGTTACTATAGTTACTGGGTGTTGCGCACAATTCTAATGATTCCCGCAGGTCTCCCATTTATAATGTGGGATATTCCCGCAATCGTAATCCACACAGATTCTAAAATCAAATCATTCTTTTAATAACTTTCTGCCAGACGCATTTTCACAAACCGCGTGAGTGTTCAGCGTTGTCGCGTCTTCTCTTCTCTCATGTGTTGTGGAAGGCGCATCAAGCGCTGCTGCGATAATACACACACTCGCGTTCAGGAGTCGGGACATGACGGAATATTCACTTGCATTCGAGCCAGTAGTGCATCGTGAATAAATCTTAACATTTGCACGTCCTTTTAAGTCTTACCAGTTTAAACATTCAAGTAATTTTAAACTATCAGTCCTTGCACGCTCTCTGGGATGACTATGCGCACATTCATTGAAAATCCGCCTCAAGAACAGCTGGCCAGTAACAAAAGTTATTTTTCACGGATTAGCTATATTGCTTTAACACTCAAATCGTGTCAATTTCGGTCTTCGTGAGTATAATGGTCTAAACATAGTCGGTTTTGTCTTTAATAAGCATAAAACGCATGCCAGTATGAACAGAGAATTTATGCTCTTAGCTCTTAAAGTGACAGAAACCATATGTGTCGTTCATTAATTTTGTCGTCAAAACAAGAAAAGAGAGCTTTAAGTTAAAGGAATCAGGATTAGCCTGTGTTTAATTTATTCAGGACTAAAATACTATCCAGTGTTATTTTCCATTCGATTACTTTATTCAGTTTCTGTCTATGAAGACTAATGTAGACCTATTCAAAAACATTTCTCTTTATTTGTCTTTATTTGTATCTTTATTGTATTTATTTGTGTAACTTTTTTCAATTTAATTCACTATTTAAATCAAGCCTTGTGTTGTGTAAATTCTTAACAACATTACCCCACTGTAAAAAAATGCAATGAGCACAAACATTTAAGCAACATAAATTTAAAAATTTTGTTTGGCAAAAATGAAATTCAGGCCTTGAAGACTTTTTTTTCCTGTCCTGGACTCGGTCTTGACTCGGACTCGAACCTTTTTGGACTCGGTCTTGACTTGGACTCGAACCTCTTTGGACTCGGTCTTGACTTGGACTCGACTAGTCCTGGTCTTGGACTTGTCTTGGACTCGACAAAGGTGGTCTTGACTACAGCCCTAGCTCAGAGAAAGTGTATAAATTGTCTGCTGACATGAGCACATTCCAGAAGTCACTTGGCAAAGCACCTACCAATGTAACATGTTTTAGATGTGGCAAAGTTGGCCATCTTGCATCTGAGTGTTGGAGTAAAGAGTTGGTGTGTCATAGTTGTGGAAAAAAGGCCACATAGAACGTGTTTGCAGAGGAAAACAAAATGCTGCAACACAAAAATTCAGAAAAATGCCTGGCACATCAAAGAATAAGAGAGAATGTGTATACAATGCAGTCAAATTGCAAGTACACAGAAGACACTGATTCCTCCTCAGAGGAAGTTTCTTTGAACATTCTAGCCATGGAAGGAGACTCCAAAGGCTATTGGGTGTCACCTATCATTGAGGGAGAGCCAGTGCGTATGGAGATAGACACTGGTGCGGCTGTTTCTATCGTGTCAGATACTGTGTACTACAAAACCCTAAAACATGTCTATTTAAAGCCATCCAGGATTGTGTTGAAAACATATACGGGTGAGCCTGTGACTGTAAAAGGAGTAATGGATGTGGAAGTGGAATTAAATGGTCAATCAGCAACGCTGCCTCTGTATGTGATAAAAGGGAAATACCCAGCGTTGCTTGGACGAGAATGGATGGAAAAAATTAAATTGGACTGGCTGACGGTGCGGATAGTGTCGAGGGAAAATACGGAGCTCAGGGATGTTCTGGAAAGACATAATGATGTTTTCAAGGATGAACTGGGCACGATGAAAGACATTACAGCCAAGCTCGACATTAAGCCCGATGGTAAGGCCAAGTGTTGTAAAGCCCGTCCTGTGCCCTATGCTATTAGATCAAAAGTTGAGACCGCTCTGGAAGACCTGGTGACCAGTGGGGTCATTGTACCAGTGAGTAACAGTGAGTGGGCAACGCCTATAGTACCCGTGCTTAAAAAGGATGGTTCCATTCGGATTTGTGGTGATTTTAAAATCACAGTAAACCCTATTCTGTCACCTGACCAGTATCCACTTCCCCTCATTGATGATCTGTTTGCTGGCTTGGCAGGGGGAAAGCGGTTCAGCAAACTTGATCTGAGTCAGGCCTACCTACAAATGAAAGTCGATGAGAACTCTAGGGAGTTGCTGACAATTGTTACACAAAAGGGGCTTTTCAGATACCAGCGTCTTCCTTTTGGTATCACATCGGCCCCTTCGCTTTTCCAGAGGGCTATGGACCAGGTGTTAAGTGGCCTGTCGGGGGTACAGTGCTACTTAGATGACATATTGGTAACAGGAAAAACCGAAGCGGAACATCTGAGTAATCTGGACGGTACACTCCAGCGCCTAAAAGAATATGGTTTAAGAGTACGAAAAGACAAATGTGAGTTTTTCAAGCGGTCAGTTGAATATCTGGTGTAAGTGGGGTATCCCCAGTCACTTCTGGAACCATCGGATAGTCCGAACAAACAGTAGGTGTGACCACAGCAGCCTCCACCTCAGTAGCAGATCCCAGCAAAAGCTGATCCAAGTGTCTTTTCCAAGTAAGCTTATCAGATGTTAGTACAGTATATGACACTGCGCTCTGGATTTGACTTACTGAGACCTTCTACTGTCAAAGAGGTGGTAGTGTGTCAGCAACAGAAGCAGGTTCATAGAAGAAACATGAAGGCTAAAAGCAGACTGTTCCATCCTGGACAAAATGTTCTGGCACGCAACTATACTTCAGGACCAAAGTGGATACCAGCGACAGTGATAGCTCATACTGGCCCAGTGTCATATACTGTACTAACATCTGATAAGCTTACTTGGAAAAGACACTTGGATCAGCTTTTGCTGGGATCTGCTACTGAGGTGGAGGCTGCTGTGGTCACACCTACTGTTTGTTCGGACTATCCGATGGTTCCAGAGGTGACTGGGGATACCCCACTTACACCAGAAAAAGGACCTGCGCCACCCAAGCCTGAAAACAGTCCGCAGAAGCAGAACTTGGAAAAACAACCAGACTAAGGATCCAACATATCTGTTTCGAGAGCCCATGCAGAACGCCGGTATCCCACTAGGGAAAGACGCCCACCTAAAAGACTGGACTTGTAGTGGAGAAAAAAAAAAAAAGATGACATTCTGTTTTGGGGGAAGGAGTGTTATGTATAAAGCATTGTCACTTTAAGACATAAGTGTGAGTGAAGTCATGTGATGATGACGTGGGGATGTGCGGCAAACAAAGTGATATGAATGTGAGCATTAAAGACATGCAAGTGTTCCAATCCTGAATTCATGTCTATGATTCTCCTTTATTGTCCTCTGTCTTTATAAAAAGGTAAAGACACAAACAATTTCCTTAAACTTTCCTGTTTGAAACGAGAATCTTTTGGCAGGAAAAAAAGAGGAATAATTAGAGCGATGCTCCTTTAATTTTCCTAACCAAGGCCTGAATAAAAAAATCGTTTTGTTAAACGAAAAACTCATGAGTTTAACCTTTTGATTTAGCTAACCAAAAAGTTAAACCAGAACATTCCAATCATTAAGTACTAAATGATTAATGTATTTAGAGTTAAACCACAGACGTAAATTCCTGTGATATAGTGTACGTGTAAGTGCCGCGAACTCGGTTCTGTACCACGCACCCGTGAAAAATAGCACTAAAGAAAAAAATCCGCCTGGATTTTAATCACTTGCATGCACATTTTGCATGCACAGCTTGCGCGCGTCCTAGAAAGGACAATGAAGTGGTTCTGATTGTAATTTGACTCCCCCACGCTAGAGCGCAGCCTTGTGCCCCGCAGTTTCGAATTACCACCAGATCCTCCATACCGACGTAAGCAAGACAGCGCCCTCGCGCGGATATTTTTGTTAGGTCATTCTCTTTCCTGAAATTCTTCCTCTCCAGTCATCGCTAATCTTTCACAGGTGAAGCGATCACGACGTTCGTCTCTCTCTCTGCGTCCTGTTTGAGATTTCAGTCTATTTGCAATTGGGTTCATTCTGTGTTATCAACTTATAGAAAGTGATCAGCATCAAGAGTGACCCCATTCGTTAATATTCATAATCTCGAGCAGAGAAACATGAGCAGATAAACCTGATTTAAATTCTCATTTAAATCTCATGCATTGTGTTATAGGCGAATTCCACTTAATTCCGTTTCCCTCTGAATAAGGTTATTGGTTTATCCCTTGGATGGATCCATAAGTCTTATTAAGAGATTACCTTTTCTCCTTTCTGACAAATTGATTGAGTTAATTCATTTCAGGGAATTAATAACTTTTGTTAATTTGTTGCTAATAAATTAATAACTGTTACTAATTTTAGGAATCGATTGCGCTTATTAATTCTTCCTTAATTTTTGATTAATTTGTTTTAATTATAAAAAAAAATATATTAATTTTTTTTTTAATTAATTTAAATTAATGTTTTTTTCTGCCTTCGCTTCCCCTTCCGTCTGTGATACCCTATCACACTGCAACCAACTGCCATAGGGGTTACGTAACATCTCTGTACACGCTTATCTGGATTGAATTTAAACCAGTTTGAATTGCAATCTCATTTAAGCTTGTCTTCTCTACCAGGCCGACCACTAGGAGCACACCCTCTGGTGGCCCAAACCCGCCACTGCGCCGGCGTGCTCCTGTGTTCTCCTGCTTTACTCACTGACCCTTCTCCCTAGGTTCTTCTGATAATCAACCAAATTATCATAATCTTTTTTTTGTGTTTTCCCTTTTACCCTTAGGTAGCAAGGTTTTGTATTTTACACACCCAAAGAAGATTACTCAATTTGGTTTAAATAAGGTAAACTTTAATTAATTTTGGAGTTTTCCTTCTTCTGCCACATTTTATGATTTTCCAAGGAGCATCCTCTTGTGGGTAGTGATCCGATCGTCATCTCTGGTTGGTTTTCAGTGGGCGAGGTTTTTCTCCTACCGGCATAACCGGCGCTAGCTGTGTGTGAGTCTCGGACCCTCCTGTCTCTGTCCATTGGTGCGGCACGCAACAAAGACATCAGCAATCTGGTAAATTCCACAAAGAGGGGTCATTCACGCTGCGACACAAGGCAATCTCGGAACGTCCTCACAAACCGGGGCCTAAAGAGGGGCCACCTCTGTAAGAGGGGTTCTGGGGGGACACCCTTTTTGCAGTGTCGTAAGCAGGTGACATCCTCGGAATTGCCAGGTCGTGTTAAAAGTCGAAGTTGTTTGAGTGGGCGTACCAAGGTAGATGCACAGGAAAGGCCCGCGGACACCTCAGTTAATAGTAGGGTAGGAAGGGGGGTTCACCTGCACCCAAAAGGTATATTTTTTTAACCTAGTTTTTTGTAATCCTTAAGGTGTCTAGAAAAGGAATTTTGATGTTCCCCGCGCAAATTTTTGTCCCATATGTGATTTTTTGGATCATCTTTTGTGTCTGTGCATGATTTTTGGCTGCGGAAAATGAAAACTTTAAATCTACATAGAATCTGAACAATACATCCTACAGACACAATCTACCCCATGTTCTCTTCGTCTTTGCATGAGGAATTGATAGATATGAGGATTGTCTTGATTAGATGATGTATAGTGCATAAAAACTCAAATAAACACCAAAAAATGTACAAAAATGGTGACATTGGATCACTGGAACTCCTCCCCTATGGACCCTTCTAATATATGTTTTCTAACTTTTGTATTTTTACAGTCTTTAGGATGTCTAAGAAGCAAATGTCGATGATCCCCACCTGAAATATTGTCACATGTATGTATTTTCTGGCTATATTGGTTGCCACCCTGGATATCCAAAAAAGCAAAAAAAGAACATTTATAGGCATTTTTTTTTCTCCTTTAGTTTCCAATTTGATAATCTCCTCCATTTTTCAGAACTGGCTATGTAAATTATTGTTGAGCACATGTTGAGCTTGTTTCCAACGTCAATTGTTGCACATTTAAAATATAATGTAGATATTTTAATTAAATAATACATTTTAAGATACAACGTGTTAAAAAATATGCATTAATTAAAAATCACATCATGTAATTAGGATTCACTGGTAATGTGAGGTTTATTTAACATACATTTTTAAACTAACTACACAAATACATAGAATACATGATGCACCAACACACAATTAGAAAGATCTTTCTTGGTAAAGAGCATTTAGCATTATGGAAGCCCACATTAACTGGCATATTGGTCTCTCCAGGTTTCTGTTAAAGGATTAGTTCACTTTTGAAAAAAACTTTTGCTAATAATTTACTCACCCCCATGTCATCCAAGATGTCCATGTCTTTCTTTCCTCAGTCGAAAAGAAATTAATGATTTTGATGAAAACATTCCAGGATTTTTCTCCATATAATGGACTTCCATGGGAACCAGATGGCCGAAGGTCCAAAAGACAGTTAATAACAGTTTCAGATGCAGCTTCAAATGTCTTTAAACGACACCAGACGATGAATAAGGGTCTTACCATGCGAAACAATCGGTTATTTCAAAACTTATTCCAAAAATGTAACTTTTCTAAGGACAAATGCTAGCGTTTAAAGACATTTGAAGCTGCATCTGAAACTGTTATTAACTGTCTTTTGGACCTTCGGCCATCTGGTTCCCATGGAAGTCCATTATATGGAGAAAAATCCTGGAATGTTTTCATCAAAAACCTTAATTTCTTTTCGACTGAGGAAAGAAAGACATGGACATACTTGGATGACATTGGGGTGAGTAAATTATCAGCAAAAGTTTTTTCAAAAGTGAACTAATCCTTTAAGTTTAAAAAATAAAAACAATGTTATGCTTAATAATTAATTAATTTATTATACTTTCATTATTATTATTATTACTACTGGTGAGGGAATGTGTTTCATCTCAAGTGGGACAATCTGAACAAAATAATGACAAACATTCATGGCTCAAATGTGGTGAACGGGACCGGTGGGATCATGATACAGGAGGTGAAACCTGGATTTGATGCCCCCAACTCTGGAAATTCCACGAATGCTCCCACTCGGAAGAGCGGAACAAGACACGCTCTCTTATGGTAGACATACCTGAGACCCTAAATTCATCATCAAGTCATGATTAGATGATGTATAGTAGATAAACACTAAAATGAACACCAAAAAATCTAAAAATAAATTGTGACATTGGATCACTGGAACTCCTGCCCTTAGGACCCTGATATATGATATATGTTTTCTAACTTTTGTACTTTTACAGTCTTTAGGATGTCTATGAAGCAAATGTTGATGATCCCCACCTGAAATAACTCTATCCATCATAAAAGTGCATCTGTCCATCATAAAAGTGCATCTATCCATCATAAAAGTGCATCTATCCATCATAAATGTGCATCTATCCATCATAAATGTGCATCTATCCATCATAAATTTGCATCGGTCCATCATAAAAGTGCATATATCCATCATAAAAGTGCATCTGTCCATCATAAAAGTGCATCTATCCATCAAAAAAGTGCATCTGTCCATCATAAAAGTGCATCTGTCCATCATAAAAGTGCATCTGTCCATCATAAAAGTGCATCTATCCATCATAAAAGTGCATCTATCCATCATAAATGTGCATCTATCCATCATAAAAGTGCATCTATCCATCATAAAAGTGCATCTATCCATCATAAATGTGCATCTATCCATCATAAAACTGCATCTCTCCATCATAAAAGTGCATCTATCCATCATAAAAGTGCATCTGTCCATCATAAAAGTGCATCTGTCCATCATAAAAGTGCATCTGTCCATCATAAAAGTGCATCTGTCCATCATAAAACTGCATCTCTCCATCATAAAAGTGCATCTATCCATCATAAATGTGCATCTATCCATCATAAAAGTGCATCTATCCATCATAAATTTGCATCTATCCATCATAAAAGTGCATCTATCCATCATAAAAGTGCATCTATCCATCATAAATGTGCATCTATCCATCATAAAAGTGCATCTATCCATCATAAAAGTGCATCTGTCCATCATAAAAGTGCATCTATCCATCATAAAAGTGCATCTGTCCATCATAAAAGTGCATCTGTCCATCATAAAAGTGCATCTGTCCATCATAAAAGTGCATCTATCCATCATAAAACTGCATCTCTCCATCATAAAAGTGCATCTATCCATCATAAATGTGCATCTATCCATGATAAAAGTGCATCTATCCATCATAAATTTGCATCTATCCATCATAAAAGTGCATCTATCCATCATAAAAGTGCATCTATCCATCATAAATGTGCATCTATCCATCATAAAAGTGCATCTATTCATCATAAAAGTGCATCTGTCCATCATAAAAGTGCACTCCTCCCAGGCCCGAGTTTTTGCCTCCACCACCCGGGCTGCAGTCCGCTTGGCCTGCCAGTATCAGTCAGCTGCCTCAGGAGTCCCACAAGCCAGCCAGGCCCCATAGGACTCCTTCTTCAGCTCGACGGCATCCTTTACTTCCGGTGTTCACCACCGGGTTCGGGGATTGCCGCCTCAACAGGCACCGGAGACCTTACGGCTGCAACTCTGAGCAGCCGCTTCGACAATGGAGGTTGAGAAAATGGTCCACTCGGACTCAATATCTCCAGCCTCCCTCGGGATCTGGTTCGAGGCTCCTCCAGAGGTGGGAGTTGAAGATCTCTCTGACAGGAGACTCTGCCAAACGTTTCCAGCAGACCCTTACAGTACGCGTGGGTCTGCCGAGTCTTTAAGCTTCCTCCCCGCCATCGGATCCAACTCACCACCAGGTGGTGATCAGTTGACAGCTCTACCCCTCTCTTCACCCAAGTGTCCAAGACATACGACCACAAAGTCGATCATCTACCTACGCCCTAGGGTGTCCAGGTGCTGCGTGCACTGATGGACACCCTTTTGCTTGAAGATGGTGTTCGTTGTGGACAAACTGTGACTAGCACAGAAGTCCAATAACTGAACACTACTCGGGTTCAGGTCAGGGGGCCGTTCTGCCCCTAGACTAGAGCTAGTTTCCGTGTCCAGGGATCGGGTTGTTGAGGCCCCTGCCTTTGACTGCCGCCCGATCCTCTCAGCACCGGCCACTTACAGTCCCTCCTGAAGGTGGTGAGCCCACGGGAAGGAGGCCCCACGTTGCTCCTTCGGACTGAGCCCTGCCGGACACCATGGGGGGAGGCCCTGCCACCAGGCGCTCACATATGAGCCCCAACCCATTCCCTGGCTCCAAGGTGGGACCCCGGCTGTCCTTGTTTTCACTTCACTCATAAGGTTTTTTGAATCGTTCTTGGTCTGACCCGTCGCCTAGGACCGGTTTGCCTCGGGAGACCCTACCAGGGGCATATATCCCCGGACAACATAGCTCATAGGTCGTTCGGGTACTCAAACCTCTCCACCACGTTAAGGTGGCAGTGCAAGGAGGGGTTGATTAGAATCACTTTTTTCTATTTCAGTTTATTTTAATGGGGATTTGTTATACCCTATATATACTGTACACATATTTGAATTTATGAGTGGTTTTCTGTTTTGTTTCAATAAATATAATACCAATATAACCGTTTGAATAGTAACTACTTATTATGGGAGATGTTCATTTGGACCAACATGTAACAGTATTTCAGGTGGGGATCATCAACATTTGCTTCTTAGACATCCTAAAGACTGTACAAGTACAAAAGTTAGAAAACATATATCAATAGGGTCCTAAGGGCAGGAGTTCCAGTGATCCAATGTCACAATTTATTTTTAGATTTTTTGGTGTTCATTTTAGTGTTTATCTACTATACATCATCTAATCATGACTTGATGATGAATTTAGGGTCTCAGGTATGTCTACCATAAGAGAGCGTGTCTTTTTCCGCTCGTAGAGTGGGAGCATTCGTGGAATTTCCAGAGAGTTGGGGGCATCAAATCCAGGTTTCACCTCCTGTATCATGATCCCACCGGTCCCGTTCACCACATTTGAGCCATGAATGTTTGTCATTATTTTGTTCAGATTGTCCCATCTCGAGATGAAACACATTCCCTCACCAGTAGTAGTAATAATAATAATAATGAAAGTATAATTAATTAATTAATTATTAAGCATAACTTTGTTTTTATTTTTTCAACTTAACAGAAACCTGGAGAGACCAATATGCCAGTTAATGTGGGCTTCCATAATGCTAAATGCTCTTTACCAAGAAAGATCTTTCTAATTGTGTGTTGGTGCATCATGTATTCTATGTATTTGTGTAGTTAGTTTAAAAATGTATGTTAAATAAACCTCACATTACCAGTGAATCCTAATTACATGATGTGATTTTTAATTAATGCATATTTTTTAACACGTTGTATCTTAAAATGTATTATTTAATTAAAATATCTACATTATATTTTAAATGTGCAACAATTGACGTTGGAAACAAGCTCAACATGTGCTCAACAATAATTTACATAGCCAGTTCTGAAAAATGGAGATCTATCAAATCGAAAACTAAAGGAGAAAAACAGACTGCCTATAAATGTTCTTTTTTTGCTTTTTTGGATATCCAGGGTGTCAACCAATATAGCCAGAAAATACATACATGTGACAATATTTCAGGTGGATATCATCAACATTTGCTTCTTAGACATCCTAAAGACTGTAAAAATACAAAAGTTAGAAAACATATATTAGAAGGGTCCATAGGGGAGGAGTTCCAGTGATCCAATGTCACCATTTTTGTACATTTTTTGGTGTTTATTTGAGTTGTTATGCACTATACATCCTCTAATCAAGACAATCCTCATATCTATCAATTCCTCATGCAAAGACGAAGAGAACATGGGGTAGATTGTGTCTGTAGGATGTATTGTTCAGATTCTATGTAGATTTAAAGTTTTCATTTTCCGCAGCCAAAAATCATGCACGGACACAAAAGATGATCCAAAAAATCACATATGGGACAAAAATTTGCGCGGGGAACATCAAAATTCCTTTTCTAGACACCTTAAGGATTACAAAAAACTAGGTTAAAAAAATATACCTTTCGGGTGCAGGTGAACACCCCCTTCCTACCAGACTATAAGTGTCTGGAGCGACAAAGGGATTTCCCTCACCATTGGCCCAGCCAGAGTGATTTCGGGTCACCCCAGGCAAGCTGGAACTAGGTAAAGAAATACAGATCATCCACTTAGCATAGGCCACAAGAATATTAGATATTCCCCGTGTCAAAGTGCTACCCATCCTTGCCTCAGAAAACACACGTAGTCGGCGCAAGCCTTCTTAGCCCGTAACACTTTCTAAACTGTTATCCTTCTCTGCACTTACAGACCCGTTAGTCCCAGTGTCTAACCTCATCTAAGTTTCTTTTACCTTGCTTTGTTCTTCTCCCTCTGTTTCCTCTGTTCTGTGAGAACTGCGCCTTTCAGATCACCCAGAGACACGGCCTACAGAGACACCCCAGGAAAGCTAAATAACGGATTGACAGCGGAGCCGTTAGTGGCAACAGTGACCCACTGGGCTCCGGCCCTGTCAAAATTCTTTATTTAGGCCCTGCGCTGACCTAAACAATTTTCCTTACCTCACTGTCTAACTGTCTCACCAGTTAGACGAAATTCCCGTAAACGGCATCGCCCGTATCAAAGGGATAGCGCCTAAATTGTTGAACAAATTTGCATTTGGTCTTGTTGTATGTGTTGTGCTCCTCTCACCTACAGTAAGCCAGTATGTCCAAGTCTCCCAACCCAGCTGCCCACTGGGACAGCCTCAAGACATGGCTGACCGCCATGACAGCCGCCTTCCTTCCCAAGGAGGACGGCGACGCTAAGCCCCGGAACCAAGAACAGCTGGACGCCGAACTGGACACACTGACAAGGCAGGACCCAACTCAAAGCTACAACCACAAAGAATGGGCCCGACTTGTGGGAAAGCTGGCCCACACCCTCGTCGCGCAAGCCCGACTGTACGAGAAAACGCCACCAACCTGGAACAGGAAACGGCAACTCTACGGCTTCAAGCGGAGGACGCTCGGCGTAAAGCAAGCAGAAACCCAGAGTCAGCTAGATCAGCTGCAACTCGACACCGGCGAACAGAGCGAGGAGGAATCCTTCTCCTTACAAGAGCCAATGCTGCATGT
>JAQIUQ010000054.1:0-25696 GCA_030378365.1 Hybognathus amarus | reverse complement strand
GTGTTTTAATTCAAATCTGACTTTTACGACCTAGGACGCCACAAGGTCTGGACGTAATTGCTTTAATGAAGACAAATGCTATAACACAGGACACTGGGTTATCTATCCTTACGAACAGACACCTCAGTCATGTCTCTCCGGAAGGCGGGAAGAAACCAAATGTGTCTTTGTCCTATCCAATACACATGCATACGTCTAATTGCTAGTACGTGCAAACACGCGCATGTACCCACACACACACTCACAAACACCCCCACGTGCAAGACAGCCCGCACACACACCAAACACGAACAGCTCTGAAAAGCTTGTTAAAAGATTACCAAAGATGTCTAGTATGCTGAAATGCACATAAAAGAACAGTAATTCAACAATCTAACTTCGAGTGTAATCACGAGTGCCCAAAGAGTGTAAAATTCCTGTAATACAATGCATTAAGATGTAACGCAACAATGCTGTTGATGTAGTTTAATGTGTTTGATGTCTCTGTAACCCTCATAATGTGATCTGTTTGTTTAACTGTATATCTATATTACAAAATGTATATCTTCATGTATAAGTTTGTTTTCAAAGTTAGCATAACTTTTCCTTTGTCTCAAGACGCAAAATTAGCAACGTCATGTGTTAATCAAATGGGCGGACACGCCCCTGTGATGAACGGCCTTCATTGGTCAGCCGAGTTTTGGGGACAAGCCGGAAACCATCCTTAAAAGCTTGTGCCACAGAACGCTCCTTTTCGTATCTCCTAATCTCGTACAACATCCTTCGCTTACATCTTACCTCCTGCTTCTACACGCTGACCTGCGTGAACTTCGATCTCCTCGTCCTCCTTCAACTCCTGAAACTTCTAAAGTTATCAGTCTCTGCGTTACTTTTACTTCACGTTTACTTTTGCGAAATAGCCAGTTAAAGTTAGTACGTGCGTCTCCTCTGACCAGAAGGCAACATCCAGCATCCGAACTCTCTAAGACGCTTTGAACTCCTGCAAAGCAGACCCACGTGATCGAACAAAGGGATCCGTCTCCAGAGCAACCACGCGCTCTCAGCATCACAACAGGTCTGAGTGCAAAATTTGTTCCATCAAATTCTAGACAAAGTGTTTCCTGAGGTTGTCTCCAAAGGTTAAAGCTGTGCAAGTAACCGTAATTTCTCTTGTATTCTCATTTTCCATTGCTTCCTCTATGTTTTATTTTCATTTTGTTCTACCTGTATATACATATATATCACATGTGATTTGTAGTACAACTTAGTCGTGTGCTTTTATTAAACTCCATTTATACATTATTTGCCATTGTGTGTATTAATCACATAACAAAGCCTCTGTAATATGAGATCATAACGCTACAATCTGATTCTGTTTGAGTGCACCAAACATTATCAGCAAGCTTTAAGCTAAGACAAACAGAGTGATTCATTGTTTTGTAGCTCGGCACGCGGGACGCGCTGACTAGAAAACTGTGCAATCTCTTGTTGACAAACCACCCTCTGTCTTAAAAGGATATATGTTCCAAATTGATCATAATTCGTTGTGTTTAATTTCGTCATATATAATTGAAACAGTCGGGCGTGGTATAATACCCCTTGTTGGGTGAAATACATATGTAAGACCCTCGGTTTAAGAAATATTCATAAATTGTTGATCCAGATCATTAATTGTGAATATTCTTCCCCAAATTCAAATTGAGCTATAAGACTTGAGTCGAGATTCCTTACATTGTCGCAGATGCATTGTCTAGGGTGAATACTTAATAGTGATAATTAAAAAATATATAAATATATATGTTCGTATATATAAAACTGTTGTTTTTTCAGATTTAATTTAATTTATTTAGCTTGCTAGTCCAAAATAAGATAAAATAAATGAAACGTATAAAGAATGTTTTTTTTTACACATGATTGTATATTGCCTATGAGTTGACTTTATACACCAAAGTACATTCATGTGTAATTTTTCTTCTTTCATAGGCCTATACAGATACCTGGAAGCTGAACATAGAAGGCTCGAGTAAAAATAAAAATTTGTTTAAAG
This sequence comes from Hybognathus amarus, assembly GCA_030378365.1. Taxonomy (NCBI): domain Eukaryota; kingdom Metazoa; phylum Chordata; class Actinopteri; order Cypriniformes; family Leuciscidae; genus Hybognathus; species Hybognathus amarus. The sequence goes on along the minus strand of JAQIUQ010000054.1, from coordinate 23,670 downwards.
TATCGGGGTGAGGGTGTTACGTTCCCCAGCCCGCTGTGTATTTCTACGCATGTTTGAGAGTCTGAGTTTCCTTGCTCTTAATTACAGATGAGCTACACCTGTGCAGCAGCCGCATCCTTGAGCTACAAAAGCTTTCTGGATCCACACCTGTGGATTCGGAACGGAGTTGACTGCCGTGCTGTTTGCTGTAGGAGCTTTTGCTGTCCACCCGGGAATCCGAAGCGTTCAGCCTTTGTAACTAACCTGCCTGTGTTTGTGAAGCTATCCGGCATCTGTTGACCAACCTACTAAATAAACACCCCTATTTTTGAAAGAGCTGACCTGTGTGCGGCTTTCCTCTGATGTTAAGGGTGGTGTCCGTCCGCCCGCTCAACCCCGATTCACACCAAATGCGTCTTTATAGCACGCATGTGTATTGTCGTGTAATATATACGCTAAAGTGAGTTTTTACGTGCATATGATACGCATTGGTTGGTTAGGTTAAGTTTAGGTGTGGGGTGGGTTGCGTGTGTATTATACGCTTGGCTAGAATTAGTGGTGTGGGCTGCGTGTGTATTATACGCAAATGAACTGCGTATCAATTGCACGACAAAAACTGCGTCTCATATGCACGTAAAAACTCATTTTCGCGTATATATTACATGACAATACACATGCGTGTTATAGAGACGCATTTACGTGAGAACAGGCTGGCCCGCAACAGGCCACAACCTGTAAGTAGGCTAAGACTTAATCATTTTAAATGTATTTGTATGTATAATTCCAGATGTAGCCTTGTGTTTTATTTTTTTTTTCAAATGCCAGCGCTGGCTTTATAGCCACTAGGCTACTAGTTATGCTATTTTGTGTCTATGACAAACGCGTATAAACATTATGGACCTGAATTTTGTATTTGTAGTTCTTGTATTTGTAGTATTTGTAAGTACTAATGTTGTAAATGTATTTTTCATGTATATATGTTTTATGACATTATTTCCGATTTGATCAAGAACGTAAACTAATGCCAAAGCTGTTTAGTAGCCAGTCAGTTGCTATTGTTGCCAGATACTATTGTGTAAAACAAACATGTATAAAGTAAAAAAAAAAAAAATTATCATTCAGAAACATTTAGTAAGAGCCGTGTGGTGAGTTTCTGCTTGACTCTCTTCATCACGGCTTTCTCGGTCTGCCTCTGCCTCAAACTGATACTGCAGTTAGACACTATTATTTACCTTATTTACATCTGGACCGGAGCTCATGACATGAACATTTCACCAGTAAAGGTAATGGGCGTTAACCTTCCGGACAACGTGAGCGACAGTTTAGCCAATCACAACACACCGGCCCAAACTAACCAATCTGAGCCCACTGCGTGTTTCTGAGGGAGTGGTTTCATAGACTCAGGAAGTCAAAGTCTGTTCGAGGACAGAGGAGAGCGTGGCTGACAAAAAAGGGTGAAGTTTATGAAAAATAAGACTTTTAAAAACAGAAAAAACATGAATACATGTTATATTGCACCCCATAAACACAATCATGCAAAGAAAAAAAGCAGAAATTTAAATGAATTTCTTCCACTGCTTGAACTTGAGTGTTTTAACCATGCAGATGTTGGTTATCCTTAAAACAGCAGCATTACACTCTAAGTGAGCTAGAAAAAAAAATCCAATTAACCCTTTTATCTATACCTCTGTCTGAAATGGTCTCTTTCCTATTGTTATGGCTCAGGCATCCAGGGGATTCACTCTAGGAGCAAAATACTCAAATCGTCATGGTCCTTTCTGATTGCGTTTCTCCCTAATTTCCTTACTCTCTTAAGAACTCTAAGAATGACCATAAAGGCTCTGCATCACATTATCAATTTATAAATTAATAATTAATTCTGTCCTTCTCATCTATGATCAAATTTCTTAATTCCCCTCTATCTATTCTAACTAACAGAGCACTACTCTAAAAACCTGGTTCTTGACTCGCCAATTCAGTCCTCAATAGCTGCAGTCTATCTCCCTCTCAGTATACTGGTCATTCTTCAGGCTTGGGGCAGCCACTACAGCAGCTGATCATGGCATTTCTACTTCAGCTATTAAGGGTATGTTTACATAGAAACTATTCTAAAGAGAAAACGCAAAAGTGGCGTTGTGTTATCACTTTTTATTCTGCGTTTAGACGAGCGTTTTGGGTGGGAAATCCGTGTGCATATGATGACGCAAAAGTGTGTGAAATTCAATGTAGTATGCACTCCAGGCAGCTAGGAGTGCATACTACAACAACACCAAGTCCGCGGGCCTGCGTACAACCTTCACTGTCAAGCAGACTTTTGCGTTTTTACCCTTTACACGGGAACGCGGCGGTGTAGTGTTTTTAAGATTTCCACTCTTCTGGAGGGTGGTTTCACTTTTTTGTGTTTTTAAGCCCAAAAACGCCGTCGCCGTGTAAACGAAAGGCACATCCGATAAAATATTTTACGTTTTCACCCGCGAGCATTCTCGTGTAAACAGGGCCTAATCCTGGGCAGATTGTCCTCTGGATTAGATCATATATAAGAGCCGATTCAAAAGTCATCCTCGAAGCTCAGCAAGCTCTCCAGTAATGGTTTATGTAAATACCTATGCAACTACTGGTGGTGTTGTCATGCTCTCCCTTTTCTGTCAATAGTCTCTAGCTTGAATTCTTCAAACGGACGTTATTTGTGATTGCTGAACGTTCTCATTCCGTTGATAGATAACGTTCTAAGAACAATGTTCTCGGAACGTCTTTATGACGTTATTTATAATTGATGAACGTTCTCATAACGTTGATAGAAAACGTTCTAAGAATAATGTTCTTGAAACGTCTTTATGACGTTATTTGTGATTGATGAAAGTTATCATAACGTTGATAGAAAACGTTCTTAGAACAATGTTCTTGGAACGTCTTTATGAAGTTATTTGTGATTGATTATGTTATTAACATTCCCATAATGTACTTGTTGACAAATGTGCATTTCTTAACATTAGTTTACAATTACTAGATTTGAATAATATGATATAGGCCTATATCCATATAAACATTTTAAAACATCACAATAGTTTATAACACCACCCAATAAACCAGCACTTATAGACCTTATGCACCAGAGAAACGTGGGCGCCGTCATCTTTAGAATATTGTCTTTGAACTTCCGTTTTTGCGGTCACTCTGTATATTTCTAAGGCATCGCTGTCGAGGAGTAATTAGCTGGTGAAGTGGATTTACTTATTGTAGAGTTAACAAAAGTTATCATGAGCATTGTAATGTTTATCATAAGCATTATAAAGCAGATGTCTAAACAAATGTGTTTTTTTTTTACGAGCAGTTCATTCATACCTATGCAAGATCGCTGTGAAAATACAGACCGGAAGTCAAAAGACAACAGCGCAGTGCTGAAAAGGGGCGGGGCTACATAAGGTCTACATAGCCTATTAATACATTAAAATTAACTAGTGCAAAATGCTGGTGCAAAATCAGTTTTTGTGTGTGTTTTTAGTAATTGTTGTTTTGGTGTGTTTGAGTGCTCATTGTTACTATTACACAGCAGAAGTTCAGTGGGATTTTAATTGTGTAGAAAGCTAATACTGATCCTGAAATAATGACATAAAATAAATGTGGACAATTGAACTACACGATGCAGGGCAGGCTACACCATGAACTCAGAGAAAACTGTACGCTTGAGCAAAAACTGTTTGTGAATAGGCTACTAAAAATGATGCCTGTGAATGCATTGAATATGATAGTAGCTATACCGTTAACCGCACCAAAATGAAATATAATATTCAGAAGTAAATAGCATAGACTTACAGATTCAGTTAATATCCACAAATGAATAACCGCGACGATTCAGGGAGCAGGTACACAGTGAAAACGCTACACAGCAAACAGTTTCTGAATTGGTTACTACAAATGATGGCAAAAGTGCCCCTGCAAAATCAGTTGTTGTGTGTTTTTAGTAATTGTTGGTTTGGTGTGTTTGAGTGCACATTGTTACAATTACACAGCAAAAGTTCAGTGACGTTTTTACTTTGTGCATGGTAGAAAGCAATTTGCGCATGCGCGAGCGATCTGTATTTGTGTTTGTAACTCCGGGGAATTTCTTCACTAATCCTTGATTTTCTTCTTTACCACTAATTTATAAACAAGCACTTTATTTTATATCATGTGAACTTATCCTCGATACTATTCCTTATAAAAAACAAGTGGATTGCTTTGATATCGCTACTTAGATCCAATTTTCCGAATCTAGGCTACTAGCCTTTAGCCCGCTAGCATTTCACACGTGGCCCTTCGCCATCGGCCGTCTCATTTTACACCCGTTTCACTGAAAAGATACGGGTTATATCCGGCATTTCAGTCCTAAATTAGTAGTGATATTTGTAGTATCACTACTGATTTACTGTTCATCTTTTATAATGGCGAACACATCAGATGCGTGTCTAACGTTACCTCTGTGTGCAGGTGAGGACACATTCGAGCTCTTCTCGGTGAAGCAGGAGCTGGAGTACGTCGAGAAGCAGATCCGTGGTCTGCTGGTGAAGCAAGCCGCGCTGTTGGATCGGCGTTCAACGCTTGAAGCATCACGCGCCGAGTAACGCTAACTCTCTGAGTCCTACTTCGTCTACTCTGTATGTTTCTCTGCCCAGGAGGACGCGATCATCTCGGGCCTCATTCACCCTGGCACCACAACACCATGGAGCATGGATCACGCAGCGGAAGACACGAGCCAGGACCAGAGCTACCTCTCCGCCCCTCCCGGTCTTCGAGATCTCCACTTGGAACCGCTTCTCCCCTCTTCGCGAGTCATGTCCGCTGCTACTTCGGGGAAAGGTAAGGGGCGTACTCACTGCTTCCCTGGTGCCCGTGTTCTTGATATCGCCGCTCAGGTTCCCGAGATCGTGGGCGGCGACACGCGCATCGGAGCTGTCGTGCTGGAAGCGGGAGCGAACGACATCAGGCTGCGGCAGACCGAGGTTCTGAAGAAGGACTACAGGAGCCTGATCGAGACGGTACGCACCACAGCGCCTAAAGCAACGATCATCGTGTCTGGACCTCTTCCCACGTACAGACAAGGACAGGAAAGGTTCAGTAGACTATTTGCACTTAATGAATGGTTAATGTTATTGTGTAATGAACAGAAACTGCTCTTTGTAAATAATTGGCATCTGTTTTGGGAGCGACCAGGACTGTATCGGGCAGACGGACTCCACCCCAGCAGAATCGGAGCGGCTGTTCCGTCGGACAACATCTCCGAGACGTTACGCACCAGATGACTGGTAAGTCAAAGTCCAAATCACAGCCCCTTAACTAATATGCATAGTGTGGAGCGTTATATAGAAACTGTGTCTATTCCTCGTTTAGTGAAGCCAAACAATAAATCTAGTGCAGGATCTAGCAAACATCTTATTGTAATTAAACCAGAAAATCTAAATATCAGTGAACAAAAACAATTCTTATAGCTAGGTCTTCTAAACATTAGATCGCTCACACCTAAGGCGGTTATTGTAAATGAAATGGTCACAGATAATAATTTTGATGTTCTGTGCCTTACTGAAACCTGGCTTAAACCAAATGAGTATTTCGGTCTAAATGAGTCTAGTCCACCAGGATACTGTTATAAGCATGAGCCTCGTCTGATCGGCCGTGGCGGTGGTGTTGCAACAATCTATAAAGATATTTTTAATGTTACTCAGAAAACAGGTCACAGGTTTAATTCATTTGAAGTACTTGTGATAAATGTTACGCTCTTAGATGTAAGAAAGAAATCCATATTATCTCTAGCCTTGGCTACTGTATATAGACCTCCAGGGCCATATGCTGAATTCCTAAAGGAGTTTGCAGACTTTCTCTCGGATCTATTGGTGAATGTCTATAAAGCAATAATTGTTGGAGATTTTAACATACACGTAGATAATACAAATGATGCTTTAGGGGCTGCGTTTACAGACTTATTAAACTCCTTTGGGGTCAAACAAAACGTCAGTGGTCCCACTCATCGTCTAAATCATACACTAGATTTAATTATATCATATGGAACCAATCCAACTGATATAGATATTATACCGCAAAGCGATGATGTCACTGATCATTACATGGTGACTTGCATAATACGTACTGCTGAAAAATGTCACGTTGCGCCACGTTATAGACCAGGCAGAACAATCCTTCCAACCACTACAGATAGATTCTCAAATAGCTTACCTGATCTATCTAAGCTTCTAAGTGAACCCAAACAAACAGATGAATTAGAGGAAATGACTAGCAGTTTGAGCACCATTTTCACTAGTACAATAGATATTGTTGCACCAATAAGATTAAAAAAAGGTTAGAGAGAAAACTAAAGCACCCTGGTACAACAGTGCTACGCATGCTATCAAGAGAGAAACTCGTATCTTAGAGCGTAAATGGAAACAAACTAATTTAGAGGTCTTCAGAATAGCGTGGAAAGACAGTATGTCACGTTATAAAAAGGCTCTAAAAATAGCCAGGGCTGAGCATCTCCGCAAACTAATAGAAGATAACCAAAATAATCCAAGGTTTTTATTTAACACCGTGGCTAGACTAACAAATAAACAGACATCACCAGAGCAAAATATACCATTACAGTTTAGTAGTAATGATTTTATGAATTACTTCAATGAGAAAATAGAAAGCATCCAAAACACAATTATAAATGTACAATCCTCTATGGTGTCTTATGATTCAGCCTCAATTATGGCCCCTCTAGAACAACTACACCGCTTTACAACGATAGGACAGGAAGAGCTAAATAAACTTATCATTGCATCTAAACCAACAACATGTTTATTAGATCCAATACCCACTAAACTACTGAAAGAACTATTACCTGTAGTGGAAGAGCCTCTCCTCAATATTATTAACTCGTCTTTATCTTTAGGTCATGTTCCAAAAATATTCAAGCTGGCAGTAATAAAACCTCTCATTAAGAAACCACAATTAGATCCAAATAACTTAGCAAATTACAGACCCATTTCAAATCTTCCATTTATGTCAAAAATACTAGAAAAAGTTGTGTCCGCTCAATTGTGCTCTTTTTTGCAAGAAAATGATATCTATGAAAAATTCCAGTCAGGATTCAGGCCGCATCATAGTACAGAAACTGCGCTAGTTAAAATTACAAATGATTTACTTTTAGCCTCTGACCAAGGCTGTATCTCAATACTAGTCCTACTTGATCTTAGCGCTGCGTTCTGACACTATAGATCATAAAATACTCTTGGGTCGACTACAAAACTACACTGGTGTTCAGGGACAGGCATTAAGCTGGTTTAGATCGTACTTATCGGACCGTTATCATTTTTTCTGTTTAAATGGGAAAAACGTCTCGGATTACAAATGTAACCCTCGTTCCCTGAGTAGGGAACGGAGACGTCACGTCGGAATGACAGAGAATGGGGGTTTCGCATAGAAAGCCAATCCTCTTCGAGAATTTAATCACGAGCCAATAACGTGCAAATGCCTTGGGTCTGCGGAATTTGCATAGCGCATCTCCGCCTCCCCTCATGGTATAAAAGGAGGAAGTGGACGCAACCGCAGTATGTCTTCGCTGAGGAGCCAAGACTGAACTCAGGCCTCTACCCAGCGGTACAGCGGAAGTGGCAGCGAGACGTGAACGTCTCCGTTCCCTACTCAGGAAACGAGGGTTACATTCGTAACCGAGACGTTCCCTTCGTAGTCACTCCGAGTTACGTCGGAATGACGGAGAATGGGGGTCCCCCGTAAAATCAGGCCACCTTCACAGCTGTCTTCCAGTGCCCTGCGAAAGCCAGACCCTTGTAGTCTAGTTCACATAATGACAGGAGTCCTACTTAGGACAGGAATACCAAGGTACACTGGGAAGCATATCTCAAGAGAAATATGCCCAGAATGCCTACCCGTAGGGAGGACTTAGGAATACACATATGACCCGGAGGGCTGCATATGGAGGAACACTGGAGTGACCAACCGAAGGTGGCTAACTTAACTCCAGGGTAGGCAAGGTGGCTTGCCGAGGGAAGACACATGCTCAGAGAGGCTTACAGTGGATAATACACATGTGGAGGTTACCGTAGGAACCTGTGACACGGAGGCACCTCGCCGACGTCGAGTGACGAACACTGACGCTGAGCGTCAACGGTGCTGGAGGACTCAGGGCCTCAATGGAGGCTCAGCTGATGGAATTTTCGCCTTCATCCAGTCGGTGGAGTGGAATGGCGAGCAAGCGAAGACACCTGAGCGGGTCCAGTACTGGCCGGTTGAGCGAGTACAAGAGAGGACACGGGCTCCACTCAGAGATTGTAAAATCTAGCGAATGTGTTTGGTGTCCCCCAGCCTGCAGCTCTACAGATGTCTGCTAGCGAGGCGCCATGCGCTAGAGCCCAAGAGGATGCCACACTCCAGTGGAGTGGGCCTTCACACCAAGGGGGCACAGTCAACCTTGCTGCTGGTAAGCCAAAGCAATAGCGTCCACTATCCAGTGAGACAGCCGCTGCTTTGAGAGAGCCCTTCCCTTCTGGCTCCCACCATAACAGACAAAGAGCTGGTCTGAGGTCCTGAAACACCGCGTTCTGTCCACATAAGCCCGGAGGGCGCGTACTGGACAGAGCAGTGTCAAGGCTGGGTCTGCCTCCTCCAGGGGCAGCGCTTACAGGTTCACCACCTGGTCCCGGAAGGGAGTGGTAGGAACCTTGGGCACATATCCAGGCCGGGGTCTCAAGATCACGTGAGAATAGGTCGGCCCGAATTCCAGGCACGCTTCGTCGACGGAGAATTCTTGCAGGTCCCCTACCCTCTTAATGGAGGCCAGTGCAACCAGGAGTGCCGTCTTAATCGACAGAAACTTTATCTCGACTGATTGCAGAGGCTCAAAGGGAGGCCTCTGCAGGGCATTCAAAACCACTGAGAGGTCCCAAGAGGGTATGAGAGGGGAACGAGGAGGGTTCAACCTCCTCGCTCCCCTCAGGAACCTGATTACCAGGTTGTGCTTTCCTAATGACTTACCTTCAATTGTATCATGGAAAGCGGCAATAGCAGCCACATAGACTTTGAGGGTGGAGGGAGACAGCCTTCCAACCCTTCGCTCCAACCCTTCCTGAAGGAAGGAAAGCACGACACTGATCGAGCATCTCCTGGGGTCTTCTCCGCGAGAAGAGCACCAGTTGACGAAGAGGTTCCACTTCAACGCATAGAGGTGTCTAGTGGACGACGCTCTAGCGGAAGTGATGGTAGCTGCCACCGCAGGTGGCAAGGTACTCAAACCTGCCTCGTCCCATCCAGGAGCCACACGTGCAGCCTCCAGAGCTCGGGACGAGGGTGCCATAGGATGCCCCGTCTCTGAGAAAGGAGGTCTTTCCTCAGAGGGATTGGCCAAGGAGGTGCTGTCGCGAGGAGCACCAGTTCGGAGAACCAAGTCTTGGTGGGCCAATAAGGGGCTACCAACAAGACCTGCTCCTCTTCCTCCTTGATCTTGCACAAAGAACGTGCGAGAAGGCTCACTGGGGAACGCATACTTGCGTAGGCCCCGCGGCCAGCTGTGCGCCAGGGCGTCTACGCCGAGGAAGCCCCCGGTCAGGGAGTAAAACAGGGCGCAGTGGGAAGAGTCCTGGGAGGCAAACAGGTCTACCTGCGCCTCCCCGAACTGGTCCCAAATCAGCTGGACCGACTGGGGAAGGAGTCGCCATTCGCCGGAGGTGGGACGGACCCGTGACAGCTCGTCGGCTGCCAGGTTCCGAACTCCTGGAATGTAAACAGCACGAAGGGACCTCAGGTGCTTCTGACTCCATAGTAGGAGGTGGCGGGCGAGTCGCGACATCCGCGGTGTGCGTAGACCCCCCTGGTGGTTGATGTACGCTACCGTAGCGGTATTGTCTGAACGGACAAGTACGTGTTGACCCCTGAGCAGTGCTCGGAAGCGGTGCAGGGCCAGGCGTACTGCCAGCAACTCGAGGCAATTGATATGCATAAGGCGCTGGGGTCCTGTCCAGGAACCCGCGGCTGCATGTCCATTGCACATGGCTCCCCAACCCGTGGAAGACGCATCTGTGGAGACAACAAGATGCCTGGAAACTCGCTGAATGGGGACACCGGCCCGAAGAAAGCTGAGGTTCGTCCACGGGAAGAAGGTCTGGCGGCAGGTCTGGGTCACTGAAACCCAGAACGTACCGCGATGCCATGCCCACCTCGGGACTCGATCGCGAAGCCACAGCTGAAGCGGTCTCATATAAGGCAGTCCGAGCGCCGTTGCCGCGGCTGCGGATGCCATATGCCCCAGGAGCCTCTGAAACAGTTCAGTGGGACCGCACTCTTGCCTTCGAACTGGCGAAGACAAGCCAGCAGTGAGAGCGCACGCTCGTTCGTGAGCTGCGTGGACATGGCGACCGAGTCTATCTCCATGCCGAGAAAAGAGATCCTCTGCACGGGGCAGAGTTTGCTCTTCTCCCGGTTGACCCGAAGGCCCAGACGGGACAGGTGCTGAAGCACCAGGTCTCTGTGTTCGCAAACCTGAGCTCGAGAGTGTGCTAGGATCAGCCAATCGTCAAGGTAATTCAGGATGCGAACCCCGTGTTCGCGAAGGGGAACAAGGGCTGCCTCGACGATCTTCGTGAAGACGCGAGGGGACAGAGCCAACCCGAATGGGAGAACCGCATACTGATATGCCTGGCCCTCGGAGGCAAACCGAAGAAACGGTCTGTGTCGAGGTAAGATGGAGACATGAAAGTACGCGTCCTTCAGGTCTACCGCTGCAAACCAGTCCTGGGGCCGAACACATTCGAAAATGCGTCTGGCTGTGAGCATCTTGAACAGTTAAAGACGCGAAGATCCAGGATTGGTCGTAACCCACCGGACTTCTTGGGGACAATGAAGTACGGGCTGTAAAACCCCGACCTCATCTCGGCTGGAGGGATCGTCTCTATTGCTCCCTTCGCCAGCAGGGTAGCAATCTCCGCTCTCAAGACCGGGGCATTGCCACCGACCAGAGTAAGCGAACTCCCCGAGCCGGGAGGAGACCGTGCAAACTGAATCGCATAGCCGAGCCTGATCGTTCGGACGACCCAACGAGAAAGACCGGGAAGCTCTAACCAAGCTTCCATGAACCGGTCCAGTGGGATCATCCGAGTCACAGGCGTCCCCCGGAGGGGCAGCGGGGCGGAGAGACCGGCAGCTGCGGGGGTGTTACCCTCCCACAGGTGCACAATCGAGCTCCGCTCCCCGACAGAGGAGAACAGGGAAGGACCAGCGTTCCACGGGGGTCTGCTCTGCCGGGGGTTTGGCGATAGAGGGGGATGGGAGTGGTGTGGTCCGAGGACGAGACACACTCCCTTCCACACCCTCAGAGACAGAGGATAAGAATGAGAGTGGCGAGGCACGGGGCGCTGCGCACTTACATCTTGCTCTGTGTGCTCAGAGATGGAATGCAGCTCTTTGAAGAAAAGTTTCTCCCCCAGCCCTCCACCGGGGGAAGGAGTGGGCCTGCGACCACTCCCTGAAGAACTGCAAGCCATATCTGAGCTGCCCGTAACGGGAGCAACGCAGCGGGGCTGCGGGGCTGGTACGGGCAGGGGTGCCTCCCTGCGACCGCCTCCACGGCACGGCCCGGTGCTGCTGGGGCCAGACGGGAGGGGGCGGAAGTCGCAGGAGGGCGCATTCGACGGCAAGCGGACTGAAGCATCTGAGCCAGCGGCTAGTTGCAGCAGAACCGGAGGGTCAGACTAAAGCCACAGTCCGCTTCTGGGCGGCCGAGAACTGTTGGGCAGCGTTCTCGATTGCGCCGCCGAAGAGGCCAGCCTGGGATATGGGGAAGTTGAGGAAACTGGTTCACTCAGCCTGCGCATATCAACCAGGTTAAGCCAGAAATGTCTGACCACGCATGTGGACATCACCTGACTCAGGGAGCATGCGGTCACCTGCGTCACTCGTAGAGCAAAGCCGGTGACCGCAGGCAGCTCAAGGATGAGCCCTGAATCAGCCCTACCCTCGTGCATGTCACTGCACACCCCAAAGGATGGCAATAACACACAGTGAGGTGGCAGCCTGCATTGGAGGGGTGCTTAGGGTTGCCACGGCAGGTGGAGGCACTGTGGGGACACATAAGCGTTGCCACAGAACACTCCACAGGGGGGAACCCCAGTGTACCCTAGACTGCGGCCTCTACGAGTGCAGAGAAGGCGGAAGAGGCCGCTGAGTAGTCTCATGGCCTCTTCATGCACATCCGGGTAGAAAGGACTTGGGTTCGCCACCCCAAAAACCAATCATCAGCCTAAAGTGCTCGGGACATGGCAGAATTTTCCACACACACCCAACACTTGTGGCAGCCCGGGAAGCATAGCTGTTAACCTCTTAAGCTCTTTGGTTTATTTTGGAATTCCGCATAAAATTGGTCATACCCAAATCTGATGGCTCCCTATACCCACATACAGTGAAGTAAATGCAAATAATTGGTGTCATTTTATAGGAAACCCTTTAAACAAACAAAATCAAGTGTCAAATGTAATAAAAATGATTGTATGTGTTTAAAATATCAAAAGAAACACACAAAAAAGTAGGCGCTTTTGTGTTTTTTTCTTTGAATCTTTGTTTGAAAGTGTATTACTCTGGTATTGTGTGCAACAGCTACCTATTATAAGTTCCATTTGATTCCACTAGATGTCCCCAACACTGAAAAAAAAAATTATGTCTCTAACATTTCGATTAAAAAAGTTATTGCTATGACACCAAGGGGGGGCAAAGTGGCTTTTTAGTGTCTTTTATGAGAGAGTGCGTCCAGACTGCGCGCTGAAGAATATCTACCTTTTTTTTTTACTCTGAGGCAAAATTGCGCTGAATATCTCAGACTCTGTTTGTTTTAGAGGAAAGGTGTGTCCACCATAGATGTCACGACATGTCACGTCATGCTGAGATAAGCGTAAGCTTCCCAATGATGCGTAGTTCGTCATCATCCGTCGACGATAACATATCATGTGGATCGTATGAAAACAAATGACTTATTTCCTGCGTTACTGGACTAAATGAGACATAATAGGGGATTATTTATCAAGCTAAACTCACATGAAGGCAAAATGGACTCATTTTGAAGAAAACAGTCTAAGGTGAAAGTCTATGCATATTTTTGACTACTTTTAGCTCAGACATGCTGTAATCGGAGACGAAATGCAACGCGTTTCCTAGTTTGTTTACAAATATCAAAGATGTACTTCGCGAATAGTTATGCAATCATTTGATCTGTTGTATTATGTCAACTAAATAAACCACACAGCAAAAATCATGTGGAAGAAAGGTTTTGTTTGATATATGACTTGCCTTTGTTGATCAAATTTGACCAATGCTATCAATATTCATATTCATAATCACACTTACTTTTGAACGGTATTTCGGTTGCGGGTGGAGGAATATAAATTTTTTAATTATCCAATATGTAAAATGAATTAAAAAATGATGGTTTTGTGTGAAAAGTAGAGGGTCTAAGCTTTGTAATGATATAACATATGACTGTTAATGTTTCATCAGGACCTTTAAATATTAAAAGGCGATCATAATAACGTTCTTAATAACGCAATCCCCCCCCGGTACCGGGTTTACGACCTTAACAGGTTAACTCTGAATCTAATTCGCTATGCTAGCACATCCGAGGACAGCAGCACAGACGAACCAACTCCAGAGAACTCCAGCTCAACTTGTGATGCGGCGATAAACATGATTTCATCAACTGGGGGACTGAATGAGAACGCGGGCCCTTTTATTTAAATTGATTGATTCAATTTAATTATTAAATGGCAGCCGCGAACTCACTCAGGACCCCGTGGGTTGCAACGTGAAAGACAGGGTGTGGACCGAGGAATTTTCGTCGGTATAGTTCCAGACCTGACGTCTTAAATCACTATACATTGCGATGGCCACGTCCCCAATGAGAGAACGTGACACACCCACGAGCGCTGTCTGAGCGTTATCAAAGCCCAAACACGTCAAACAGCGCTCGCGCCCATCAGCTGAATCTATCAGAATACCGCACTCAGAAACACACGGGCAGATTGTCTTTAAAAAGACGTGCCGCGTGCGCACTCTTTTAGTGAGAGGAGAAAACTCCGCGATGTTGAAGCGACCAGGGAGAGACACACACACTGGCAGACCACTGCTCAGATCGCAGGCAATGTGAAACTCGCTGGATACCGCCGTCACACCAACACCAGAGAGTTCGCTCGTCTTGAAGAGGTGAGTCACAGTAGTAACTCAGATTGTGTGGCTTGTGGAGTGAAGAAGTTCTCTTGGCTCCGAAGCGAAAACATACTGCGGTTGCGTCCGCTTCCTCCTTTTATACCATGAGGGGAGGCAGAGATACGCTATGCAAATTCCGCAGACCCAAGGCATTTGCACGCCATTGGCTCGTGATTAAATTCTCGAAGAGGATTGGCTTTCTATGCGAAACCCTCATTCTCCGTCATTCCGATGTAACTCGGAGTGACTACGAAAGGGAATCAAAGATAACGTCAGTAGACTATGGAGTACCGCAAGGATCGGTTTTAGGCCCTCTGCTATTCTCAATATATATGCTGCCACTTGGTAATATTATAAGAAAACATGGAATTAACTTCCACTGTTATGCTGATGATACTCAACTATATATTTCATCACGACCAGACGAAAACACTAACTTATCTAAATTGACAGAGTGTCTCAAAGATATAAAATGCTGGATGACACGTAATTTCCTGCTATTAAATTCAGATAAGACGGAAGTATTACTTATTGGTCCAAAAAACTACTCACAAAACCTCTTACAATACAACTTTAATATAGATGGATGTCCTGTTACTTTATCCACTACAGTAAAAGACCTGGGTGTTATACTAGACCGCAACTTGTCTTTCGAAAATCATATTTCATATGTTACAAGAACAGCCTGTTTCCACCTTAGAAACATTGCTAAGCTACGTAACATGCTATCTGTTTCTGATGCAGAAAAGTTAGTTCATGCATTTATGACCTCGAAGACTAGATTACTGTAATGCTTTATTAGCTGGTTGTCCTGCATCCTCAATAAACAAACTACAGTTAGTTCAAAATGCAGCCGCTAGAGTTCTTACTAGGTCAAGAAAATACGATCATATAACACCGATTTTATCATCTCTACACTGGTTACCTATTAAGTTCCGTATCAACTACAAAATACTACTAATGACCTATAAAGCCCTAAATGGTTTAGCTCCTATGTACTTAACGGACCTTCTTTCGCCCTACAATCCACCGCATTCTTTAAGATCACTAAATTCAAGGCTTCTGGTCATTCCTAGGATATCTAAGTCCACTAAAGGAGGGAGGGCATTCTCGCATTTAGCTCCAAAACTCTGGAATAGCCTTCCTGATACGGTCCAGAGGCTCTGACTCGCTGACACAGTTTAAAACTAGACTAAAGATGCATCTCTTTAGTCAAGCATTTACATAATGCTTACCTTTTAGTCCTCTGTTATGCCATACAGAACCGTTTGCCGCTGAAACTGCTTAATGCACCAGTGGGGCTCGACAGCCTTTTAGACAAACGGTTCGACGCACGTATGGTTGGGTTGCGGAGAGTTTGTGAGATAGTGATTTTCTAACACCGACTCCCGTATAATGGAAATCCTTATGAACATCAGCTATGCCAATTATTTCCCATCTGCCTCTCTGCTGTTATCTGCGTGACGTTGTCCCGAGAAAATGGCGTTCGTCAGGTCCAGTTTGTATCCAGCCTCTCACGGGGAATTCAGATGCCCCAACGCCTGTGAAGAGACGACTCAACGCTGGCGATATGTTATGGCACCGTGTTACATATAAACAATATTTATATTTAATATTTATATATAAACAATATGAATGTGAGCCAGAGGAGAACTGGCTCCGACTGAACCTGGGTTCTCCCAAGGTTTTTTCTCCATCCAATCTGATGGAGTTTTGGTTCCTTGCCACTGTCGCCTTGCTTTGCCTTGCTTCTGGCTTGCTTAGTTGGGTTTATTTAACATTTAACAATATTATTGATCTGTGTTGTACTACTTTCATGTTATCACTGCGAAGCTGCTTTGATACACTGTAAAAACTAAAGGTGCCTCAAATATCCTGTCAGTGTCACGGATCCACCAGCGTCAACACCAGACACCATCACTCCGCCCCCTCGTTCAGATTCCCCTGAATTCTAATCATCACCACCTGTGCCCTTCAATTCCAACACCAATTATCCTCACTATAAATACCCACCTATCTCAGTCACTCCTTTGTATGGTCTCGTTGCTACTACGATTACAGACTCCTGCCAAACCTCCACGCCAGCCTTACTTACCTGTGTATTCCCCTGGATTATCCTGCTCCTCGTCCGCTCCTGCTTCCAGTCTTCCTCGCCTCCGTTGCTCCGGTTCACCTGCAATCCAGATTCAGATAAGAGACATTTTCAGACTGAGATCATTCATTCCACTGCTGCCACTCTCTCCTCCATTACCTGCTTCATCTGTTTAATAAACCTTGTTCAACTCACCCGTCTGTGTCCCGCTGTTTTGTGACAGAAGACCAGACCCAACAACAACCTTCCCTTCCAGTCCAGGCCCTGATCGATTCCGGCTCCGCGGCCAACTTCATTTCTCTCTCCACCCTTCATCGTCTCCAAACTAAACAACGTGCCATTCCTCATCAACTCCACGTCCAGTCCATCCTGGGTCAACCATTGGGACGCGGCCGGGTTGGTCACCGCAGCCCCGACCTGGGGTTAGAGATCGGCTGGCTCCACAAGGAGGAGATCTCCTTTCTGGTGCTGGAGGGCTCAACGGCCGAGATTATCCTGGGGCGCCCGTGGGTTGGAGACCCATTCCCCGCACATCCAATGGTCCACAGGGGAGATCTTACAGTGGGGCGACGACTGTTATCATCGCTGTCTGCCATCCATTTCCAAGCCCGTCCGTCTTCACCCCCTCCGGTCGAGAAGGTCCCGCTGTCCGTCACCACGGTGGAGAGTCCGCCATCGAACTTCTCCCGGAAATCCCCCTTCCATACCGGGCGTTCCAGGATGTGTTCGACAAACAACGGGCTGCCACACTACCACCACACCGGCCATGGGACTGCGCGATCGACCTACTGCCTGGGGCGGTTTTACCGCGAGGTAGGATCTACCCACTGTCCATCCCGGAGCAGAAGGCCATGGAGGAGTACATCCAGGAGGCGTTAGACCACGGATACATCTGACCGTCCACTTCCCCTGCCGCTTCAAGTTTCTTCTTCGTGGGCAAGAAGGATGGAGGCTTGCGCCCCTGCATAGACTATCGCACCCTCAACCAAGCAACCGTCAAGTTCCGGTATCCCCTTCCTCTGGTCCCCGCCGCTCTCGAACAACTCCGAGGGGCATCAATCTACACCAAGCTCGATCTTCGTAGTGCCTACAACCTCATCCGTATTCGGGAAGGTGATGAATGGAAGACTGCCTTCATCACCCCCGCAGGGCACTACGAATATCTTGTGATGCCCTTCGGATTGTCCAACTCACCTTCCATCTTCCAAGGGTTCATGAATGAAATTTTCCGCGATCTTCTGAACCAGTTTGTAATCATCTACATCGACGATATCCTCATCTATTCCCCAGATCTATCAACCCACATCCATCATGTCCAAACCGTTCTCCAACGACTCAGAGACTTCCATCTATACCTCAAGTTAGAAAAGTGTGAATTCCACCAACACACCATCCAGTTTCTCGGATACATAATTTCCCCCAAGGAATCACCATGGACCAGAGGAAGGTGGAAGCAGTCATCAATTGGCCACAACCCACCAGTTGAAAAGAACTTCAACGTTTCCTGGGGTTTGCCAATTTCTACCGCCGTTTCATTCCGAACTTCAGCTCTATCAGTTCATCACTTACCAATCTGCTCAAGAATGGGGCCAAGTCTCCGTCCTGGAATCCCTCTGCCATTCAAGCCTTCCACGACCTGAAGTCCGCCTTTGGTTCCGCTCCTACCCTCTCCCTTCCTAATCCAGCTCTACCCTTCATCATTGAAGTGGACGCCTCTACCACTGGGGTAGGAGCGGTACTGTCGCAGCGGCAGGGGAATTCACCTCAACTCCATCCATGTGCCTTCTACTCCAAGAAACTGTCCCCGGCGGAGCAGAACTATGACATCGGCAATCGTGAGTTACTCGCCATCAAACTCACGTTGGAGGAATGGAGACATTGGCTGGAGGGAGCTCAACACCCTTTCACAGTTATCACTGACCACCGAAACCTTGAATATCTACGAGAAGCTAGAAGACTCAACTCCCGTCAGGCCCGGTGGGCCCTGTTCTTCACCCGTTTCAATTTCTCAGTAACCTATCGTCCCGGTCACAAGAATGTGAAAGCAGACGCACTATCCCGACAGTTTCAACCAGATACACCTCCCGTGGACCCCGAACCCATCCTCCCTCTAGCCATAGTTGCTAGCCCCATCCAGTGGAGCCTTGATGATGACATCGCTGAAGCCACACTCCTCAAACCTGCTCCGCCGGGAGGTCCAGAGGGACGGGTTTTTGTACCAACCCGCCTTCGTCTGTCCCTCTTGGACTCAGTACACACCTCTCCGGGCTCTGGACACCCAGGCAGCCAAGCCACTCTCTCGCTCGCCAAAAGCATGCAAATTAATTCCACTACCTGGTCTACCTACTGCCTTTGAACAGCCGAAGCGTTATTTCAACACGTATTCCGGAACTTTGGAATTCCCGAAGACATTGTCTCCGACCGAGGGCCTCAGTTCATCTCGCGAGTTTGGAAGGCCTTTTTCAACCTCCTGGGTGTGACCATTAGCCTCACTTCTGGATACCATCCCCAGTCCAACGGCCAGACTGAGCGGAAGATCCAGGAGATCGGGAGATATCTGCGGGCATACTGTCACGACCACCAGGACTGCTGGAGTCGTTATCTACCCTGGGCCGGGTATGCACAAAACTCCCTGCGTCAATCCACCACCAGTCTCACTCCGTTCCAGTGCATACTCGGCTTCCAGCCGCCCCTATTCCCCTGGTCAGGGGAACCATCAGACGTTCCAGCAGTCCATCACTGGTTCCAGACGAGCGAGAGGGTCTGGGACTCAGCACATGTTCAACTTCAGCGGGCTGTTCGGAGACATCAACGTCAAGCCAACACTCGACGAGCCGACACCCCTCAGTATCATCCTGGACAACTGGTCTGGCTTTCCACCCGGGACATCCGTCTCCGACAGCCCTGTCGTAAGCTGAGTCCCAGATACATAGGTCCATTCGCGATACAGAGGCAGATCAATCCAGTTACCTACCGGCTATCACTCCCCGCTCACTACCGCATTGCACCGACCTTCCATGTCTCCTTACTCAAGCCGTACACTAATCCTCTCCTTCCTTCTTCCCCAGGGTCTGGTGTTGCGGAGGTACCCCCTCCTCCGGCGGATCCAGAGGATGACAACATTTATCGGATCCACGAAATCCTCGATTCCCGACGACGGGGCGGCCACTTGGAATATCTCATTGACTGGGAAGGATGCGGTGCTGAGGAAAGATGCTGGGTTAACCGGGATGACGTTCTGGACCCAGCTTGTCTCCAGGAGTTCCATTCTACCGATTCAGATCGTCCAGCGCCCAGAGGTCGTGGTCGTCCCCGTCGTCGATCTCGTCCGCCAGCTGGAGCTGGCCGTGGGGGAGGGGGTACTGTCACGGATCCACCAGCGTCAACACCAGACACCATCACTCCGCCCCCTCGTTCCGATTCCCCTGAATTCTAATCATCACCACCTGTGCCCTTCAATTCCAACACCAATTATCCTCACTATAAATACCCACCTATCTCAGTCACTCCTTGTCTGGTCTCGTTGCTACTACGATTACAGACTCCTGCCAAACTTCCACGCCAGCCTTACTTACCTGTGTATTCCCCTGGATTATCCCGCTCCTCGTCCGCTCCTGCTTCCAGTCTTCCTCGCCTCCGTTGCTCCGGTTCACCTGCAATCCAGATTCAGATAAGAGACATTTTCAGACTGAGATCATTCATTCCACTGCTGCCACTCTCTCCTCCATTACCTGCTTCATCTGTTTAATAAACCTTGTTCAACTCACCCGTCTGTGTCCCGCTGTTTTGTGACAGTCAGATACTCAAGGAACCTAAAAACACAATTTAGGTGCCTCAAAGCTCTTTCTCCTACAGTTGGGGTTACTGGAGGAGCATTGACAAGCTTAGCGGTTCTTGCTGGAACTTATGGGATCCTTGAAGCACTTTGTATTCATTTCATAGGTTCTGGAGTCACCTTTTCACTACCATGAGACCTCGAAGTTCTTTGGGGGAAATTAGAGGAACTTGAATGCTATAAAAGGGTTATTGTAAGATCTTTTAACATTTAAATGGTTCCTGGAAGATCTCTTATGTTAAAGCCAGCATCTGGAGGAACCTATTGGTTCTGTGAGGCCAGAATACAATTTTTATTATCCTATTATTGTTATACTTGAGTTAAAAAAAAAAAAAAAAAAAAAAAAATATATATATATATATATATATATATATATATATATATATATATATATATATATATATATTCATAAATTAAACTTATGATGCAGCTAGTATACTTACATTTAATAGGCCTTTTTATTGTTTCATTTAAAACTTAATCAACGACAAAAAAAAATAGTAAGTAAGCCTAATAATAATTAGAAGAAGAAGATTAGAATTAGAATAAATAGAAGAAGAAGAAGAAGAAGAAGAAGAAGAAGCAGGAGGAGAACAGTTTTATTCTGTCACGAAACTGCTGCTTTTCCTCTGCTGTAATCGCTTCCGTGAACCTCGCGCTGCTCGCGCGCAACACAGATCAGCTGATGGGACGGCAAGAAATATAAATACAGAGTCTACTACTCACTATATTCAAACACATACATATATAAACTAAAACACACGTTCTTACGTTACCACACATTTATTGCACAGTAGCCTATGTGGTATGAAGGCTTGAGCCGCGATGCTAACTAATCTAACGTTAATGAACTAACGTTAACGTTAAATAAATAATGGATTGTCTTAGATTGTTTTAGTCATTCACTTAAATGTTTCCTGTATACCTGTGTCTTCATATTGCTGATATAACTATTAATAGCTAATTCCTGCTGTCGACTGTCGTCATTGGCGTTTGATATGAATAACACAAGTGGATAGGCGTTAGTTTGGTCTGTTTTTGTTTATTTACTACAGCTCAGGTGCCCTGATTCGTTCAAATACCATTTTAAAGCGCTTTGGTCAATAATTATTATGTTGTGAATGGATATAATCAGCTTTGTTCTTTTGTTTCCCCAGAACAACTCAAAAATCATCTTAACATTTCAGAGGCTACATTGAATTACAGTAAGTTACCTGCACCACATTCAAGTTGGCTACTTTATTACTATGAACTTTTCTCTGTGAATTTGTTTTGTTTGACTCTATGTATTTGTGTTTTTTTAATCAGTTATTCTCTGAAAATATTCCTTCATGCTCTCAAATCTCATTCATGTTACTCAGAAAAATTACATCACAGATTTGGCGCCAATAATGCTATATGCATTTTTTCTTATACCTTAATCATTTACATTTGAATATAAAAAAATTGAACTCTGAATTATAACTTAAAGTGTAGTCTTTTTAGACAAAAAAGGCTATTATATGGCTTCAGAAGACTTGCAACACAGCTCATAACACATGAGTTGTGGACCAATTTTTCAATTTAATTTTAAATTTTTGGATATTTTCTGTGCCATTTTTGGAGATTAACACAATATTTAACCATTTTTACATAAATTGTTGCATTGAATTGAACTAAGCAAGTGTACATAAGAATGGTTTCATGAGTGATTTACACAGTTTTGTTCTGCTTGTCCTGCAGTGAAACTGAATGATGACTGGGGTTGCATTACGCCTGAGATCTGCTTTTGGGTTCCACAGACAGAAAGTCAAACAGGTTCGGAATGTCACAAGGCTGAGGAAATTATTTTAAGTTCACAACTATCACTTTAATAACACTGCTGACAGTAATTTTGGTTCTTTGCAGGCACCTCTGTAAGCTGAAATACAAGTGTGAACAAGAAAAAAAAATCCTCCTGTAGACCTGAAAATCATTGAAGTGCCTGGACCATCCACCAGTAAAGAGGAAAAACAAACAGAAAATTGTACTTTTCTTACTCTTTAACCTCCCTTGTGAAGATTTTATTAATAATTGCATTTTATGTTGCAGCAAGTAAAGGTGCGGTCACATTTGTGAAATTCGTGAAATTACACAGGGAAAAAAAGTTCATTGACACAACTTAACTTGATTTTTTTTTTATTATTAATGTGATGTGTTTCCATGCATTTTGTTGAGATGTCTTTTCTTGTATACCCTATTGTATGTACTGTACATTGTTGATTATTCATGTTGCTTATGTATTATACTATTTGTTTGTGTATTCTACAATAGAGAATGGTGGTTCCTCAGAGAACTGCCCCCTTTTTAAAGGGTTCCTAGAGGCTCTACAGACGGTTCCGCCGGTGTGGCAAAGTGAAGAACCCCAAAAGGTTCCTCCAGGCACCTTTTCTTTTTACAGTGTACAATCTGTATTGTGAAAAGCGCTATATAAATAAATGTGACTTGACTTGACTAACGGTTCAAGAGATATGTGGTTAACAGACAGACAGACCTTTCTGTAGATAGATATGCTATTAATATTATGTGAAGCACTGTTAAATACATACTAAAAATATATTATTTCAAATATATATTGCACATAAATCTTTTAAATTGTTCCTCATGTTACGTCTGTAAATGTGTGTACATACTGTATATTTCATAAAATATATATCATGTTTATATACACGCCTTATAACATGTTTTTTAATAAATGTTTTTTTTTGTGGGGTTTTTTACAATTTAATTTCTACACCACGCTGAACCATTTATATAAAGCTATATAATATTATAGGCTATTATTAATTACATAATATTATAGTCTATTATAACCTATTATATAAATGACTTTGTAAACATTGTTTTACACTCAATGCTTCATATTCTCATTCCGTTTACAGGATGGCCATGAGCCTATACACTTAACATCTCAACTGTTAGGCTAAGTTAACTAATTTAGTGATGTGATTAGGTGATGTTAGGTTGACTGAGACCTTAGCTGTAAATTTAGGTTTAAGGCTTTTAATCTAAATTAGAGGTTTATAAAGGTTTTGGTGGCAACTTTTCAATGTGAATGTAAGTAAACTAAATTATCTTAAAATGAATTAATGTTAACTTAAACTGGACTAAACTCACTGGACGGTTATTTCATAACGTTATTTTTCACGTAAATGGAATGTCCACCTGGAGGGCAAATTGGGGTTTTATAATCCCATTTATGCCTAGTATTAACATTAATGTCACGCAACCGCTTAATTCACAGGTAAGTTAACATTAACGTTAGTGTTTTATATGTGCTCTTTTAATTTGATGTTAAGCATACAGCCCCCCACACACACGTTACACACAGATTAATAACCAGATTTAATATATATATATATATATATATATATATATATATATATGAAGAGTTCAGATGAAAAAGCCTCTAAATGCCATTTGAAATTTTCTTCTAAAATGACAATTTTTATCAAGCATATTAAGTTCAGTAATTTCACTTAAATGACAATTAATAGTTCCCTATTGTAGTCACTTCGAGTTACGTCAGAAG
>JAQIUQ010000053.1:0-259871 GCA_030378365.1 Hybognathus amarus | reverse complement strand
CACAGAGATCACGTCGGCCGGATCAGTGATCTCTCACGGACACAACCCTTGTCAGTTCTGAATTTAGTCAGAGGGTGCAGGGTTAACTAATACTTCTTAAGTCGGTTGCCTACTGCTCACTCGTACAAAAGAATGTAGTTTATTTTAGTCACTTCCATACAACTTGCTAAATCAGTGATAGACAGAAATCAAAAGGTCTCCAGAGGACGTGCCTACTGCTCCATTCACATCTGTGCCTTTAGTTTGACCTATCCTGCAAGATTTGCGGTAGCACCAGCCTCCTATAATTTACTAAAATAATGACGTCAGAATACTTCAGAATAAATCAAGATGTAACATTTATTTCACATTTATGTCAGGTAAAAATGTATCATGCCAATTACACAAGCAATTAACGCCAATTCAGAAAATAATAAATACATGACATCATTTACTCAAAGATGATTCTAAAAGTAAGCAATGTATTCCTGACAGAGACACACAGTAATGTGTGAGTGCTTTCCACCGGGAAAACACTGACACAGCACTGTATGGGGGTGTTCCTGGTTACAGGTTCCCGAAGACTGCTCTGTTACGTAGCCTTAAATACCCAGACCAGAACAAAAGGGTTGTACCAATATCTTTATTGGGGCATCTCCCACAACAGAAGAACAGGCATTGGTCTCTTTTTCTGCCTGTCTGCTGCTGCGGAATGAAACAATTTTACCACTCCCACCAGAAGTATTTATCGTATTCATTTGGGTAATCCTATACCCAGGGGGTAACACCTGGATTCTGGGGGAGATATCTTGAAAAGACATCACCCATGGAGGAGAACAGGATTTTCCTAAGTTCTCAATCTTTCTCCTACTTCCAATGACTGCAATGAAATTAAGACCATTTTACCAATCGCACTGAGACACTTAAAATGATACCAAACATGAAAAGGAAAAACCTTAAATTCACAAGATACATCATATGTCATATATAGATATTTTCAGTGAACTTTTAGTGACTTTAGGCCAGGGGGAAAGGCAGGGAGGAGGGAGAGGGGGATGCAGAGATAAGGTAGAAGAAACGTTTGGACAGGACAATGTCCTGTGCTCTTTCTTTGCGATCTTTTTTCCAGGGCGCATTTTATTGCTTTATGCTGAGTTTTATCTCAGCTTTTGTCTTCAGCAGGAAAATCAGGTCTTACAGACGACCCCTGGCCCCTTGGGACAGAATTAGATCAGGCCTAAGGGGACATTTTAGACATTTTCCTGTTTCCACATTTTCAGTGGGATTTTCTGAGTGACCATGTGACTGACACCTCTAGTTTGCAGCATTAGTCCATGGGTGCAGGAGTCAAGAAGTCACCTGAAATAACAGCATTAAGACAGGTCGAGCATTAAAATGAAAGCCCTGCAGAATACAGCTCTGTGATACAGTCCCTTTAAATGGAGGCGTACTGCGCATGGGGGATGCTGCAGCAGCTGGATAGGACGCCACATCTCTTGGCCAGCTTTGCTTTCACTTGCACGGGGTTGTGGTGGTTCAGTCTATGGAATGACTCGTGGTTTCAAGTCTGTTTGCGTTGGTCAGCATGATCAGAAAGTGTCAGTGGAAAGTGTCTTACAGTTTGTGGTGTCCTCCCTAGGATGTTTAACTGACCCTTTGAAAAGTCCTCGGTCACCTTTAAGCAGTCGGTTGGGTTTGCCGGGCTGGTCAGAACTCCATAGGTAAAGGAATCATTTCACTGTTGATGCTCCATTGTGTGCGAAACACCTGAACAACTTCTGAATGACCATGCAATAACTGAACAATGATGTATTTGTAGTTCTTGTAAAATGGGGAAAAAGTTGTTAAACACAAGGACACAAAATAGCAAGACATGATGCAGTCATGTCAAAAGTGCGACTGGTAAATAAGGTCTCTTTTTCAGAATCAAATATTTAGTGGCCAGGTCTCATTTAATCACCGAATTCCTCACTACCACAGTGATGTGGTTGTGGAATTTAGACTGGGTCTGGATAAATCAAGGAAGTGTAGCAGAACATCAACATAACTAGTATATTTACCAGCGGTATGCATAATTAAAATAAAACAAATAATGAATCATGGAGCTACACAATTTTAGAATTATTCAATTGTTTACATGAGTTGCTTAAGTGCAAATCATCAATTGAACCTTAAGGTTTTAATATGTTCAGTTAGAGAATGAAATGTACAAGAACAGAGATTTAAACTCTCAAGTTTAACTTTTGAAATCATCCTCTGTGCATTTGATGTACAAGCTAAGTCACACTCAATAATGCAGGTCTGACTGGGAATTGAATAGTTGATCAATAGAAATGCCTGCATTTTAGATCTGTTTTTATATTTTTTATTGTCATTAGTCATTTGTTGGAAACTAGGGGGCCCTCCTGGTTTGCAACAACTCTAACGACTGGACATCATAAACATTCTGTCCAAAGACCAGTTGCATTGATGAACAGGTCTCACTTAGATTTTAAATGTGGAATTTAAAGCAATTGATGTGTGACTATAGCCATGTACATGTTCTTAGCACATCGCAGCGTTTACATACAGGAAGTTGACAAGACTGTACTGCTCTAAAAGTGTTAAAAAGAAATTATTAAAATAATTTCCCTTGTCCTATATGTATGAAGGTGAATGATGTGATAAAGAATTGCATGATGTGAATAATTTTGACCTGAATAGTCTTATGATCTATGCCAGGTAGTGATGTTCTAAGGTTGTCATAGTGTTGGGGTGTATTGTGTATGTTTATGTATAGGAGATGGGTGGTGTCTAGTTAATTATAATCTGTGTTGCATAATTTAGTTCCGGTGCTACACCGGGAGGTCACATACAGTATAGCTACTTCTGTAGTGTTATGAGGTGTGAGCGACCCCTTGAAGTTTCTCCACCCATCTCCAAGTTGTGTGTGTCCTGCTTGATGCAGGCAGGACCAGACTCTTGTGGAATCTGGTTCTGAAGAAAATCAGTTGTTAGTCTGAAAGGGAATAGACCTAGAGAGAAAAACACAGTTTAATCTTGAGCCTTTACACAAACTACATTCAGATAGATGGTACCATCTCAATATTTCTTTGATGGCCTAAGCCGGAAGGTTGTAAATTTGTTTTAGTTTACAACAACATGTATCATTATCATGATCATGTTTCTGCAAAGAAAAGGCCAATTAAACTGAGTGTTAATGGTCAGATCTGACTGCTATTGCAGTTGAACTCACACAGTCTGCTGTGTTGTGAGCAGTAGGACACCCAGATCTGCTGGGGAAATCTCTTTACATGCTGCTGTTTTTTTTACACTAGCTAGATCTGTGCTCAGAGCAATTAGATCACCAGGTGTGGTGCTGTGCTTGTTTGTTTAGCATTAGGAATTTATGGTGCCATTCAAAATCTTGACCATTTGGATCTCTGAGGTCCCTAAGGACAGTAGATTTTCTGCCTGATGTTTACATTTCACACAACTTTCCTTACATGTCCAGTAACATATCTTCCCTGATCAGATCCCATGTGAGCTGACATTCCCAGAGAGGAGTTTAACACTTGCACCACTTTGTTTGTGGTTTTGTTGCAAGAGAACATTAAAACTTGTACTTCCCCTTGTTACTGGGTTAAAGATCTATTAGATCAAAATGAAATCATCCTGTGGCTTTGGATGGACTTTCAAGACATGGCAATCAAGTTGATCACTTTAGTTGGTACTACTGGACATTGTAATTTTCCTCATTAAAGATTCTTGCACAAATAAAAGGTTAAGACGTTCTTTTCTCACTATTTTCCTTTCAGTTTTCTTTCTTGACATTCCTTTCTTTACCCATCTATTGTCTCCTTCACCCCATTTCAACACTAGTAGTGTTCCTGCCGTCTTGCTCCCTACATGCACATTCCCTCTTCCTATGTTCTGATTCTTTTCATTCTTCTTCAACATCCTTTCTTCTTCTAAACCAATGCTGAATCATCAAGAGATTAAAGCCATTCTTGGCCATTAGTATAACATATATTATATCTGGTCATAATATAAATTATATTCTAGAAAATTGTATAAATCAAAACTAATTTTATTTACTGGTCTCTGGGGTCTCTACTGAGTAAATGTCCATACTGACTTGTTATCTTCTCCCAGATCTTTTAGAAGGCATTTGGCCCTGCAGCTCCAGTTGTGCTGCCATGAGCATTGTGTGCACAGCAACAAACCAAGCTGGAAAGCTATAGCTGATACTGTGAACATTCAATGCACTGCAAGCACTGAGAAACATGGGTCAAATCATTGCTCACTTTAAAGATTTCAGTGTATACAATATAGAATTTGACACAGTTATCTTGTTTTAGGCTGAGATTTTATCATTGCATTCTATTAAGAATCTATTTGAATATGAAAAAATGGTTGGACAAAGGGGTCTGATTGAGGGTGCCAAGATTGTTTTTGGCTTGTTACTTTTGTCAGTGTCTTTTGAGACCTCTGAAAACATACAAGAGCACAGCGATTGCAAAGTCTGAAATAAAACCAAATTAAAAGCTATGTTTTATAAGACTGTGCCTTAAATGGTGTTGTTTAAACCATATTTTGGGACACCAGTCATGCATTGTTTAGCATTATTGTACGATTTTCAAAGAATAGCGATTAATTTGATGTAATTCATTCTTTGTCTAAATTCTCTCATGGGACAAGAACCAGCTGTGCATGGGTGAAACTATCAGGCCTGGCTACAAGCCTTTTAGTAACACACTAATTGTCATAATATGGATTAGTTTTAACAGTTTGCATATTCTTCTGAATTTCAGTCTCTAGGACTTCTGTATGGCAGCTGTTCTCTAGGACTGAGAGGTCATTTTCCCAGATCATTTCTTTTGAAATATTCAAATTTCATTGTACTGTTTTGTCCAACTTTACATTTTGTACACAAATGATTCAAGTGAGATATTTTTACTTGTTACATTTTAGCTCATCAAATCACAAGATCTTTTCACAAGTCAGCATGATCATTTTCTTGTTTCCAATGTTGCAATCTTGTTGCAGCACACAAAATAATCAAATGATATTTACCCTCAGAATTTAAGTTTTTAGTTTACAGCCCTCTGTTGAGTACCAGGATAAAATTTGAATGAAATTATTCCAATTTTGGTTTCATCTCTTGTTGCGTGGGCAAACAAGGGTTATTTAAAGTTAAAGCAAGGAATATCATTTCTCATCTACGCTGCTGCTATCATGTCCCTAGCATGTGGTTTTATTAATTCTCAAGCCCCACCGGATTTTGCGTTCTCCGGACTAGCTGGGTATGCCGACCCATTCTACAAATGTGTCTATTTGAGGTGCGTCTGAAAGTTCCCTCAACACTTCTAAAAGGCAAAAAGAATTGACTTACCACAACAGCTGAAGAAAGAGAAGGAGATCAAACCTCTTACTAGTTGCAAGTTCCAATATTTTGCTGAAAAGACACTCGCAATCTGGAGATCACGTAGGGCCTGTCACCACTTTGTAAGGTCCACCCATTGGCCCAACGACGGAATCCAACGGCTGGGCGAAGGGATAATGCGTGTATGTCTTTTCAGCGCTTCTGCGAACGTTCACTTTTATTAATTAAGAATTTAGTTTCGAATCAGTACTTCAATCTCTACGCATAATCTGACTCCAATTGTTTACTGATGATCAAGTTTTGATTGTGTTTCTTATTAGAACAGCTAATCATAAATATCAATTAGTGATTTAATTTAGATCTTTGATTATTCAGAGTTTCTTACACTTTCAGTTATTAATTCATTATGGACCCGATACCGCACAGAGATCACGTCGGCCATATCGTGTTTCTCACCGGACACAAACCTCGTCAGTTCTGAATTTAGTCAGAGGGTGCAGGGTTAGCTAATACTTCTTAAGTCGGTTGCCTACTGCTCACTCGTACAAAAGAATGTAGTTTATTTTAGTCACTTCCATACAACTTGCTAAATCAGTGATAGACAGAAATCAAAAGGTCTCCAGAGGACGTGCCTACTGCTCCATTCACATCTGTGCCTTTAGTTTGACCTATCCTGCAAGATTTGCGGTAGCACCAGCCTCCTATAATTTACTAAAATAATGACGTCAGAATACTTCAGAATAAATCAAGATGTAACATTTATTTCACATTTATGTCAGGTAAAAATGTATCATGCCAATTACACAAGCAATTAACGCCAATTCAGAAATAATAAATACATGACATCATTTACTCAAAGATGATTCTAAAAGTAAGCAATGTATTCCTGACAGAGACACACAGTAATGTGTGAGTGCTTTCCACCGGGAAAACACTGACACAGCACTGTATGGGGGTGTTCCTGGTTACAGGTTCCCGAAGACTGCTCTGTTACGTAGCCTTAAATACCCAGACCAGAACAAAAGGGTTGTACCAATATCTTTATTGGGCATCTCCCACAACAGAAGAACAGGCATTGGTCTCTTTTCTGCCTGTTCTGCTGCTGCGGGAATGAAACAATTTTACCACTCCCACCAGAAGTATTTATATAGTATTTATTTTGGGTCAATCCTATACCCCAGGGGGTAACACCTGGCTCTGGGGGAGAGGGGAGATATCTTGAAAAGACATCACCCATGGAGGAGAACAGGATTTTCCTAAGTTCTCAATCTTTCTCCTACTTCCAATGACTGCAATGAAATTAAGACCATTTTACCAATCGCACTGAGACACTTAAAATGATACCAAACATGAAAAGGAAAAACCTTAAATTCACAAGATACATCATATGTCATATATAGATATTTTCAGTGAACTTTTAGTGACTTTAGGCCAGGGGGAAAGGCAGGGAGGAGGGAGAGGGGGATGCAGAGATAAGGTAGAAGAAACGTTTGGACAGGACAATGTCCTGTGCTCTTCTTGCCAATTTTTCCAGGGCGCATTTTATTGGCTTTATGCTGAGTTTTATCTCAGCTTTTGTCTTCAGCAGGAAAATCAGGTCTTTACAGACCTACTGTTGAAGGGAGCCATAGAACGGGTTCTTCTGCCATACAGGAGTCCGGGTTTTACAGCCGGTACTTTATAGTTCCAAAAAAGGATGGGGGTTAAGACCGATTTTGGATCTCAGAATTTTAAATCGATCTCTGAGGAGGGTTCAGGTTCAAAAATGTTAACCATCCTGCAATCGTGAATCAGATCAGGTCCAAGGACTGGTTTGTCACGATAGATCTAAAAGACGCTTTACTTTCACATCTCCTATCCTTCCATGTCACAGGAGGTACCTGAGGTTCGCTTTCGGGACGAAGCTTACCAATACCAGGTTCTTCCGCTCGGCCTAGCACTCTCTCCCCGCACATTCACCAAGTGTATAGACGTAGCCCTTGCTCCACTGAGACTTCAGGGATTCGTATATTGAATTATCTCGACGACTGGCTAATGCTGCGGAATCTCGGGAAATGGCGGTCCGTCATTCGAGAATGTCGGCCTCGCTCATATTTAGAAATTGGGGTTGAGACTGGATTTAAAAAAGAGTGTGCTAGAACCATCACAATGCACGACGTTCCTAGGAGTCGTGTGGAACTCGACTGACAATGCAGGCACGAATGTCTTCGGCACATCTCGAGTCACTACTAGCGATGGTTTCCGGGGTGAGACTAGGCCAGGCCATCACTGTGAAACATTTTCAGAGGATGCTGGGCCTTATGGCAGCGGCATCCAATATTGTTCCATTGGGTCTCTTTTACATGAGGCCCCTTCAGTGGTGGTTGAAAACCAAGGGGTTCTCTCCCAGGGGAATCCGTTTCGTATAATCAGAGCAACGCACAGGTGCCTTCATGCTCTACAAATATGGAAGAAACCTTGGTTCCTGTCCCTAGGGCCAGCATTGGGAGTGTCATGTCGCCAGGTAACCGCTTCGACAGGCGCTTCCCTCACTGGCTGGGGCGCGGTCATGGACGGCCGCTTTGCCAGGGGTCTGTGGCACGACCATCATCGCTCAGGGCATATAAATTGCCTGAGAGATGATGGCTGTGTTCAGGGCTTTGAAGAGCTTCCTCCCAGACATCAAGGGTCGCCACGTCTTAATACGGACAGACAATACCGTCGGTGGTGGCCTATCTGAACTCGACAAGGGGGACTGAGATCGCGCCCTCTTTGCAAACTGGCGCATCAAATTACTCTTTTGGTCCCAGGGGAAAATACTGTCACTGAGAGCAATGTACACTCACTGGCCACTTTATTAGGTACACCTGTCCAACTGCTTGTTAACACTTAATTTCTAAGTTGAACTTTGAACGTGGCATGATTGTTGGTGCCAGAAGAGCTGGTCTGAGTATTTCAGAAACTGCTAATCTACTGGGATTTTCACGCACAACCATCTCTAGGGTTTACAGAGAATGGTCCAAAAAGAAAAAACATCCAGTGAGCGGCAGTTCTGTGGGTGGAAATGCCTTGTTGATGCCAGAGGTCAAAGGAGAATGGCCAGACTGGTTCGAGCTGATAGAAGGGAAACAGTGACTCAAATAACTCACCCGTTACAACCAAGGTGGGCAGAAGAGCATCTCTGAACGCACAGTACGTTGAACTTTGAGGCAGATGGGCTACAGCAGCAGAAGACCACACCGGGTGCCACTCCTTTCAGCTAAGAACAGGAAACTGAGGCTACAATTTGCACAAGCTCATCGAAATTGGACAATAGAAGATTAGAAAAACGTTGCCTGGTCTGATGAGTCTCGATTTCTGCTGCGACATTCGGATGGTAGGGTCAGAATTTGGCGTCTACAACATGAAAGCATGGATCCATCCTGCCTTGTATCAACGGTTCAGGCTGGTGGTGGTGGTGTCATGGTGTGGGGAATATTTTCTTGGCACTCTTTGGGCCCATTGGTACCAATTGAGCATCGTTGCAACGCCACAGCCTACCTGAGTATTGTTGCTGACCATGTCCATCCCTTTATGACCACAATGTACCCAACTTCTGATGGCTACTTTCAGCAGGATAATGCGCCATGTCATAAAGCTGGAATCATCTCAGACTGGTTTCTTGAACATGACAATGAGTTCGCTGTACTCAAATGGCCTCCACAGTCACCAGATCTCAATCCAATAGAGCATCTTTGAGATGTGGTGGAACGGGAGATTCGCATCATGGATGTGCAGCCGACAAATCTGCGGCAACTGTGTGATGCCATCATGTCAATATGGACCAAACTCCCTGAGGAATGCTTCCAGCACCTTGTTGAATCTATGCCACGAAGAATTGAGGCAGTTCTGAAGGCAAAAGGGGTCCAACCCGTTACTAGCATGGGGTACCTAATAGAGTGGCCGGTGAGTGTATATTCCGGGGGTTCAGAATCAGGGAGCAGACATTCTGTCGAGGCAGGGGCTGAGGCCCCGGGAATGGAGACTTCACCCAGAGGTGGTGGAGTCGATATGGGAGAGGTTTGGACAAATGGAGGTGGATCTGTTTGCGTCTCGAGAGACGTCCCACTGCCCACTTTGGTTCTCCCTCTCGCATCCAGCCCCGCTGGGGTTGGATGCCATGGTACAGGCCTGGCCGAGGCTTCGCCTGTACGCATTTCCCCCGATCACTCTGCTCCCAGGAGTCCTGGGAGAGGGTCCGTCAGGAGGGCATCAGTCTACTACTGGTTGCCCCGAGATGGCCAACACGAGTATGGTTTTCAGACATCATATCACTCCTCATAGCTCCGCCATGGCAGATTCCTCTGAGGAGGGATCTGTTGTCTCAGGCGGAGGGCACGATATCTCACCCATGCCCAGGGCTGTGGAATCTGTGGGTCTGGCCTCTGAGGGGTTCAGTACTTGAATGCTGGCTTATCAGCTGGAGTGGTTGAAACCATACTTAGCTCCAGGGCTCCATCGACCAGGAGGCTGTATGGCCTTAAGTGGAATGTGTTCGTCACGTGGTGTGGGGAACACGGGTTAGATCCAATAAGCTGCCCGGTGGCTTCAGTTCTGGACTTTCTCCAAGATCGTTTCACTGCGGGTCTCTCCCTGTCCACTCTTAAGGTATACGTGGCTGCCATTGCAGCGTTTCACGCACCATTGGATGGTGGGCCTTTAGGGAGGCACCAACTGGTCATTCGGTTTCTCCGTGGTACATGGAGGATGAGGCCGGCCATCAGGTCCAGGGTTCCGGCCTGGGACCTGGCAATAGTTCTAGAAGGGTTATCCCTGGCCCCCTTCGAACCACTAGAATCGGCTTCGCCTAAGGACGTGACACTAAAGATGGTCTTTCTCCTAGCTATCACCTCTCTTAAGAGGGTGGGAGATCTCCAGGCCCTGGCGGTAACGCCGGCTTGCTTGGAGTTTGCCCCTGGCGGAATAAAGGCTTTTGCACCCAAGCCCAGGCTACGTGCCCAAGGTTCCATCTAATACGGCTCGTTCTGTAGTCCTACAGGCTTTCCATCCTCCACCTCATGTGTCGGCGGAAGATGTGAGACTTCACTTACTCTGCCCGGTCAGAGCTTTAAGGGTATACCTGGAGAGGTCCGCTTTTTGGAGAAGGGCGGACCAATTGTTAATATGTTTCGGGTCACCTAGGAGGGGGCACCCGGCAACTAAGCAAACTATAAGCAATTGGATTGTCCAGGCCATTATTGAGGCATATAAGGTGAGCGGTCTGCCTTCACCTTTGGACTTAAGGGCTCACTAAACTAGAGGCATGGCCTCATCAAGGGCTCTGCTATCGGGAGTACCTCTGCAGGAGATCTGTGAAGCAGCTGGCTGGGCTACCCCACATACATTTGTCAGGTTCTATAGTCTCCACCTTCCCAGTATACCCGGTGCACATGTGCTCAATTCCTGCTGAGTGCCTAGTCAGTTTCACTCCGGTTCGGGTCTGTTTGGTGCGTGGCCTAGTGGGCACTCGTTCCCCAAAGAGTCGATTTTATCGACGCAGTGTTGAGTTCCCTCGATAGGGAACATCTCGGGTTATGACTATAACCCTTGTTCCCTGAGAAGGGAACGAGACACTGGTCGTGTTGCCACGCCCCTTTAAGACCCTTGAGCATCTTGCTTCATCGCTGAGGCTAGTGTGTGTTGTGACAGCGTCACTTTTATACTTCCGGGTATGCCGTCACATGTTACGTCACGACGCAACACCAATCAGGATTGGATTAGTTTCATTCATACTTCAGAGGCGCACGCTTAGGGAGCGTCCCAAATAGTCGATTTTATCGACGCAGTGTCTCGTTCCCTTCTCAGGGAACAAGGGTTATAGTCATAACCAGAGACGTTCTCCTTTGTTCCACTGGCTTCCCTCAGGGCTGTGTCCTCTCTGCGATCTTATTTATTTTATACACAAATGCATGCCAAAGCCAGCATACCGGGCGTCATATCATTAAGTTTGCTGACGACTCTGTGATAGTGTCATTGATGACGCATAATGACCCTGAGCATGGCGCTATTTTAAATGATTTTACAGAGTGGTGTAGATCGTCTTTCATTAAGATTTACGGAAAAAAAAATGAAATGCTGATCGATTTTAGCTCAAACCCCCATGCTGTTTCTTCTACTCTAATTAATGACTATGCTATAGAAGTGGTGAAACAATATAAATACCTTGGCATTATCATTGAAGACAAACTCACTTTTGAGCCACAAGTTGACGCCATCTGTAAGAAATCACATCAGCGTATGTTTTTTTATCGTAAACTTCGCAATTTTAATGTCGATAAGACTTTTATGAGGATGTTTTATTGTTGTTTTATTGAATCTATTCTTTCCTTTGCTCTTGTGAGTTGGTTCGGGTCCTCACACTCAAAAATAGAAATAGGCTACAATATTTAGTTAAAGTGTGTAGCAAAATTTCCAATAACCACTTGACTGACCTGAAAGTGATATACGAGACAAGGGCCCTTAAGAAGGCACAATTAGTATTGGCTGACCCTAGTCATCCCTTGAACAGTTGCTTCATTTTATTGCCGTCGGGCCGCAGATTATAAAAATTATTTTGTCCCTTCTGCTATAGGTTTTTGTAATAAGTCAATGTGAGTTGTAGACTCTTGTGTAGCATGTAATTGTCTAAGTGTGTTTAACTTTATTTATTTTTTATTACTGTTTGTATGACTGCTGTTTTGTATTTGTATTACTTAAGTGTTATTTATGTCATATGCTGCTGCACAACAAATTACCCCTCGGGGTTAATAAAGACTCCTTGAACCTTGAACCTATTGCTGCTGTATTCAGATGTTCCTGCTTCCAGCACGGATTCCCCACTCCCTCAGAGACGGGCAAACACAGTAGGGCTGGTGGTGGAGAGGAGGAGGCTTCCTTCAGAGATAGATGGCCTCAGGTACCATGGGATACTACTCTTATCCATTCTATATTACGTCTGCCATTATCCTGTGACCTTATCTGAACCATGATACAATTGGATGCTAGATCAAGAAAATAAAAAATGTGTATGATATTTGGTTTCCTTTTACTTTACTCTAGGTACTTTGTGGTTAATAGTACAGATGTCTTGTTTGAACGTTGGTTCTACTGTCAGAACCTTGGAACTTAACTAGTTCCCATCATCAAAGAGTAAGTCACCAGTGTTTCTCTCTCTCTTTATATATATATATATATATATATATATATATATATATATATATATATATATATATATATATATAATTTGATAAAAAAAGTAAAAAAAATTACATATTTAACTATATATTAATATATATAGCTTATATTTCTAAAAGTATTTGTATCTAGTGAAATGGCAAAGTTATTTGTTTAAATTACATGAAAAACGTCTCAGATTATGACTGTTACCCTGATTGCCTGAGAGCAGGGAATGAGACACTGCGTCCTAAGACACAATTGTGAAACACCTCAGCGTGATACTTCCTGTTTTAATCTAGCAGAGGGGGCTTGAATCAGAAAGGCCCACATCTCCAGCCACTGCTAAACTAGATGTGCTATTGTATATAACTAGGACAAAGTAGCAACAGAATACTTGTAATATAGAACAGCTTCACAAGTAATATAGGGGCTTGAGGGAACAGAGGCTGACTAACAGAGGCTGATTCAGAATGGGAACAGGAATTTATTTTTACCTTGGTAAAAGATAAGTGTGTGTGTTTGTTCGTACCACCAAAAACAAGCATTATGTAAAAGAGGGAATCTGAAGCAGCACCAAAATACCAGCCACCCGAAATTTAAAGACTGCTACCCACCAAAGAGCGCCATCCGTGCAAAGAAAGTTGATGAGCTGAGAACTGAGTTGAAGGCCCAGCAATCACTTTTTACAAAATCTGCTGATCACAATAAGGCTGCTACTGAAACATTGTTTTGTGTAAGTCACTTTCTGGCTAAAAACAAAAGGCCTTTTACGGATGGCAAATTATTCAAGGAAGCAATGGCCATTAATGCAGAGACTATTTTCAAGGATTTCAAAACAAAGACGACATAAAACGTCTTCAGGTTACGACTGTAACCCTCGTTCCCTGAGGAGTGTGAGGGGAGGCCCAACCTACGGCATTACAGACCTCTTGAAGAGAAACCCTCTGATGGTACGGGGCTACTAGGAGTAAGCTGATCCCGTACCGCCGAACCCTAGAACCCCTAGGAGCAGAGCGATCGGAGGAAAAGCACACAGACGTAGCCTCAGCCATGTCTGCTGATGGCATCCAGCCCCAGGGGAGCTGGATGCGATAGGGAGAACCAGAGCTGACAGTGAGTGTTCTCGAGAGTGGCAAATAGATCCATTTCGGCCTGTCCAAACTCCTTCCATATTAGCTCCAATGACTCTGGGTGGAGTTAAGTCAAGTCAGGTCACATTTTCACAATACAGATTGTATCAAAGCAGCTTCACAGTGATAACATGAAAGTAGTACAACACAGATCAATAAGATTGTTAAATGTTAAATAAACCCAACTAAGCAAGCCAAGCAAGGCAAAGCAAGGCGACAGTGGCAAGGAACCAAAACTCCATCAGATTGGATGGAGAAAAAAAACTTGGGAGAACCCAGGCTCAGTCGGGGCCAGTTCTCCTCTGACTTACATTCATATTGTTTATATATAAATATTAAATATAAATATTGTTTATATGTAACACGGTGCCATAACATATCGCCAGCGTTGAGTCGTCACTTCACAGGCGTTGGGCATCTGAATTCCCCGTGAGAGGCTGGATACAAACTGGACCTGACGAACGCCATTTTCTCGAGACAAACGTCCCGAGATAACAGCAGAAAGGCAGATGGGAAATAATTAGCATAGCTGATGTTCATAATGATTTCCATTATACGGGAGTCGGTGTTAGAAAATCACTATCTCGCAAACTCTCCGCAACCCAACCATACGTGCCGAACGTGCCGAACCGTTTGTCTAGAAGGCTGTCGAGCCCCACTGGTGCGTTAAGCAGTTTCAGTGGCAAACGGTTCTGTATGGCATAACAGAGGTTACCTAAAAGGTAAGCATTATGTGAATGCTTGACTAAAAAGATGCGTCTTTAGTCTAGTTTTAAACTGTGTCAGCGAGTCAGAGCCTCGGACCGTATCGGGAAGGCTATTCCAGAGTTTTGGAGCTAAATGCGAAAACGCCCTCCCTCCTTTAGTGGACTTAGATATCCTAGGAATGACCAGAAGCTAGGGGTGTGACGAGATCTCGTGCCACGAGATCTCGCGAGACTAAAACATGACGAGATTTCTCGTTTGAGTGAAAATATGTCTCGTGATATTGCTATGACTGAGCGTGGGGTGAGATTACAATATTCCACCGCTACTGTACACTCACATTCGCTTAAACTATCGTTTTGCTGTTTTTATAATAGATAATAACCATTAGAAACTAATGTAAAAGTCTGCTCTGCTCATCCATTACGAGTTGGCGTTGCAATCAGTGCAGCACGAATCAAGTTCACTGATTGCGTGACGATGGCGGAGGATTCGTTGCGCAACATAGACTATAACGTCTGATAAATGCCTTATCTTGTATAATGCACGCTCAGCACCGCTGCTTCCTAAACACAGAGTACGCGCGATCACCAATTTGAAAGTAAAACGGCGCCGCGCTGTCATAAAAAAGCTTAACGTCTAGCGCGTCTTGCGCACCCAACTTGTCGGACGCGCCTAGGATGTTACTCTCGTGTGAGCGCGCGCTGTGATCTGGTGCACAGATCTCAATCCCCTCCTGTACTCGGCCTCCGAACTGAAGCACCACTAACTCCCCCTCCGTTTCCCCAAAAGCCTGTCGGTTTCCCTCATAAGCTGATATTAGAGTATTTAAACATTCTCTAAATGACACACGTGTCTCTTTCTCTCTCTTACAGTTGGCTAGTTATAAACTCTATAAACTCTATTATAAATTAGTGCTTTATTTTTAACGTTTGTGGGACAGAATTGTGTAAAAAAATCCCTCATTTTGGGGATGGAATCGGGGAAATGTCCCTTATTTTCAATGTTCAATGTTGACAGCTATGCTTCTAATATTGACAGTACTGTAATGTCTTAAGGACAACAGATGAGGGAGGCTTTGTTTCTGAACTTATAATCGGAACAAAAGAAAAAAAATAGAGACAAACACACCAGCCTTGTTTCTCTCTCCGAAATCGCGGTATTAACCCTGTAACTGCCGGTGCAAAATAAAACAGCAATTTTAAAACAATTATAAAGAGTCTGTGTGCTAACTTTGATTATGGTTGCACTTGCACTTATTGTTTGCACTTCAGACATCAGTGAGTTCAGTTAGGAGGTCACACACAGCCTCAATCAGAAGTTCTGGAAGCTCTTAAATGTACTGTAAGGTCTGATGAGACTTGTGTGAAATCAAACAGGAGAAAAGCCAGTCAATAAAAACCTTTTACAGTGCTTGTATATTGTTTTCTTTCAATGCATTTGATAATTCATACTCAAAGTAGACCTGAAATGACATGCATTAGTGCATTATTAGTTAAAAGTTAGCAAAATGCGCCTGCATACTATTTTTCCAGTCATGAATTTTGTCATTGAGGATTTCTGAAAAATTGTGCAAAAATCTCGTCTCGTTCTCGTGAACCCAGTCTCGTATCCGGTCTCGTCTCGTGGGATAAGCGCTCTCGTTACACCCCTACCAGAAGCCTTGAATTTAGTGATCTTAAAGAACGTGGTGGATTGTAGGGCGAAAGAAGGTCCGTTAAGTACATAGGAGCTAAACCATTTAGGGCTTTATAGGTCAGTAGTAGTATTTTGTAGTTGATATGGAACTTAATATGTAACCAGTGTAGAGATGATAAAATCAGTGTTATATGATCGTATTTTCTTGACCTAGTAAGAACTCTAGCAGCTGCCTTGTGTACTAACTGTAGCTTGTTTATTGAGGATGCAGGACAACCAGCTAATAAAGCATTACAGAAACAGATAGCATGTTACGCATCAGAAACAGATAGCATGTTACGTAGCTTAGCAATGTTTCTAATGTGGAAAAAGGCTGTTCTTGTAACATATGAAATATGATTTTTGAAAGACAAGTTGCGGTCTAGTATAACACCCAGGTCTTTTACTTTAGTGGATAAAGTAACAGTACATCCATCTATATTAAAGTTGTATTGTAAGAGGTTTTGTGAGTAGTTTTTTGGACCAATAAGTACTCAGTCTTATCTGAATTTAATAGCAGGAAATTACTCGTCATCCAGCATTTTATGTCTTTGAGACACTCTGTCAATTTAGATGAGTTAGTGTTTTCGTCTGGTCGTGATGAAATATATAGTTGAGTGTCGTCAGCATAACAGTGGAATTTAATTCCATGTTTTCTTATAATATTACCAAGTGGCAGCATATAAATTGAGAATAGCAGAGGGCCTAAAACCGATCCTTGCGGTACTCCATAGTCTACTGAGCGTTATCTTTGATTTTTCCCCATGTAAACAGACAAAATGAGAACGGTCCGATAAGTACGATCTAAACCAGCTTAATGCCTGTCCCTGAACACCAGTGTAGTTTTGTAGTCGATCCAAGAGTATTTTATGATCTATAGTGTCGAACGCACCGCTAAGATCAAGTAGGACTAGTACTGAGATACAGCCTTGGTCAGAAGCTAAAAGTAAATCATTTGTAATTTTAACTAGTGCAGTTTCTGTACTATGATGCGGTATGAATCCTGACTGGAATTTTTCAAAGATATAATTTTCTTGCAAAAAAGAGCACAATTGAGTGGACACAACTTTTTCTAGTATTTTTGACATAAATGGAAGATTTGAAATGGGTCTGTAATTTGCTAAGTTATTTGGATCTAATTGCGGTTTCTTAATGAGAGGTTTTATTACTGCCAGCTTGAATATTTTGGAACATGACCTAAAGATAAAGACGAGATAATAATATTGAGGAGAGGCTCTTCCACTACAGGTAAGTTCTTTCAGTAGTTTAGTGGGTATTGGATCTAATAAACATGTTGGTTTAGATGCAATGATAAGTTTATTAAGCTCTTCCTGTCCTATCGTTGTAAAGCTGTGTAGTTGTTCTAGAGGGGCCATAATTGAGGTTGAATCATGAGACACCATAGAGTATTGTACATTTATAATTGTGTTTTGGATGCTTTCTATTTTTTCATTAAAGTAATTCATAAAATCATTACTACTAAACTGTAACGGTATATTTTGCTCTGATGATGTCTGTTTATTTGTTAGCCTAGCCACGGTGTTAAATGAAAACCTTGGATTATTTTGGTTATTTTCTATTAGTTGCGGAGATGCTCAGCCCTGGCTATTTTTAGAGCCTTTTTATAACGTGACATACTGTCTTTCCACGCTATTCTAAAGACCTCTAAATTAGTTTGTTTCCATTTACGCTCTAAGATACGAGTTTCTCTCTTGATAGCATGCGTAGCACTGTTGTACCAGGGTGCTTTAGTTTTCTCTCTAACCTTTTTTAATCTAATTGGTGCAACAATATCTAATGTACTAGTGAGAATGGTTCTCAAACTGCTAGTCATTTCCTCTAATTCATCTGTTTGTTTGGGCTCAATTAGCAGCTTAGATAGATCAGTTAAGCTATTTGAGAATCTATCTATAGTGGTTGGAAGGATTGTTCTGCCTGGTCTATAACATGGCGCAACATGACATATTTCAGCAGTACGTATTATGCAAGTCACCATGTAATGATCAGTGACATCATCGCTTTGCGGCATAATATCTATATCAGTTGAGATTGGTTCCATATGATATAATTAAATCTAGTGTATGATTTAGACGATGAGTGGGACCACTGACATTTTGTTTGACCCCAAAGGAGTTTAATAAGTCTGTAAACGCAGCCCCTAAAGCATCATTTGTATTATCTACGTGTATATTAAAATAACAGTTAACTCCAACAATTATTGCTTTATCGACATTCACCAATAGATCTGAGAGAAAGTCTGCAAACTCCATTAGGAATTCAGCATATGGCCCTGGAGGTCTATATACAGTAGCCAAGGCTAGAGATAATATGGATTTCTTTCTTACATCTAAGAGCGTAAAATTTAGCACAAGTGCTTCAAATGAATTAAACCTGTGACCTGTTTTCTGAGTAACATTAAACATATCTTTATAGATTGTTGCAACACCGCCGCCACGGCCGATCAGACAAGGCTCATGCTTAAAACAGTATCCTGGTGGACTAGACTCATTTAGACCAAAATACTCATTTGGTTTAAGCCAGGTTTCAGTAAGGCACAGAACATCAAAATAATTATCTGTGACCATTTAATTTACAATAACCGCCTTAGGTGTGAGCGATCTAATGTTTAGAAGACCTAGCTTTAAGAATTGTTTTTGTTCACTGATATTTAGATTTTCTGGTTTAATTACAATAAGATTTTTGCTAGATCCTGCACTAGATTTATTGTTTGGCTTCACTAAACAAGGAATAGACACAGTTTCTATATAACGCTCCACACTATGCATATTAGTTAAGTTTGGGCAACAGGGGCTGTGATTTGGACTTTGACTTACCAGTCATCTGGTGCATAACGTCTCGGAGATGTTGTCTGACAGAACAGCGGCTCCGATTCTGCTGGGGTGGAGTCCGTCTGCCCAATACAGTCCGGGTCTCTCCCAAAAGAGATGCCAATTATTTACAAAGAGCAATTTCTGTTCATTACACATTAACATTAACCATTCATTAAGTGCAAATAGTCTACTGAACCTTTCCTGTCCTTGTCTGTACGTGGGAAGCGGTCCGGACATGACGATCATTGCTTTAGGCGCTGTGGTGCGTACCGTCTCGATCAGGCTCATGTAGTCCTTCTTCAGAACCTCTGTCTGCCGTAGCCTTATGTCATTCGCTCCCGCTTCCAGCACAACAGCTCCGATGCGCTTGTCACCGCTCACGATCTCGGGAACCTGAGCGGCGATATCAAGAACATGGGCACCAGGAAAGCAGTGAGTGCACACCTTACCTTTACCCGTAGCGCGGACATGATGGACCATGGATGTGCCGATGATCACAGCGTCGTCGCGTTCCTGCTCTCGAAGAGGGGGAAGCGGTTCCGAGTGGAGATCTCGGAAGACCGGGAGGGCGGAGAGGTAGCTCTGGTCCTGGCTCGTGTCTTCCGCTGCGTGATCCATGCTCCATGGTGTTGTGTTGGTGCCGGAGTGAATGAAAAATAAAAAATAAGTCTGCACACCAGAAGATGCTCCTACAAAAATTTGCTCACCACGTGTACATGTTACTTTTCGGGCCACAAGCCCTTCATCAGACATAAACAAGTGGGGAGACACACCTCCATATATACAGCCATTCATGGTCACATGATCACACACATCCAATCAAATGGATGGGCCATTACATCACAGAAAAAGAGATAAAAGGATGCAAGAGGCAGATACATGAATAATACAAGACATATACAATACCTAGTAGAGCTAAAAAGAAGGGGCCTGCAGTATTTTAAGCACGGCCTAGGCAGTTATTATGAAAAAGTGTTCCTACCACTATACACTTATGATTGCTGAGCAAACATGTAAATATATAAAAGATACCACTATGGTGTATTATATGTAACATATATCAAAAAGATCGCACAACGATAACCAGACCAAGACTATTATTTAAAGAGGAAAATGTTTGCGACAAATACTTAATTTACAGGAAAGGCCTCAGGTCAAAGTCTTCATTCAGCCCTTTTGGAGCTAAAGTGTCCAGGGTATAGATGCAGAATGCTTCTCTTTTAAGTAACAAGCGATTTATATCTCCTCCACGGAAGGGTTGTTTCACAAGTTCAATGCCACAGTATCTGAGAGAAGAAACGTTATGAGAGGCTTGTGAGAAATGTACCGCTACTGGGCTTTTGATGTCATGATTACGGATGTTTGATCTGTGTTCTGAGATACTTATTTTCAGTGGCCTAGTTGTTTTCCCTACATAGGCCAAGCCACATGGGCATTTAAGTAAATAAATAACATTTTTTGTGTTACAGGTAATCACACCTTTGACATCACAAGGTTTTCCAGTGCATGGGTGATTGAAAGTAGTAGTTTTGTATGTGAAGTTGCATTGGGTGCAGTTGCCACATCTATAATTCCCAAAGGGAAGAGACTGCAAAAAGCGAGGTGGAGTCAGTGATGGAAGATGAGCTCTCACCAACATATTTTTTGAGATTAGGTGCTCTTTTATATACAATGCGGGCGACGTAGTGAAGCATTTGAGTGCTGGATCCGAGTCGATAATGTGCCAGTGTTTTTTGATGATGGATTCAAATTCTCTGCCAAGAGGTGAATATTGGACAATACAGTTGACTCTAGACTCAGAAGTTCTGGATCTGGTGTTACTGAGACAATCTATTTGCGATGTGTTTTCAAAACGATTATGTGCTTGTGTAATCCATTCATGTTTATAGTGTCTCTGTTGAAAATGTTTTTCTAAGTCATCTGCTTGGACTTGGAAATCTGAATCGGAACTACAGATCCGCGAATGCGACTAAACTGAGACAAAGGCAAACTCCTTTTGAGTGGAATACTCAACGCTGATATTTCCTCACGCTGGAGTGAATGAAGCCCGAGATGATCGCGTCCTCCTGGGCAGAGAAACATATGGAGTAGACGAAGTAGGACTCAGAGAGTTAACGTTACTAACCACTGATTTGCTGAGCATCGGTGCGTGAAGCTTCAAGTGTTGAATGCCGATCCGACAGCTCGGCTTGCTTCACCAGCAGACCACGGATCTGCTTCTCGACGTGC
Organism: Hybognathus amarus; assembly: GCA_030378365.1. Taxonomy (NCBI): domain Eukaryota; kingdom Metazoa; phylum Chordata; class Actinopteri; order Cypriniformes; family Leuciscidae; genus Hybognathus; species Hybognathus amarus. The sequence goes on along the minus strand of JAQIUQ010000053.1, from coordinate 238,782 downwards.
TCCAAATCAAATACAGATCGCTCGCACATGTGCAAAAAAACTTCCAAACCCCGGGCCTCAGCCTCTGCCTCGACAGGATGTCTGCTACCACATTGCTGCTTCCAGGGATAAATATCGCTCTGGCTGAGAGAAGTTTGCCCTGGGACCACAGGAGGACCTGGTGTGCCAGTCTGCATAGAGGGTATGATTTTAGGCCCACCTTCCTATTTAAATAAGAGACCACTGACGTATTGTCTGTCCGTACAAGAACATGATGGCCTTTCAGTTGATGTGCCAAGAGAGATGGTGGTCCTTCCAGAGACCCCTGGTGTAGCGGCCTTTCATTACCGCACCCCAGCCTGTGAGGAAAGCATCGCTTCACAGTTTTTGGTACAATTTTTTCTGACACAGCGCCCTAGACACAGGACAGAGGGACAGGAACCAAGGTTTCTTCCACATTATCAAGGAATGAAGGCATCTGAATGTTACCATGATTGCGAAAAGGGTTTGGTTTTGAGCCACCACTGTAAGGCTCTTCGTGTGCAGCAGGCCAAAAGGAATGGACGCTGCTGCCAGGAGATCCAGCACTCTCTGAAAGTGCTTGACAGTGATTGTTTGGCCAGACCCTTCCAGGTGTCTAAATAATCTTCTTTGAGGGATCAGTGTCTCGAGACGACCTCTGATGTCGTATTTAAAGCCTCGGTGACCTGAAGCAGTTGACTGCCAGGCCTTAACCAAAATAATTTTTCTGCAGGCCTCCTGAGAGGAAACTAACTCGACAGGGCCACCAAGATTATGGGTGGACACTGTGATATGGGTTCGCTGGAAACCAGATACCAAAGCGCCTTTGGTGGCGGGAAGCAAACAGCGATTTCCTGATATCCGTCTTAGGCTGGGAAGGCTTCGGTTGAGTGTTGCCTCTGGCTTCAGGCTTTTTTCAGGGGAGAAGCAACACTCTCTCTTTGCTGTTTCATGTGTGAGGAGCTGGTGATGGCCTTGTGAGACTGCCCCCTGGCAGCAGACCCACTAGACTTGGGACGACGGCGGGGATTAGGTATTTTAATGCGCCTGACTGTCGTTTTGTCTCCTGAAACCTCTCGACGACAGAGGTGACTGCGTCGTCAAAGAGGCCAGAAAACAAAATTGTGGCATCGAGGAGGAAGGCCCTGTCCCTATCCCCGACACCCGACAAATTCAGCCACAAATGTCTCTCTGTTGCTACCAAGGCTGCCATAGAACGGCTGATTGCACGGGCCATCTCTTTGGTAGCACGAAGAGATAAGTCCACTTAGGAGGAGGAATCAAGAGATTTCAGGAGGAATCTCATATATATCGTCGAGGGCGACCTCCCCGGTGTCGTTAACAGGTCTGCCTGGTATACCTGTAGGAGCCCCATTGTGTGCAGGCATGCACCAGCCCGACCTGCCACCATATACCCTTTCCCAACCAAGGCCGATGTTGTATGGCAGGGCTTGAAGGGAAGCGGCGGAGCCCTCAGGGACGATGCAGCTTTGGGCGAGAGATGAGATGCTAATGTCTCTTCAACCCGTGGCATCGTCTCCAATTGTTGAGAATTTGTTTGTACAGTTAATTTATAAAATGTTAAAGGGATAGTATATTTTAAAAGGAATTTTTTATATGGTTTAGCTTACCTCAAGGGCATCCAAGATGTAGGTGTCTTTGTTTCCACAGTATTTTCAATTTTGATATTTTTAGGTCAAACCGTTGTTGTCTATCAGTCATATAATGCAGGTTTAGGGGGTCCACCCGGTTCACCTCAAAGAGCTTGCACAGAGAAGTCAAAATTAAACATGATTTAATGATTCGTAAATGTAAGTACACATTGATGGCCTAAGACACGAAACGAGCATGTGAAAATGAACAATATTTATATAGTTTTTACCTTCGTGTAACCACAGCCATGTCCAACTGATCTGAAGGCACGGGCGCTTCGGTCTGCGCGTGCGCGGAAGTGAGTCGCTTGCGTGTGAACGTCACTCATTGTTTACACAGAGATTTCGGAAGTTTTACCTTTCAATGTAAAGATCTAAACATATTTAGATATACAGGAAATCGCAATGGAAGACGATTTCAATATATCTAAATATGTTTAGTGAAAGTTAAAACTTAAGAAATCTCTGTGTAAACAATGAGTGACATACACACGCAAGCGGTCACTTACGGCGCATGCGCAGACCGAAACGCCCGTGCCTTCAGATCAGTAAGACATGGCTGTGGTTACACGAAGTAAAACGATATCAAAAATGTTAATTTACTCACCCAAACCGCTTGTTTCATGTCTTAGGCCATCAATGTGTACTTACATTTACAGTCATTAAATCATGTTTAATTTTGACTTCTCTGTGCATGCTCTTTGAGGTGAACCATGGGTGGACCCCTAAACCTGCATTATATGACTGATAGACAACAACGTTTTGAACCGAAAATTTTCAAAATTGAAAATACTGTGGAAACAAAGACACCTACATCTTGGATGCCCTTGAGGTAAGCTAAAACATATCAAAAATTGATTTCAAAGTGAACTATCCCGTTAAGGGTAGTACATTCAGAAACTTCCGTGAATGAGCACTTTTTTGCTGAAAATGGCTTTTTTTATTTTGTTCAGTGCCACTACATCTGATCATATGATGGTTGCATCCAGTTTAAAAAAAAAGAGGAACATTTAATGGATAATAATCTGGGCTGTCTTTTTCTATTCTTCGATTGGTAGATTTTGCCTTTCATTGAGGCCAAGGTCAGGGGTCTTGACCACTGTACTAAAGGCTAGCTGGAGGAGGCTAAAGTATGTCAACAACTCTTCCACAATAAAACTACAAAGCTACAGAGAACTACGATCTCTGTAAAATTACTCTCACTACTGGGAGGAGATCTAACAAAAGCTCACACCTGTTATTTGGAAAGCGGAATCAGCAGATATGTGAACTCTCATATTAAGAGGAGACCTACCACACTTCTGTTATTACATTGAAAGGTGTGCTTGCTAACAAAATGCCAAATCTGGACCATCAGACTATTTCTTTTTCATCATCATTACTGCCTTTTTTTAGGGCCTAATGTTGCGTGAGGAGGGGGAAGGCAGAAGTAGAGGCTAGCTGTAATACGCCTCAAAAGGGGAAGGAGGCAATGTTATTTGCCTCTGCTGTTTCCCGGACGCTGGTCACATCTGAACTGGATCTTTTCTTGAGGTCCTGCTTCTTCCTAGACAGAGAAGGCGCACAAGCAGCCCCCTGACTGTCTGGGTGCAGACTTGGACCGACGTGGTATACAAGATTTAAAGGCACCTGAAAACGTTTTCCCTTACTGAATTTCCCTACCACCACCTCAACGGATACGCCAAACAATTCAAAGGGTGAAACTGGGACAACGACAAGAAAGACTCTCGATCTCCCGACTGCAGCGGTAGTCTGCTTGGTGGCCCCGAGAGACATGTATGTGGTGCGGCGACTCAGCGACCGTGTCAGGGAAAGACCCGGATCCTGGTCCAAGTCTTTCAGCAAGTCGGCTTGTTATACACTGCCATTGTGTGCAGTGCAGCCTGACCCGCTGCCACACATGCCCTACCATTTATGCGTGTTATGTGGCTTAGATGGCTGGGCCGGAGTAGTCTCTTCCATCCTGCGCTGCCATGGCAACTCAGGACTGGTAGTCAGCGCGCTCCGTTACCTCCACCAGTACATGGGGCAGGGGGGCTTGAAGCCAGAAAAGCACTGGCTGCTTGACCAGACGATGCATTTGACAATGCATTTTCTTCAAGCAGCTCACCCTGGTCAGCTGCTGAGGGGCGAGAGATTTATACCTCTCTCAAACTCCTGAGCAAGCTCTATCTGAGATCCCCACAATCTCAGCCTCCTCTCTGCCTCAGCATGAAGAGAAGAAAGGACAGATGATAGCAGAGTGTCTTAAGAGAAAAACACTCACAGTACATGCAAATGGACCCCTTTGTGTGTGTCACCCCCTGACTGTCTGGGTGCAGACTTGGACCGACGTGGTATACAAGATTTAAAGGCACCTGAAAACGTTTTCCCTTACTGAATTTCCCTACCACCACCTCAACGGATACGCCAAACAATTCAAAGGGTGAAACTGGGACAACGACAAAGAAGACTCTCGATCTCCCGACTGCAGCGGTAGTCTGCTTGGTGGCCCCGAGAGACATGTATGTGGTGCGCGCAACTCAGCGACCGTGTCAGGGGAAAGACCCGGATCCTGGTCCAAGTCTTCAGCAAGTCGGCTTGTTATACACTGCCATTGTGTGCAGTGCAGCCTGACCCGCTGCCACACATGCCCTACCATTTATGCGTGTTATGTGGCTTAGATGGCTGGGCCGGAGTAGTCTCTTCCATCCTGCGCTGCCATGGCAACTCAGGACTGGTAGTAGCGCGCTCCGTTACCTCCACCAGTACATGGGGCAGGGGGGCTTGAAGCCAGAAAAGCACTGGCTGCTTGACCAGACGATGCATTTGACAATGCATTTTCTTCAAGCAGCTCACCCTCGTCAGCTGCTGAGGGGCGAGAGATTTATACCTCTCTCAAACTCCTGAGCAAGCTCTATCTGAGATCCCCACAATCTCAGCCTCCTCTCTGCCTCAGCATGAAGAGAAGAAAGGACAGATGATAGCAGAGTGTCTTAAGAGAAAAACACTCACAGTACATGCAAATGGACCCCTTTTGTGTGTGTCACCAGGTGTCAAATCTCAGACACGGGTTAGCACACTTCTTAAAGCACTTGTCACTTGCCATATTCAATACTCAGCAAAACAATCCCTGAAGACGAAGAAGAACATGTTCTCTAGGCAACCCTTTTATACTTTCTGATCAAACTAGTAGGGACGTCATGGCTGTCGCTGGCTAATACAATAGCCATGATTTTCGCAGGGCTTCATTCATCAGTCACCCTGAGGTGTTCCCCAATCAGGACAATTGTGTGAATTCCCTTTTGAAAGGTTGTATTATTGACATCTAGTGTGTCACTACAGTTCATTCTTCGTAGTATGTAATAAAAAGCAAGTGAAACTTCAATATTCTGTTCCCTAGTTACAGCAAACATACACACATAGCAAATATACCTTGCATATAGGGATGTGCCAAATACCTTATAATTACTTGAAAACATAAAATAAATTCTAACGAATAATATAAAGAATAAATAAAATAAATTAAGTCAATGGGTATTTCAGTACCCTTAGTCCTCTCAGTTTTTTCATGTGCATATGCATTTTAAAAAACAATTAATCATTTGCTTTTGTATATATCAGGTTTATGGATTCCAAAGAGCATAAAACAGGAAAACCTGATCCAGGTAAATAGAGTAGTTCCCTTTACAATGTGAAATACATTTACATTTAACATGCCTTAGTGCTATTGTCAAGGGGACTCCTAATGACTTGTTTTTCTCTATTTCTGAAGGTTTTGTGTAATATTAAAGAGTTGAATGAAATTTCTGTCATTAATTACTCAGCCTCATGTCATTCCAAACCTCTAAGACTTTATGTCAGAACGCCGGCTCAGTATTGACATTCGTCGTGGTGCTCACGTGAACAGTGTCGGAAACTCACTGGGATGAGAATAGGAAGTTCCTGTGGGTCAGAAAGCTATCGGATTTTATCAAAATATCTTAATTTGTGTTCTGAAGATAAATTAAGGTCTCACATGTTTGGAACAACATGTGGCTGAGTAATTAATGACGCATTTTTATTTTTTTGGTTGATCTAACACTTTAAGTGATGTCGGTTGCCAGGCCTGACTCACATGGTACCTCAAACAAGACTAAAAAAAAATCTTTGTACACTGTGGTAACTAATTTCTTGTACTTAATAATTTGGTAACACTTTACAATACGTGTGCACTAATATGCATTAATTCATGCTTAACTAATGCACAGATAATCATGAGTTAATGTATAACTAATGAAGAACTAAACCATTAATTAGTAATTACTGCATCAGCAACTAATAAAGAGTCTATATGATTAATACATTAAGTAATACATGAATTGCTATTAATTCACTGTGTCATTGTGTATTAATTCCTTAATAACTTATTTTATTAACTAACAGTGTAAATTAATGTGTTAATTACCACAATTAGTCAAAGCTATGCACTTCAACTTCCAGTTGTCTGCCTTAATTAATCATTAGCTAATGATTTGCAAATGTATCATTATGTTATGACTTTACTTGTTGAGGCACATCATTATTAACTAGTCATTTAGTAATTGTAGTAATTTGCACATGAATTTGCATTAACAATGAATTAATTAATCATGTATTAATGCATATTAGTGTACCTGTCATATTATCTGAAAGTTGAAATACAAGGCTTTGGCTCATTCTGGTAATTAATTAATTAATTAACACTATTAGTTAAAAAAATGAGTTATTATGGAATTAATCCACAATTACATATTTGATTAATAACAATTCATGTATGAACTAATACATTAACCTTACATACTCTTAATTAGTTCCTAATGTGGTAATCATTAATGAATAGCTTAGATAATCATAAGTAACACATTAATTCAGTATTATCTGTGCATTAGTTAAGCATGAATTAATGCTTATTAGTGCACCCGTATTTTAAAGTGTTACCAATAATTTTTTTGTTCCATTAACTGTTTAATTTTTGCAGCTGAAACCACCAAGCCAGCCCCATACCCACTTAACACTATGGATGTGATGACACCGTTCTGCTTCAGAGAGTGGGTGGAAAAGCAGAAGCCTGCCTTGGCCTATAGTCAGCCGGTCTGATATGTTTGGAGCAAAGTTCGAGACTCAGGTAAGGAGAAGGCGGCTAGCTAAATCAATCAGTCCTACTTCCTGCATTACATGTAATCCTAATCATTAATTAAAGGTCTTGACTATGAACAATTTCTCATCAGAAAGGTTGTGACATAAGCATAAGGTAGGCAGAGTGAGTGAGACAAAACTAATCCAAACCTTACAAGAACAGGAAATATAATGTTGATATAAATATAAACTTGAACCTTAGTTCTTTCTTACTAGTTCCACACATTTGTGTCCTGTCCAGTTCTGTCTAACACATGGCAACATGCAAAGTATTCATTTACAGATCATAAGTTTACATAATCCATGCAGAATCTGCAAAATGATAGTTATTGCAAGAAATAAGCATGTTGTTCCATGTTGCATGGAACAAAATTTTTTTATTATTCTATATTTTTTATTAATATTACAGGTTTTGACTATCAAAAAAGTATTTATTCGAGTCAAGCCTGTTTCATAGATAGACAGATAGATAGATATTGTTATACAAAAGTAGCACAATAAACAATACATATTTAGCTATGAGCTAATTTTTACAGGATTTATTAGGCTACTGTTAATTTATAAATGTTGGTCATTGCTATTTTGTGTTCATTTTAATACATTAATGTTTTAACTAATCTTAAAAATGTATAAAATATGAAAAAAATAACATTAACAAAGAATAATAAATGCCAGGTTATGATGCTTAATGCGTTACCCAATGTTACAAATTGAACCTTATTGTGCCAACCTAATGTGTGAACGTCCTGGTTGAGCATGCAACCCACCGTTCCCTGAAGGAGGGAACGGAGGATGTAGTCGACGTCGACTGAATGGGATCATGCCAGGGAGCCAGTCATCTTTGAGTACTGAATGAGCCATTCGAATTCGACTTGCGTGACTTGGAGGATACACATACGGACTGGGCGGATGACCGAACAGTACAACATATGGAATGTCACTGGACTCCAGGGGAGGATCAACCGAACAGTGATCAACCGAGGGAAGACCCGGGCTTGTCGGAGGGAGCCGTACTGTGGAAGAATATACACATGGGATCGCCATAGGGATCACAACACATGGACCCAGCCTAACACAGGTTCCATCAGTGCATCCGATTGATAGGCCTGGCTTCGGACATTCTGCCACGTCCGTTGCCGAAGGGTACAGAGGAACTCGACAGGGTTCAGCTAATAAGGGGAACATATCTGCACGCATCCATTGTTGCGGGGAACAAATGTAACAAATGCGGCAGTCTCCCACTCTCCCTGGGCCACATGCTGTCGTGAGGCTCGTCAGCGGCACAATTGAGCAGGCCAGAATTAATAAGTGTAATGAAGCTTCTGACTCCGAGGAGGAGGTGGCAGGAGAGTTGTGACATGTGAGGGAAGTGCGACGCAACGGTCACAATGCTTTTCAGACCAGTACAAATTCGCTGAGTAGCGGTGTCTCAAAGCGAGATGAACTGCAAGCAACTCAAGGCAATGGATGCAATCGATGTTCGGCGCAGATTATCTGGTAATGTGAGGCGTTCACAGATCGAAAATTGCACCTCCCGATCTACTCTCACACAAATCGGGCTCCCTCTGATCATATCAAACATGTTTGATATTTATCGGGATGAGCAAGATGTGATGAACGTCAGTACTGTCTAGCCATAAGAAACAGGCTGTCATGGTGAAGGAATGTCCACTGTTGTAATTTTGAGTGACTCAACAGCGCGATATGCAGTATTATCTTCATTTATTTATTTATTGCTAAATAAATAAGTGTTGTGCTGTGGTCAGCAGGCACGAAGACGAGGATATGTCCAGTAATAAGAAAAAAACGAAACTAAATAGCGCATTGAAGTGGAGTAAACAAAAGAAACAATGTCAAAATAAGGGTCCACATAATATAATAACAGAACATAAACCTGACAATATGCTTTTTATGCCATTATAATACAGTAGAACAGTTAGTTTCGATCCTCGAATCTCACTTTACTAAAGGCTTTCTGCTGATATTTTACCACTCGGCATTGTTTGTCTCTGCGTGTTAGACAGGCTGTCGCTCAGTCCAGTTACATTTTGTTATGCCACTAGGTGGCGACAAGGCACTGTCTTTGAGTGAGTCATTAAACTGTTCATTCAAAGGAAATGTAAAAAATGCATATTCATTCAAATATAGATGTAATGAAACAAGCTGTTTATTTTAATATTTCATTTTATCTTTGATCTCCACTTTTCAATGCTCATCAGCTTTTCAACTGTTTCTCAGCAGATTCATTCAAATATAGATGTAATGAAACAAGCTGTTGTTTATTTTAATATTTCATTTTATCTTTGATCTCCACTTTTCAATGCTCATCAGCATTGTGGCACATGGGCAATGCAAAACTGATGCCACTTGATTAATGTAGAGTATTACCAGGCAGGGGTCGTAGGCAGGCAGCAAACGTTCGTAGAGTGATCAGGGGACAGGCAAGGATCGAGGAACCAGGAATACACAGAGTTTAGGAAAGATGCTCAGAATTGCTCGCCGTGGCAGTAACAAGACCTCGCAGGGAACAGCAGGGAGAGTGAACCAGATAAAGGGGAGCTGAGTGGGAAACAGGTGGTGATGATGGTTATGAGACAGGGCTGGAAGATGATAATGCTGGGAGAGATGGGAAGTGAAGTCCTAGAACTCAGGAGAGAGAGGTCTTGTGAGGCCAGGAGAGGGCGTCAGGGATCGCATTGTGACAGAGCCCCCTGCGAGCGGCTCCCGAAGCGAGAACCTGGACGGCGACGGGTCTTCCACGGGGTCTGGGAGCAGGGCGATCAGGGTGATTCTGGTGGAAGGTGGTGAGGAGAGATGGGTCAAGGATGTTTTGCGATCTTCCCAGGAGCGCTCCTCTGGACTGCACCCCTCCCAGTCAACTAGATACTGGAGAACCCCTCCACGGCGCCTGGAGTCCAAGATCTCTCGCACACGGTAAGTCTCCTCGTCCTGAGGTACTCGGAGATTGCCGATGGTCGGTGAGAACAGTGAAAGGCCATCGAGCTCCCTCCAGCCAATGTCTCCACTCCCTCAAAGGCTGCCTTCATGGCCAGAAGCTCCCTGTCACCCACATCATAGTTGCGATTCTGCCGGAGTGAGTTTACGAGAATAAAAAGCGCATGGAAACATCTTGGCGAGACTACCGTGTCGCTGAGATAGAATGGCACCGATTCCAGAATTCGAAGCATCCACCTCCACAATAAACTCACGCTCTGGATCCGGATGATGCAGGATGGGAGCCGTAGTGAACTTCTCCTTAAGTTGTTCAAACGCAGAAGAGCACTCTGGAGACCCCTTTAGTTACCCCTTTTAGATTAGTTAAAACTCCCCTGTAAAAGAGATGTGAGAGGAGACGCAGTAATACTGAAGTTTCGAATAAACCTTACGGTAGAAATTGGCAAAGCCCAGAAAACGCTGCAATTCCTTCACGGTGGTGGGTCGAGGCCAATTGACGACTGCTCTGACCTTGTTGTCATCCATGGTGACTCCCTCCGCACTGATGATATATCCTAGGAATGCAATACGGGTTTGGTGGAACTCACACTTCTGGACCTTGGCATATAGCTGATTGTCAATGAGGCGCTGGAGTACGGCTCGCACATCCCGGACATGTGCCTCAAGGGAATCGGAGTAAGTAAGGATATCGTCAATGTAGACGATGACTCTCTGGTTCAGCATGTCACGGAAGATCTCATTTACGAAGGCCTGATAGACAGAAGGACTGTTAGAAAGCCCAAAGGGCATAACAAGGTACTCATAGTGCCCTGTGGTGGTTGAGAAAGCAGTTTTCCACTCATCGCCTTCTCGAACACGAATCAGATTGTAGGCGTTCCACAGATCCAGTTTGGTGAAGAACTTGGCAGTGCGGAGCATCTCCAGTGCAGCGGGGACCAGTGGCAGAGGATAGCGGCACTTAACCGTGATCTCGTTGAGATGGCGATAATCAATGCATAGGCGAAGACCTCCATCCTTCTTCTTGACGAAGAAAAACCCAGCTGAGGCAGGAGAAGTTGAAGGAGTGATAAAGCCCTTAGCGAGTTGTTCCTCAATGTAAGACTTCATTGCATCGGTTCTCGGACTGGGACAACGGGTACACTCTCCCACGAGGCGGCTCAGCTCCAGGAAGAAGTTCAATGGCGCAATCCCAAGGTCGATGTGGAGGTAGTTGAGAGGCCTCTCTCTCACTAAAGGCTAGAGCCAGATCATGGTATTCGGGGGCACCCCCAACAAGTCAGGATGCTCGGAGCGACTGGAAGCAGTTTCAGAGCCTAGGACAGCAGATTTACAATTAATTAAGCAGAAGGATGACCACTGAATTACCTTCCTCTCGGACCAGGAAATGTGAGGATTGTGCTTCTCCAGCCAAGGGAAGCCCAGAATCACAGGGTGCAGTGGTGAATTTATGGCAAGTAGTTGGATGGTTTCAGAGTGCTGTGTGCCAATATTGAGGGTTAACTGCTGAGTGATATAATGCATCCTGCCTGATCCCAAAGGCTGCCCGTCTAATGCTGCCACTGACACCCGGGATTCGTATGGAACAAGAGAGAAGTTCTTAGCTTTGGCAAAAGCAAGGTCAATAAAATTTCCAGCTGCCCCAGAATCAATCAATGCATTTAAATTAACTACTCCCTCCTCAGAGCATAGAGATATATTTAAAGAGAAAGAATTAGGAGAACGAACACAGTAACTCACCGCTGAGGCATCTCTGGTGGGTCTTACAGGACACGACGACCTCATGTGGCCAGAACGGGCACAGTAAAGGCAGAGGTTGTTGCGCATCCTTCGCTCACGCTCCTCAGCGGTTAAGCGAGTGAAGCCGATTTGCATAGGTTCGGGCTCAGATCCGGCGGAAGAAGTGAAAGTGATCCGGTGCTTGAGAGATGTGCGTCGCGCTTGCATTAAATTATCCAGACGAATGGTTAAATCTATCAGCTGACTGAGAGACAATAACAGCTCACCGGGTTCCTTCCCGTCGGCGGGATGCTCGAAAACCTCTCTGAATTGCGTGAGAAAATCATCATAAGAAGGAAAACTAAGATGGGTGTTGAAAACTAAAAGGGTGTTGTGTAAACAGCCCCTGAGTTAGTTCTTGGTTCTGGTATTAATCTAGGTTAAATGCTGTATAGTCTGTTTGATGTGGGTCTGCCTGGGTATTCCCGAGTTTCTTGGTTTTGAATTTAAATAAAAGGTTTTCCTCGATTCTGCACTCCTTCATCGAGAGAGTCTTTAAAATACAACATAAAAATAGCAATAAAAAGGTTTGGTCAAGAATCAAGCTATGGCAGTAATGCATATGCTGACTTAGATTTTCTCTGTTAGACGCTACTCTTTGGTCCTGGGATATCTGAATCCTCTAGAAGACGAAGTGATGGCTGGATTTGGCAACTGGTAACATCTTTTCTTTACATTGTTACAGAATTTCTTAATTACGTTTTTTGTTTAATCTTTATGTTCCCTCTGTTTTATACTTATTTTAGATTTATACTCTCCTTCTCTTTTTCTACTTTTGATTTTATTTTAATTAGGAGGGGTCCTCCAATGTCTTCATGAATTGCAAGGAGTACATCCTGTCTGCAGGGGATTGTTTTCTTATTTTTGGAGAGACAGAGTAAGTGTGATGAGCATTTGTGTTACTAGTGTGTTAAAGAGGTCATGAAATGCAATTCTAGATTTTGCACCAAAAGCGGTCCATTATTTGTTAAAGAATATATAATTTTTCATCCTTATTTACTCTCTCTGGGAAAGGGCGTTGCCTCAGCAGAAACTGAAGTAAATGCTCACTGCTGTGATTACATCTATCCATGCCAAAAGACCATAGAACCCATTATAATCTGAGATGCTGTAAACACTGGATGCACTCAACAGTAAACTGATGCCTTGTTCTATTTCTGATGTACTCCAAGCTGACAGAACAATGACTGAGTTTGATGGTCATACTCCTAAGTTGACTTAATGATAAGTAAATACATAAATAAATATATGAAAAAAATGTTTAAAAAAACATAAATATATACATAAAAAATATACAAAGACATGTATAAAGAAATAAATTAGTATTTAAACTTATTTCCTTATATTAAAAATATCACAATATTAAAGGAACATTCCTCAAGACACATCTTTTTTAAACACAGAATCACAAAAAGGAAATTACTATATCGTTGCCACCAAATAAAACAAACAAAAATTAATAACAAAAAGAATAGAAAATACAAGGCTAAAGCTTACCTTAGGGGTGGCAAACTAGCTGTAATAAATTGTGCTCTTAATCACATGTGCATGGCAAATAAAAAAGGAAGAGGTGTTCAAACCCTGGTGTTCTAAACGCACAACAAATGTTTCATCCAAGTGAATAGCCTCCCCCTCGGCGCACTCAGCCTTGAGTCGAACCAAAAAGAAGACAAAGAAAGAGAAATTGGGTGCGATACAAATACAAAATAGTGTCAGCAAAACACATAAGACACAAATATAATGGTTGACCAAATCAGTCCTACCTCTCTCGGCATTGAGGACCTCAACGTACTACAAAGGTGACGTTAGTGGACACACACTGTGAGATAATTACACCACATGGCCACTATGGCCCAAATCACTCTGATCAGATCAACTTCCTTACAATAATAACGAAATAAATCAAATCGTGAAAAAAAAAACAAAAAAAAAAAACACAGAAACTAATAAAGTTATGGAAAACTGAGTAAAATTTCCATTCCTGAAAGACAAAGAAAATGATCTACTCACAGAAAACAGCAACACGACCCGAGTTAACCATCACGTGGTACGCGAGAGACGGCAAAACAAAACCTAACAATCAGACAAGGACTTACTCAAATCAAGGGATACCAAACATTCATTACACACATACATACCACACGAAAATCACGTCACCATTTCAGGATGCACTCTCGAAATGTTCTGCTAAAACACAATAACCCCCATTAAACTCAACTTACACCATAGAAACCATCACACATTGCAATAGCTGACATACCTTAAAGCTTTCAATGAGCTTAACGCAACTCCCAGGGCACGCCGCCAAGACTGCTACAGCTATCGCTTGACTATGACATCGGTAACCGGAAGAGGAGCGGGTATGACAAAAGCCTACCGTCTAGGGCTTCCCATCTACGCACTTAAATACACCAGCCCTAATTACCTCATCCACCCATTCCCATATAAATGTAACGGTCGTGAAAAAAGGAATAAAATCCCCTACCACTACAATAGCAATTGAGCTCAGAGTGACAGTGCTGAAGCTTTGAGGCCACAGTGACACAAGTCTTTGCAAGTCACAGAGGGAATAAATGACTTTGAGATGGGCAATATGGCCAAAATCTTATATCAGGGTTTAAGTCATTTTTTGGTTGACCATACATACTCTTTATCCTGGACATGGCCATAAAACATCCTTGGGTCGGGATTTCTAAAATGTCTTGGCACACATGAACCGAAACCACATCTTCAAGATCAGATAACGGATAATTTGACATGGATGTGCCTGAAATTATCCACTCGCTATTAATCTCATTTAAAGGGCACCTATTATGGAAAACTTTTACTTTTACATGGTGTTTGAACATAAATGTGTGTTGGCAGTGTGTGAGCAAAACCACCATAGAATGATAAATCCACCCAGTGTTTTTTTTTACAATCTCAATAAATCATATGCACTGTCTCAGAACGAGCTGTTCTAAGATTCAGCGCTTTGTGACATAGAATTGAGCAAGGGGTTTGATTGACAGTGTGGTTGTGGCATAGACCCCACCCTCGGTGATCTGTACACCATCCTCCATTGTTTCAACGACAGCCGGTAATGTCTCCTAGAATCATTAGTGTTCTGTCGTGGGTTAATCTGTAAAGTTAATCCTCAACTGTGGATCGTCGTCTACTGTTTGCGATCCAAAGTCACCTCCAGTAAGTGTATTTTATGATTTTTGAGCAAATAGTCTTTTCAGTCTGTCAGCCAATTCAACAACAAATGCGTCTAAAGTTTTTGTCGTCATAGGATGTCTGTGTATATAATTTAAACCTTGTTTGTATAGTGTGGAACCACACATTATATATATATATATATATATATATATATATATATATATATATATATATATATATTAAAGATATTGTATTAAAAACTGCATATATGTTGTTGTTCTGTAAGATAGCCATCTTCTCACACTTACCACATCTGTATGACAAGTAATGTAAACATGACGCAACAGGTCAAGTCAAGTCAAGTCACATTTTTTTATATAGCGCTTTTCACAATACAGATTGTATCAAAGCAGCTTCACAGTGATAACATGACAGTAGTACAACACAGATAAATAATATTGTTAAATGTTAAATAAACCCAACTAAGCAAGCCAAAAGCAAGGCAAAGCAAGGCGACAGTGGCAAGGAACCAAAACTCCATCAGATTGGATGGAGAAAAAACCTTGGGAGAACCCAGGCTCAGTCGGGGCCAGTTCTCCTCTGGCTTACATTCATATTGTTTTTATATAAATATTAAATATAAATATTGTTTATATATAATACGGAGCCATAACATATCGCCAGCGTTGAGTCGTCTCTTCACAGGCGTTGGGGCATCTGAGATCCCCGTGAGAGGCTGGATACAAACTGGACCTGACGAACGCCATTTTCTCGGGACAAACGTCCCGAGATAACAGCAGAAAGGCAGATGGAAAATAATTAGCATAGCTGATGTTCATAATGATTTCCATTATACAAGAGTCGGTGTTAGAAAATCACTATCTCACAAACTCTCCGCAAGCCAACCATACGTGCCGAACGTGTTCGACCCGTTTGTCTAAGAGGCTGTCGAGCCCCACTGGTGCGTTTAAGCAGTTTCAGCGGTGAACGGTTCTGTATGGCATAACAGAGGACTAAAAGGTAAGCATTATGTGAATGCTTGACTGAAGAGATGCGTCTTTAATCTAGTTTTAAACTGTGTCAGCAAGTCAGAGCCTCTGTACCGTATCGGGAAGGCTATTCCAGAGTTTTGGAGCTAAATGCGAGAACGCCCTCCCTCCTTTAGTGGACTTAGATATCCTAGGAATGACCAGAAGCCTTGGATTTAGTGATCTTAAAAAACGCGTTGGATTGTAGGGCGAAAGAAGGTCCGTTAAGTACATAGGAGCTAAACCATTCAGGGCTTTATAGGTCAGTAGTAGTATTTTGTAGTTGATACGGAACTTAATAGGTAACCAGTGTAGAGATGATAAAATCGGTGTAATATGATCGTATTTTCTTGACCTAGTAAGAACTCTAGCGGCTGCATTTTGGACTAACTGTAGCTTGTTTATTGAGGATGCAGGACAACCGGCTAAAAAAGCATTACAGTAATCTAGTCTCAAGGTCATAAATGCATGTACTAACTTTTCTGCATCAGAAACAGATAGCATGTTACGTAGCTTAGCAATGTTTCGAAGGTGGAAAAGGCTGTTCTTGTAACATATGAAATATGATTTTCGAAAGACAAGTTGCGGTCTAGTATAACACCCAGGTATTTTACTGTAGTGGATAAAGTAACAGGACATCCATCTATATTAAAGTTGTATTGTAAGAGGTTTTGTGAGTAGTTTTTTGGACCAATAAGTAATACCTCCGTTTTATCTGAATTTAATAGCAGGAAATTACGCGTCATCCAGCATTTTATATCTTTGAGACACTCGGTCAATTTAGATGAGTTAGTGTTTTCGTCTGGTCGTGATGAAATATATAATTGAGTATCATCAGCATAACAGTGGAAGTTAATTCCATGTTCCCTTTCGAGGAAACTCTACACTGCGTCGAGAATCGACACTTTGGGGACGCTCCCAAGCGTGCGCCTCTGAAGTATGAATGAAACTAATCCAATCCTGATTGGTGTTGCGTCGTGACGTAACATGTGACGGCATACCCGGAAGTATAAAAGTGACGTTGTCACAACACACACTAGCTTTCGCTCTTCAGCAAGCGCTCTGTGTTATTTCTTATTTGGTGTTGTTTGTCACTCAGTTTGAACTAGAAATGGCCAGCGAACAATTTAAAAGAAATGTGTATCCCTGCCCTCGTTATATCACTGGTGGGGACACACATGCTTTATGTGTAAATTGTTTGGGAGCACAGCATGCATGAGCAGCTCTCGAGGGAGCTGCTTGTGCAGACTGTGAAGCGCTTCCTATTAGAGTGCTGCGCTCCCAGCTGGCGTGCTTTGATGAGCACGGTCAGGCTCGCGTTCCCCACGGTTCTGGTCCCGTGTCCGTTGAGGCGGCACGGCGACTGAGATCGTGGGGTTCGCAGCGGGATCTTGCAGACGAGAATGAGACTGCTGAGGCACTTTCCCATTCATCGTTTGATGATCCCATAGCCCCTGTGAGTGGTGCAGAAGTCCGCGCCGCGGCTTCTTCTGACCACGATCAGGTTCCGATACTCGAGCTTCCGAGGAAGTAGACGTGCTCAGTATCGATGCAGATGACCGTGAGTTAGGCACGCCAGTTCACGGCCAAGCATATGGGGAACTGGTGAGGTTGTGACTCGTGCTGTGGCCAGACACATCAGCTGGCCACAAGATAAGCAGGGAACGCAAGTTCAAATTAAATTAGATGAGCGTTTCATGCGGCACGGGTCACAGCCTCAGCGCCGGGGTTTGCCGTTTTTCCCTGATCTCCACGAAAAGGAGATCGTGGGATAAACCACATTCATCCCGTGTCCCCAAACACAGTGTCAAAATTTTTTGCAATAAAGATTCTGTGACTGAGATCTCGCGTTTGCCGAGGCAGCGCGTGGATTTAAGGGCTGCATTGCAATACAGAATCTATAGTGGCTCGGATCTCGCGTTGCCGAGGCAGCGTGTAGGGTACGAGTCTGTAATAAAGATTCTGTGACTGGGATTCTCGTGTTGCCGAGGCAGTGCGTAGATTTAAGGTCTGCATTGCAATACAGAAACTATAGATTACGAGTCTACTTTGCAATAAGGAAAACTGGCCTGTTCTCCGACGCTGTAACTTCATTCGTCGACAGGTTTATAATTAAATAAATAAAATTATATAGTATATATATATATATATATGTACATATATAAAAAAATATATATATATAATGGAATTTATATATAAAAATATATATGTTGTCCCGCCATTTTGAACGTTTCGGGCTACATCGATTTCCAGCGAACGCACACCGTGGCGTTCACCCAAGGGCTTGCAACCAGGCATCCGACTATGGTCAAAAAAAAAATAAAAAAAATAAAAAAATAAAAATAAAAAATTAGTGCTCGGGAAACACCCGAGACCGGTCTCGAGGCGCTGGTTCCCTTAGTAGATTTTGTAGAATGGCAAGGCCTTCCAATATATCTATGGGCCCTATTTTAACGATCTGAAATGCAAGTGTCAAAGCGCAAAGCGCAATTAACTTTGTGGGCGGATCCCGGCGCTGTTGCTATTTTCCCGGCGGGATAAATGCCTCTTGCGCCTGGCGCAATTCTAAAAGGGGTTGGTCTGGAGTAGCTTCATTATGCATAGGTGTGGTTCGGGCGTAACGGAAATAAACCAATAAGAGCGTCATATCACATTCCCTTTAAGAGCGTGACGAACGAGATGCGCTTGTTCCGTGGCGCAATTCTCATTTTAACGGCGCATTTACCAGGTGCGCTTCAGCATCGGTTCACAGCCGAGTAGAACAATGTTCTCGTCAGGGCCGTAAAAAGAAAGAGAAGGGACACTGGGGATGGGACAAACTCACCCAAATTAGCTTCGGGTTAAACATGCATATAATAATTTGGGTAAATGTGTAAGCTTTATGCCTGTTTTTCCCATCATCATGGACACAACAATGATTTCCCTCATGTTTATATATTTTTCCGTATAATAATGTATCATTTGCAAAAAGTAAAATGCATCTGTGTTGATGAGAGAATCATCTACAGTGTATCCGCGTTGTTCACACTCTGTATTATGGCCAAGCATGCACGCTTAAAATAGCATCTGAATGTACGCGCAACGCGGGATCTGTTGTCTCAGGCGGAGGGCACAATCTTTCACCCGCGCCCAGAGCTGTGGAAACTGTGGGTCTGGCCTCTGAGGGGGTTCAGTTCCTGAATGCTGGTTTATCAGCTGGGATAGTCGAAACCATACTTGGATAGCTCCATCTACCAGGAGATTATATGGCCTCAAGTGGAACACTACGCATATTAGTTAAGTTTGGACAACAGAGGCTGTGATTTGGACTTTGACTTACCATATGTATTTGACTTAATTTATTTTTATATTCATGCCATGACGGCCGCTCCGGTTTGTTTCAATGCGAATACATGTACTGTTCCACCCCTATTCTTCAGTGTACAAATGAGTTCTACCAGAAAGTACTCGGGAGAGATAAAATTATGTAACAAAGCATCCATTTATTGACAGCCCAGCAGGCAATTATTTGCAAAGTCTTTGGCGTAGGCCCCATCCATAGATCGCAATCTGAGGGTAGCGGATCAGCATTTCCCTGCCTAAGACGAAGGCAGGGGGCGCAGCCGACCCCCAAAAGTAGGTGGATTGTAGATCCATCGGGACGGGGCCAGCCTTCCCCCAAAATTGATGAACAAAAGTATACTCACCTTTCGTGAATCCTAAATGTTCCTAAAGAAGAAAAGGGAGATACCATAATTAGACATGATGAACATTAGTCATATACCTATGTATACACTCAATAGACCAAGCGTATATGATCACGATAATCCAGACACGGGCGGGTCTCGATAGACCACAGATACAGGCATAGACAGATCTTGATAGACCGCACAGATACAGCCATAATAACCAACATACTGAAAGTCTTGATAGAACATGGATACCGCCACAATAGGCCAGACAGACTGGGCTCAGTAGACCACGGTTCACCAATGTGAGCCCCGGAGGGCCACCAGAGCCCAGCTCCCACCCCGATCAAAACACTCCTACCTGTGAGTTTCTACTGATCCTGAAGTCCTTGATTAGCTTGCTCAGGTGTGTTTGATCAGGGCTGCAGCCAAACTCCACAGGGACGGCGCCCCCCAGGACCAGGACCGGGACCGGCGAACCCCGCAATAGACTATAGATACAGCCACGAAAACCAGACACATACCGGTCTCGATTAGAACCACAAAGATATAGCCACGATGGCCAGACATAGACAGGTCTCAATAGACCAAAGATGAAGCCACAAAAGGCCAGACATAGACAGGTCTCAAAAGACCAGAGATACAGCCATGACAGGCCAGACATAGACAGGTCCGATAGACCACAGATACAGCCACGATAGGCCAGACATAGACAGGTCCGATAGACCACAGATACAGCCAAGATAGGCCAGACATAGACAGGTCTCGATAGACTGCAGATACAGCCACGATAGGCCAGACATGGCCACGAAAGGCCAGACATAGACAGGTCTCGATAGACCACAAAGATATAGCCATGATGGCCAGAAACAGACAGGTCTTGATAGACCACAGATACGGTCACGATAGGCAAGACATAGTCAGGTCTTGATGGACCACAGATACAGCCATGATAGGCCAGACATAGCCACGATAGGCCAGACATAGACGGGTCTCGCTCAGACCACACAGATATAGCCATGATGGCCAGACACAGACAGGTCTTAATAGACCACAGATACGGCCACAATAGGCCAGACATAGACAGGTCTTGATAGACCACAGATACAGCCACGATAGGCCAGACATAGACAGGTCTCATTAGACCACACAGATATAGCCATGATGGCCAGACACAGACAGGTCTTGATAGACCACAGATATGGCCATGATAGGCCAGACATAGACAGGTCTCGTTAGACCACACAGATATAGCCACAATAGGCCAGACATAGACAGGTCTCGTTAGACCACACAGATTTAGCCATGATGGCCAGACATAGACAAGTCTTGAAGACCACAGATACAGCCACGATTGGCCAGACAGACAGGTCTCGATAGACCACAGATACAGCCATGATTGGCCAGACATTGACAGGTCTCGATCAGACCACAGATACAGCCACGATAGGCCAGACATAGACAGGTCCGATAGACCACAGATACAGCCACGATCAGCCAGACATAGACAGGTCTCGATAGACCACAGATACAGCCACGATAGGCCAGACATAGACAGGTCTCGATAGACCACAGATACAGCCAAGATAGGCCAGACATAGACAGGTCTCGATAGACCACAGATACAGCCACGATAGGCCAGACATGGCCACGAAAGGCCAGACATAGACAGGTCTCGATAGACCACAAAGATATAGCCATGATGGCCAGACACAGACAGGTCTTGATAGACCACAGATACGGTCACGATAGGCAAGACATAGACAGGTCTCGATGGACCACAGATACAGCCATGATAGGCCAGACATAGCCACGATAGGCCAGATATAAGACGGGTCTTCGTCAGACCACACAGATATAGCCATGATGGCCAGACACAGACAGGTCTTGATAGACCACAGATACGGCCACAATAGGCCAGACATAGACAGGTCTCATTAGACCACACAGATATAGCCATGATGGCCAGACACAGACAGGTCTTGATAGACCACAGATATGGCCACGATAGGCCAGACATAGACAGGTCTCGTTAGACCACACAGATATAGCCACAATAGGCCAGACATAGACAGGTCTCGTTAGACCACACAGATTTAGCCATGATGTCCAGACATAGACAAGTCTTGAAGACCACAGATACAGCCACGATTGGCCAGACAGACAGGTCTCGAGAGACCACAGATACAGCCACGATTGGCCAGACATAGACAGGTCTCGATAGACCACAGATACAGCCACGATAGGCCAGACATAGACAGGTCTCGATAGACCACAGATACAGCCACGATAGGCCAGACATAGACAGGTCTCGATAGATCACAGATACAGCCACGATAGGCCAGACAGACAGGTCTCGATAGACCACAGACACAGCCACGATACCACCACCACCAGTAATTGTATAGAATTTACCTGATTATCACTGAATAGCTTGCTGGGCTACCACGTTCGGCTGCTGTCATGGCAGCCCCGACCAGTCCTGTAGGAATGCCAGTACACAGGGAGGAGGATAGACTGCAGCTATTATGGTCAGAACTGCAGAGTCCTGAACCAGGTTTAGAGAGTAGTGCTCCGTTAGTTATGATAATTCGAAATTTGACCATAGATGAGAAGGGACAGAATTTGCAGATTTATAAATTGATAATGTGATGCAGAACCTTTATAGTCATTCTTAGTTCTTAAGAAAAAGAGGAAGGAAATAAGGGATAAATGTAATTAGAGAAGACCATGGGGAAAGTCGGAGTATTTAAATCCTGGAGTGAATCCCCTGAATGTATGAGCCATGAACGCTGTGACAGACAGCTACAATATGAATATCACTAGAAAAAGAGACCATTGCAGACAGACGTAATCAAAGGGGTTGAATAGATTTTGCTTCTGACTGGAGTGTAATGCTGCCATTCAAGCATAACCAACAACTGCAAGGTTAAACACTCAAAGTTTAAAGAGTGAGAGGAATTCATTTGAGAATTACTTTTAAAGATTATTACAGTGCTGGGAGGAGCTAGTGACATCCCTCCAGGTTAGTGCATCACAAACTAAATTTATATGAATCCTGCCAACAGGACATGATTTACAATATAGATGTTGAGACAGAATAACCTAACCGTGACTAGAGATAGCAACGCATGAACTACATATTTCATCGATGGAATGTTGACTATATGTTGACACTTCTTGAGACTCCATCAGGTGCGATTCTGATTGAACAAAAAAAAAATTAAACTTGCGGTGATAGTTAATCGAAGTTTCAACAGCACGTTTGCAGCTTTGACCACTGTTATAAGTCATAGTTTGCTATGCCTTAAGCAACAAAGAGAAGGTACAGTGAACAGAATTGAAAAATGTAGGATTAAAATACTTTCTACTGAGTTAACAGTTTTGGCCAAGTGGCTTTAACCAGAGCCACACAGCGGCCTTGATCCTTTAGTCTGCATTTCTCTGTAAATTAATGTGAAAACACCCCTCACAATAATTATTATTCCGATCACACATTTCAGTGGATTAAGTAGCCACCAGAAAGGTTGAGTATTACAGCGATTGTACACAATTCCAATGTTTTAAATCTAAGTCATTTAAATATTAAATGACTTATTTGAATTTAAAGTATAGCCTAATATGGTGAAAATAGTTGTTTGTGAATTTACTATTACACAATTAATGTAACTTGCTGCCATTGTAGATATGTCCACTGCAGTATATGCATAACAGCCAAATGATAAACGTGCTCTCTTTAGCTCAGGTTTATTTATTTATTTTATTATTTATTTATTTGTTTTTAGAAATCCGAACCGAATTTTGCGCAACCGAATTTTGAGTGAGCAGACGTGATGACGAGCGCGACACCGTGATTGCATAAGTATAACGTTAGAGCTCTTAAGAAACCAAAACACTTAATTTTTAAATCAGTTACAAAGATGTTAGTGGGAATTTTCAAACTGCAAATGAGAGCGTGGTATTGACAACACTGATATTATTAGATCACAACTGAAATGTGGAATATCGGACTGACGAAAACGCAAAACTTTACTTACACTTGGTAAGAGCATGAAGGCGAGCTATCCGGCCCAGCTGCATAATCAAGGCTCAGTGCTTCCTTCGTTACTGTATACAGATCCACACCATTTTTGAATGAAATTGTTCCTCTCTCTGTACATTAGTCTTGTTTTAATCTCTTGTTTTAGTCTTGTTTTGAGTCTCTTTATAATCTATTTCACTTTGTCTCTTCATGATTTGCGTAACATTATAAACAGAAATAAAAAACACCAATGTAAACACAGCAGCTTATGCCCTCAAAGATGGCATCTCCGGTGAGGTTACGTGACATTAATTTGCCTGTGGGAACTATGTATAGTCAACAATGTGAGAAAAGATCACAGCACGGTGTTCAGTGAAATGTTGTCTTCAGTGCCACGTTGCTGGCCATTTTCAAGGCCATGTGCTGTAGCATTGTTGCCAGCATGGATTGTACTTGGATTCACTGTCTCTAGTATCCCATCAGTGCTCACAAAAGAACATGTGGAAATTAAAAGTCCTTTCTAGAAAGAAAGCAAATAGCTAACATCAATGATCTTATGAAACAAATACAACATCAAGTATATAAGTCAATCCATACTCACAGTTGAGCAGAAACTCAGAGTTTTTAACAAAGGACTTTTGAGGAAGAAGGTAGCATGAGTTCAACCAATTGGTTTCCCTCTACCAAACGAACTCGACATACTTCTTCTTTTTCTTCAGAGCTGCCAACTTTTGAGTTTAGCTTGGCGTGAGATTTCTCCGGGGGCGGGGAGCATAGCCTATATTTGCACTAAAGCCTCCTTTAGTGCCTGTCTTTACAGCAAAAATACGCCCATCACAAAACAGCTGCAGTGGCGTAGATCATAAAGCGTGTTGTTCATGAAAGAGTTGATGCGCTCTGAGTTCGAGTCTGGCTTTTGCCGAACATATGAGATGTAAAATGTATAAACTAACTTGAAGGTCTCTAGCGTCATATTTCGCCAATTAACTAAAAAACGAAACCATGATATTGCTTTTTGCCTTCATAAAACAGCACAAGAATTTAAGAATAGGCATTCTATTTGTGCTGGGTGTTTTAGAGAAATGTGTGCACTTTGCTCATGTAAACACGGAGCAGTTTTTCCTGTGAGTGAGACTGGAAAACCCATAGTGGATTTAATCGGAGTGATAACAGAACGCTTAGAGTGCAGAGAGGAATTGGCTTATCTTTCAGGTATTTTGCCGACTGGCTTAACACTTTAGCGTGAGAAAATGGGGGGGGGGGTGGCGACACTTTAGCGTGAGAATTAGCTCAACTGCGTGAGTCTCATGCTCAATGCGTGAGAGTTGGCAGCCCTGCTTCTTTAAATTGATTGGCGGTTGGCAACCAGCATTTAGGAGCATTACCACCACCTACCGGACTGGAGTATGGAACAGATTCTGCGCAGACTAACATTAAGAAGAAGAAGAAAAAAAATTAATCCGATATCCTTTCCATTAACCCCGTATTTTTCAGATATTTAATGAGGTGTTTTGATATTCCCCCTACTTTATCCCCAAGGAGATTCTTAATATTAAACTTAAGCTTAGCTTTCTTTACAGCTTCTGCTTGTTTCCTCCTTGCCTCCACATAACCTCTACACTCAAACAGCACATGTTGAATGGTCTCTATATTATTATTACATTTTGTACATTGTCCAGTTGGGTGTTTACCTATTTTATAAACTGAATAGTTAAGACCTGTGGGTCCTATTCTTAAGCGCGTTAAGACTGTCTCTGTCTTCCGGCACCCATCCAGCTTTCTTTCCAGACCAACATGTTTCTGTATATTATAAAGATTTCTTCCTGTTTCATTTATTTACCAGTATTCTTGCCACATTTTTTAATTTTCTCTTTAATGACCATTTTAGCTTCAGATTTACTTAGCAGAACCTATCAACGACTTTAATTTGAGTGCTTGCTTTGCCAGAATATCAGCAGGTTCATTTCCTTCTACACCTACATGTGCAGGAACCCAAACGAAGCATACAGTCCAACATTTATGATATAATCTATGTATATAGTTATGAATACTAAATACCAGATCTAACCTACAGGATTTAACAGATTTAATACTACTGAGCTGCTGCCCATCTATCTGATGCAATGACCACCTTGCCTTCCTTATTTCCTTCTATCCACTGCAATGACATCAATATGGCCATTAGCTCAACTGTATATACTGACAGATGATCTGAGGTTCTCTTTTTAATGCCTGGTTTGTATGCTGGGATGTATTTGGCAGCTCCTGTCCTTCCAGTCTCTGGATCTTTAGAGTAAAGATTACCATCGGTAAAGATCATGCAGTTATTTCTATATTGCTGTTCTACATAATTTTCTGCTATTCTTCCCATGTATGCTTGTTTAGATTCCTTTTTTGATTATTTGCTGTATATGTAAGTCGATTGATGGATTTATAAAATAAACACAGAGGAATATCTGGATATGGGACTGCTGGGATATATTTTATACTGCAGAGGCCAAGGCTTTCTGCTTTTGCATTGCTCACCCATACAAAAGTAAACAACTACTTTTATTGTGTTATCAACATTTTTCTAATATGGCTTTAGCGGGATGAGAGCTACAGTCTCCCTGA
Source organism: Hybognathus amarus (assembly GCA_030378365.1). Classification (NCBI taxonomy): domain Eukaryota; kingdom Metazoa; phylum Chordata; class Actinopteri; order Cypriniformes; family Leuciscidae; genus Hybognathus; species Hybognathus amarus. The sequence goes on along the minus strand of JAQIUQ010000053.1, from coordinate 212,792 downwards.
AGATTAACCCAGTATGTTAGCATAATTTTTGTTCTTATTCTTAGTGACTGTTTCCCTAATTTCCACTTGCATGGCAGCTACTGGAGAAGTCTTAAACGCTCCACTGCATGTTCTTAAAGTTTGTGCTTGTTCCACATCTAACTTTTTAAGATGGCATTCTGCTGCTGACAATGTATGTTTTTGTGGTTTTCCTACAATTTTACTAGCCATTGACACTATCCTGTTGAGCTTTTTCTTTAGCTTGCAGTTTAAATGGTCAAACCAAGCAGAGAGGTGAAAAGTTAAAACACTTTTAATATGTGTGAATATACACTAGTAGTTCTAATGCTACAGCTTATGTCAAAATGTTGTATTGCCCTATGATTGATAGGTGGACGGAGCTGACCTTTGACCTTCCGGATTCCATCTTTGAAGTAGGCATTAACCTTTGACCTTTTGGATTCCATCTCTGAAATATCGATTAACCTTTGACCTATCGATCAATCAAATTGACACTTTGTTTTTGACCTGTTGACCTTTCTATTACAGAACATGTGTTGCTACATGGTGGTTATAATCATTCATTTTGACATTCTGTTTTAGACCAGGTTATCCAGGGGTATACTGTAATCATTTATTTTGACATTCTGTTTCTGACCTGCTGATACCAGGCACCAATCACTTATTTTGACATTTTGTTTTTTACCCACTGATGTTTTGTGTTCTAGATCAAACTGACAGTTTGTTTCTGACCTGCTGATACCAGGCACCAATCAGTTATTTTGACATTCCGGTTTTGACCCACTGATGTTTTGTGTTCTAGATCAAACTGACACTTTGTTTTTGACCTATTGACCCCTTTGGGGAAATAACTCTGGACGAATTGGTTACAGAATTCCCTATCCCTGCCTGCTGTTGCATTGCGAGGACCAAATAATTTTCTAATAATGCCCATATCACATCTACATTTAAATATGGTCTGTAAAAGCAGCTTACTTTAGTGGTGATGATCTCCCCTGTGATTCTCTCTCTCACTTGGTCTTTGACAGCGACCTCTGTGATAGCATCTGTGAGAGTGTCGCTCTGATGTGTCTGTCTGTGTGAGGCTATGAAACGGCTGCACGTTCCTTCACCCAGAGAAAATCTCACACTAGCTAAAAAATAACCGTGTTCCCTTTCGAAGGGAATGAGATAATACGTTGAATGACGCTATGGGGAATGCCTCAGGCGTGACAGGTGTCTGAAATCAAATATCAACTCACAGTAATCAGGTTGACTGGCGACAGCTTGAATGATGAGCGCGTCAATCTGGATGTGTAAGAAGGGCACCTTGAAACCGTGACAACATCTTTTCGTCTTCAGGCACCGTTTGTCTGTGTGATAGTATCAACGATTAGCGCGCAGAGATGCGGAGAAACACTTTGTGCGAGTGTGCAGACTTGTGCCCAGATATGTGACACCGGAGGATTCACACGATCTGTGCGTGTTCTGCCTGAGAGAAGAGCACGCGCGGAAGCTCTCGAGGGAGTTTTCTGTGCGAACTGTGAGTTTTCCTTTCAGAACTCTCTGCTCTTGTCTGTCCTACTTCTCACGGAAGTGGGCGCGGCATCTGAACCCCGCGGTTCGGTTCCCGCTTGGGCTGAGGCTCAGTGGCGGTTGAGCTCGTGGAGCTTCCAGATGGATCTGGCAGATTATCGGGAGAGGGGTGTTAACCTTGCGGATGATCTACCAGCTGACGAGGGTGAGTTACAGATTAATGTTAAAAATCTCGCTTTCTCTCTCTGGTGAATCTGTAACTGTTCTCTTTGGGCAGGGCAGGAGTTGGCTGTTATATATGTATATATATCTTATATCCTATAGCTCTTAGTGAAGAGGACTACCAGAGGCAAGATAGTTAGCCAACGTCTCGTCCACTGGCGGCATCAACACATATCCACGGCTCCCTCCACAGCAGCGAAACTAGCCCGCTAATGCAGTTAGAGATGTGAGGAGAACGGATTCTTCCATACCTCTCGATCCCAGCGTGAAGATCGGAAAGGAATGGAAGGCTCATCCGGGCTGGTGGCTTTCACCAGGCCTTCCTGGTTATGAGCTCCCACATGCCGTGGTCGCCAGGTTACAGGCCTTACCAGGCCTTCCTGGTTATGAGCTCCCACATGCTGTGGTCGCTGGGTTACAGGCCTCATCAGGCCTTCCTGGTTATGAGCTCCCACATACTGTGGTCACCAGGATACAAGCTCTCACATACTGTGGTCGCCAGGTTACAGGCCTCACCAGGTCTTCCTGGTAATGAGCTCCCACACATTGTGGTGGCTAGGTTAAAGGCCTCAAAGGGGCCTTCCTGGTTACGAGTTCCCACATACTGTGGTAGTCAGGTTACAGGCCTCACCAGGCCTTCCTGGTTATGAGCTCCCACACTTTGTGGTTGCTAGGTTACCAGGCCTCAAAGGGGGCCTTCCTGGTTATGAGTTCCCACATACTGTGGTAGTCAGGTTACAGGCCTCACCCAGCCTTCCTGAATGTGGTCTCCCACATGCTGTGGTAGCCAGACTACAGCCTCACCACCTTTCCTGAGCACTTTGCTCCCACTCTGTGGTCACCAGGCTTCAGACTTCATTGGCCTTCCTGGTTGTGAGTTGTCACATGTCAGGTCGCAGGCTTTACCAGGCCTTCCTGAATGTGAAACCCCCACTTATCGTGGTCGCTAAGGTGTAGGTGTGAGTCTTCACATGTCAGGTTGCAGGCCTCAGCGGCCTTCCTGAATGTGAGCTCCCCATGCATTGGGACTATCGGGTCTCATACTCTCGTCAGGCCTTCCTGATTATGGGTTCCCACATGCTGTGGCTGCCAGGTTACAGGCCTCAGAGTTTGGCCCTCCTGAATTCAGAGTGAAGTACACAAACCCATACTTCACCTATTATTGTGGTAAATCACATGACGAGATGTCTTGTGTACTTTTTAAAATCCATTTCTTATGGTAAGGGTCACGGCGGTATGCTTCGGGCCCTTCTTATGTGGCTCAGACCCCGGTCTTCCCTTGGGTTCCACTTTAAGAGGCGTCCTGTCACTTAAGTAGGCTACAGGGACGCCCTTCTCTGGCTAAGTTCTGGAAGAAGTAGCTTCCACTTGGTGGAGTAAGCTCTCACAGGTTGTGGTCACCAGGCTGGGTCTCACTGACCTTCCTGAGTACGAGCTCCTACCAGATGTTAAGTTTGACGCTTGACCACTTTGTGTTCATTCGCGCGTCAAGAGCGAAACTGACGCGGGTAAAATAAAAAGTTTGAAGTGAAATTTACGCGCGTCTCGCGCGTCAAAACCGAAACCCGTTGACGGCCATCTTTGTTTATGTTGATCTAGCATTAATCGAGAGATTATTCACTTCACTGTATTTGCTCTGGAGAGCTAGAACTGTGGCGTGGGGATCATCGTCGCTGTATTTGTGTCCACCGGGCCCTTCGCAGGCGAACCGTTTGGCTATTTTCACCATTTGCTCGCTCCAGGAGATGCGCCTGGATGACGGCCGCTGTCAGCGGTACTTCCGCCTCTGTCCCGTGCCCAGTTTGATGACCTGTTGTCACGCATCGGAGCGAGGATCACCCTCGCCCTCATCCACCTCATCTAGCTGTCATTTATCTTTGTTTTGATGATAAATAGAGCCAGCTTTCAAATGTTATTAACCTGTCCTGTGATTTTTTTTTTCTCTCATGTCCAGACACGAACTTATACACATATTATGTTGCTTGTTACATCATAATAATGTCATATAATCTAGATATGGAATGAATAACATTCAATACAAAATGAACATGTCTCATATAGAAATAATGTTTTAAGTGATAAAATATTTGCTTTGCTGTGCATAATCCCACCATGTATTTAGTCATATACAAAATAATTTATTGAAGCATCCAGACACTTCACCACGTGAGCAAGCAGCTAGGCTCCTGATTGGTTAACGCGGCGCGAATTCACGCCAAAGTTCAGATTTTTCAACTCGGGCGGCAGACGCGAATTCGCGTCAAACGCGTGAATGCACAAATGGCACTAACTAAATCATTCAGCGCTTACGCGCCAGACGCTCAATTCGCGCGCAGGAATTTTTCACGTGCGTAACGCGTCTTTGCATCGACTTAACATTGAAATCATTCGCGCCTGACGCGCTATTCGCGTCCGGTGTGAACGTACCATTAGACCCCGGTATTTCCTCGGGTCCCACTTTAAGAGTTCTTAAGAGCTAACTTTGGCAAGTAGCTCTTAATTAGCTATAAGTAGCTCTTAGTAGCTATTAACTTTGGGAAGTAGCTCACTTGGTGTGGTTTCTCAGGTACAGGCCTTATCAGGTCTTCCTGAAAGTAAGCTCCCACAGGTTGTGGTCACCAGGTTAGGTCTTACTGACCTTCCTGAGTACGAGCTCCCACCCAATGTGTTCGCTAGGTTACAGCCCTTACCAGGCCTCCCTGGGTATGAGCTCCCACATATTGTGGTTGCCAGGTTATAGGGCTCACTAGGCCTTCATGGTTATGAGCTCCCACATACTGTGGTCGCCAGGTTACGAACTCCCACATACTGTGGTCGCCAGGTTACAGGCCTCACCAGGCCTTCCTGAATTCAGGGTGAAGTAAACGAACCCATACTTTACCTATTATTGTGGTAAGTCACACAACGGATGTCTTGTGTACTTTCTAAAATCCATTTCTTATGGTGAGGGTCACGCGCGGTATGCTTCGGTCCCTTCTTATGTGGCTCAGACCCTGGTCTTTCCTCGGGTCCCACTTTAAGAGTTCTAAAGAGCTAACTTTTGGAAGTAGCTCCCACTTGGTGTGATTTTTCAGGTACAGGCCTTATCAGGTCTTCCTGAAAGTAATCTCCCACAGGTTGTGGTCACCAGACTGGGTCTCACTGACCTTCCTGAGTACGAGCTCCCACCCGATGTGGTCGCCAGGTTACAGGCCTTACCAGGCCTTCCTTATCATGAGCTCCCACACACTGTGGTTGCCAGGTTACAGGCCTCACTAGGCCTTCCTGGTTATGAGCTCCCACATACAGTGGTCGCCAGGTTACAGGCCTCACTAGGCTTTCCTGGTTATGAGCTCCCACATACTGTGGTCGCCAGGTTATGAGCTCCCACATACTGTGGTCGCCAGGTTACAGGCCTTACCAGGCCTTCCTAGTCATGAGCTCCCACACACTGTGGTCGCCAGATTACAGGCCTCAACAGGCCTTCCTGAATTCAGAGTGAAGTACACAAACCCATACTTCACCTGTTATTGTGGTAAGTCACACGACAAGATGTCGTGTACTTTCTAAAATCCATTTCTTATGGTGAGGGTCACGCGTGGTACGCTTCAGTCCCTTCTTATGTGGTTCAGACTCCGGTTCTTCACTTTGGGTCCCACTCTAGATGTGTCTTTGTCGCAATACATTACGACAGGCACTTCCCTTGTTCAAGCTATCTCCCACAACTGGTGGTTTTAGGTCTCATTAGACCTTTTTTGAAGGTAGCCCCACATTGTGGGTCTGTCAGCTTACTAGCCTCTGGCTTTCCTGAAGGATGAGCTTCCACATGCTGTGGTCGTTGGTTTCAGGCTACAATGTACGGCCTTCCTGACATGAACCCTCATGTTTCGGAGCTCCCCACACAGGGGGTCATCAGGTCTTAGGTCTCATTGATCTTCCTGATTTTGATCCCTTTCTTACTTCCTCAGTGCTCAACAACGAGGACTGGGTGGAAACTCGTGGATTGAGTGAACGATTCCCGTTGTTTTGGGGTTGAGTCACACTCTCCGGAGGATCCCGTCTCTGTGATCCCAAACTCGATGGTTTCTGCCAGCTTCGCAGGCCTTCAGTTTTTGGATGCCTTTCCTAGGCAATTTCCGGAAGCTCTGTCTTGGACGGACAGGCTAGGGCCAGACTGTGTGTCTTAGTACAGATCACCAGGCCAGCCTGGGGGCATTTCAGGAGGAGTGTTTTCCTGAATAGTGACTGACTGGGGTCCCTTTGGCCCCCTTGCCACACTCCCTAGAAGGGACCCCTTCTATTTGGAAGTTGTGGTCCTAAAGCCTTTGAGCTGGCCCAGATTTACCCACGTTATTACATTCTGTTTTTTTTGGTTCATTAGCTTGGGCTATGACCGGTAGGGAGTGCTGTCACTGACAGCCCGATGTGACGTAAGGTGAGTAGTTTCAGTGTTCGTTGGAATTATTGGTTCTGACAGTTGTCACTGCCTTTTCGGCATGCACTCCCCTCAGCATGGTGGAGCGGGTATTTTTTTGTCATTCGACATATTGTTGAGTTCCCTTCGAAAGGGAACGTTTCCAGGTTACGACTGTAACCTATGTTCCCTAAGAACAGGGAACGAGACAATACGTCTCGTTGCCATGCCTCGTGGCCTGCCTGCAACAGTCCCTTCAGACGATAGGATGTTGTCACGGTTTCAAGGCGCCCTTCTTATACATCCAGGTTGACGTGCTCATCTTTCAAGCTGATGATGCACGGGCTGTCGCCGGTCAACCTGATTACTGTGAGTTGATATTTGATTTCAGACACCTGTCACACCTGAGGTGTTCTCCATAGCATCATTCAACGTAATTGTCTCGTTCCCTGTTCTCAGAGAACATAGGTCACAGTCGTAACCTGAGACGTTTTATTGATTACAAGGAGACATTTAGATTTAAATATGATGTGAAAAAATAAAGGATCTTACTTTAAGATGTTGAAAAAGAATTCTCTCTAATTGACCTTTTGACAGCAGCATCTGTATGTGTGTTTGTGCAAGTGAGACACACGACACCCTGGGCAGCCCGTGCTGAAACAGTTAGAAAAAGATTAAACTTTCTCACACAAGCTAGAGTTAAAAAACATGGTTCTTTTAAAATTATATCAATAAAATGCTTTTCTCTTTCACTGTAAATAAATAACATGTTTTATAGATTCTAAGAAAAACATACAGGCAACGGTGACAAAAATAAAATCATCGTATTTTTCCAGTTGATAAAGTAGTTCTCAAGATGTCCCAGCTCTCAGATTAGGAGTCGTTTTGTTTCTATGTATGTGTGTGCAGGAGTGTCAGTGATCACAACAGTTATTTGGTATTTCGGTAAACACAGTTTTAGATTGGATTCAGCTGTATTGTTTCCAGAGGCTTAAGTAATTTATTACCATGCTGGTGTGAACTCTGACACTCCTGCACACACACACATAGAAGCAAAACAAACCCTAATCTGAGAGCCGGGACATCTTGAGAACTACTTTATCGACTGGAAAAGTAAGCTGATTTTATTTTTGTCACTGTTTAGCAAGCCTGTATGTTTTTCTTAGAATCTATAAAACATGTTATTTATTTACAATAAAAGAGAAAAGCATTTTATTGATATAATATTAAAAGAAACATGGTTTCAACTTTAGCTTGTGTGAGAAAGTTTAATCTTTTTCTAACGGTTTCAGCACGGGCTGCCAAGGGTGTCAGTGTGTCTCACTTGCACAAACACACATACAGATGCTGCTGTCAAAAGGTCAATTAGAGAGAATTCTTTTTCAACATCTTAAAGTAAGATCCTTTTTATTTTTTTCACATCATATTTAAATCTAAATGTCTCCTTCTAATCTATAAACCACGATTTCATTTTTTAGCTAGTGTGAGATTTTCTCTGGGTGAAGGAACGTGCAGCCGTCTCACACAGACACATAGAGAGACACTCTCACAGATGCTAGCACAGAGGTCGCTGTCAAAGACCAAGTGAGAGATAGAGAATCACAGGGGAGATCATCACCACTAAAGTAAGCTGCTTTTACAGACTATTTTTAAATGTATATGTGATATGGGCATTATTAGAAAATTATTTGTGTCCCCACAATGCAACAGCAGGCAGGGATAGGGATATTTGTAACCAATTCTTCCGGAGTTATTTTCCCAAAGGGGTCAATAGGTCAAAAACAAAGTGTCAGTTTGATCTAGAACACAAAACATCAGCTGGTCAAAACCAGAATGTCAAAATAACTGATTGGTGCCTGGTATCAGCAGGTCAAAATTAAACTGTCAGTTTGATCTAAAACACAAAACATCAGCGGGTCAAAAACAGAATGTCAAAATAAGTGATTGGTGCCTGGTATCAGCAGGTCACAAACAGAATGTCAAAATTAATGATTATACCCCTGGGATAACCTGGTCTAAAACAGAATGTCAAAATGAATGATTATAACCACCATATAGCAACACATTTCTGTAATAAGAAAGGTCAACAGGTCAAAAACAAAGTGTCAATTTGATTGATCGATAGGTCAAAGGTTAATCAATATTTCAGAGATGGAATCCAAAAGGTCAAAAGTTAATGCCTACTTCAAAGATGGAATCTGGAAGGTCAAAGGTCAGCTCACCTGTCAATCATAGGGCAATAAATCATTTTGACAGAAGCTGTAGCATTAGAACTGCTTACACTAGCTTAGTAATCTGAGCACTGACACCCAGGCAGTTCAGTCTTCTAAGATGACTGAGTTGTTGTGAGCATTTCTTAAAGATAAATTCTGTATTATCGGTAAAACTCAGGTGGTTATCAAGAACCGTACCTAGATATTTAAAAGTTTCCACAATTTCAACTACTTGACCATTTAGTAAAATTGGCTCTGTTATTATGTCTTGTTTTTTGCCAAAAATTAGCTCATTTGTCTTTGCCACATTCATTTCTAGCTCACTTTTTTTTTTTTGCACTATGTTTAGAGCATAGAGCTTTTACATGTGCAAGATAAGAGGCTTCATCCAAGGAATTCATTTTTGTAAGAGTCCTACTAAGGCCATATCATCTGCATATTTGATCAATTTAAATGTGCTATTGTTTATATTAAAATCATTTGTAAATAAAGAAAAAAAGCATAGGTGAAAGAACGCTACCTTGTGGGCAGCCTGTACTAATGGTACACACTCCAGACAAAAAGCAATGTACACTTACCCTCTGAGAGCGACAAGAGAGAAAGTCTATGATCCAGAGAATCAGGCTGTTATATTAATATTAACTAGTCTTTGCAGGAGAATATGTAACTTTAAAGAATTAAATGCTGCACTAAAATCTATAAATAAAACTCTAGCATGCTCTTTTAGGAGTGCATGCTGTTTTGAAATAGAGTCTAAAAGGACCAGCACAGCATCATCTGTCCCTCTATTACTTCTGTTGGCAAACTGCAGCGGATCTATCACGCTGGTTACTTAGGAGGTCAAGGAGATCTACCAGAACTCTCTCCATTGTTTTACATAGATGGAGGTGATGGCTATAGGTCGAAGATCTTCAGGCTTCAGGCTTTTTAGGTATCGGCCTTATTAAATTTCCAAGATGTGGGTACACTTGTAACTAGAAGAAAGTTAAAAAGCCTTAAAAAACACCTTTAATTGTGGGGCACCGTCTTTAAGTGAGCAGGCTCTTTAGTCCATCTGGGTCGGTTTAATTTAATTTAATCTTTAATTTAGTGAGGCTTTTTGCAACAGCATCTTCTGTGATAAGTACTGTACTGGTGAACCTATGGGAAGATTTTTACAGATGTCATCACAAGCCGCGTTTCCATTTCAGATTTGCGCAAAACTTTTGCGATATTTTCCAAATGTCGATAAAAACTATTGCGAAATGACAAGGTGTTTCCATTTAACTGATGTTTTGCCACTAAAACATCTTTTTTTCCCTCTCGCGATAAGTCATTCCAAAAATCATGGCAACAGACTTTGGTAGGTTTATAACCTATTTCACAGCCATGCACCAGCACTAGACATTATTATTATTAATGGAAGGAGACGTGGTGTATTATCCAAGCATTAATGGCGGAGTTCCTGGTGTTTTTCCCTTATTTCTGCTTCGAATGTCTTGAGAGCATTTCTGCATTTCTAGCCTTGAGAGGCTATTCCTGTAATCATTTTTTTTTTAATGAATTTAATAAAGAACTCTCTCGTATTATGTCCAAATGGTCGTTGTATTTTTTACTAATGCAAAGTTGAACACCAACATTTTCAGTTTGACCACACCAATGCTGCGCTATATACATCTCAACGAATTTTCAGATATTTGTTTATGACTTTTTGCCCCCTTTAAAACATTTAAAATATTCACAAATTAATATGGGAAAAATGTAGATTTTACTAGTTTTCTAAGGCCAAATTGAGAACCAAATTAGAACCATATTTATGATATTTTTACCGCAGTGCTGAATAGGTGAGTTTGTTACTGTGCGGTTGTGGGAAATGGAACAGGGACTCAAATGCATAGAGGATAAGTAATGTTTAATTAAATAAAACATAAATCAAACAAACAAAACAAAGAAATCCAGGTCTCATGAACTAACTACAAAATCCAAGAACAAGGCACTGGCAGGCACAGAACAAACACAACTCAAAACTCAGGTAACATTTAACAACGAACGAGCACCGGACAGCAAACACGGAGACTAAATAGGAAGGCAAACAATGAGGGAATAGAGGGAAAACAGGTGGGACAAATAAACTAATAATGAGGTAACACGATGGGAGGGGCTAGAACATCAACAAGAGCACATGGCACACAGAAATCACATGATAGCCATGTGCTCACAACCAACAAGACCATAACATAAACACAAGACCAGGCATGTCACAGCTCTGTCACAAAACCAAGAATAACCAGAACTGTAGTGACAGAACCGTGACAGAGTTAGGCTATTATAAATGCGTCTGAAAAAATAACGAGCTGAAAACATAATCTCCAGATGCACCTTTAGAGAGAACTGCACCTTTCATATGGATTACATAATCAGAAGGTATTAGTTTACGATTCGAATTTGTTCTTTTTAAAGTGGACATATTAAGCTTTACGTCTATAAAGGCTATTGGTTCGAGTCTCGCGCTTCAGTTCAAGAAGATCATGCATGCCTGATTGTTTTATGTTATTTTACCAAAGCACAACGTTTTCTTGTTATTGTGACATTACACAAATAAAAGTAGTTGCGAATAATGTATTATTATTGTCTGTATAACCAGAAATGATTGAGTATTGTTGATAAGTTGATTCCATTGTTGATGGGAAAATGAAAGTGTTCACGGTGCGCCCACGCCTGTCTGCCATTCAGCGCGTGCTCCAAACTACGCACACACTCTTGGATATTGGACAAAATCGAGTGTTTATTTGTGATAATCTTTAGCCCTATTATTGTCCAACCTGTAGCCTACTATGAATGAGATGTGACGAATTGCTTTGTTCCTTTTTAGATAAAAGCGTCTTTCTACATATGTAGCCTAATAAATGTTATAATAGGCTAATGATGATAATTATTATTATTATTTGCAGACAAGGACCTAAAACACGCTCCGCCTGAAAAACCTCCTCATGCGAGCGCAAAAACTTTTTTGCGATCAACGGAAGTTTTTGCAAATTGACGTGTTTCCATTGAGCGTATTTTCATTTCGCAATTTCAATTTGTACAAATTGAAGGGTAATGGAGACGCAGCTACAGTCACTCTTATCATCAACAACATCAAACCTGCTGAAGAATGTGTTCATTTCATCTACAAGACTTTGACTGCAGACTACAGGACTGTTGCTTTTATTGCAATTGTATACCCATTAAAATATTTAAGCCCTGGCAAGCCTGTTTTATATTCCCACTAAAAAATTACTCTCTATTGTGTTTTTATATTCAATTTTTGCCTTTAGGTTAGCCCCCCTAATTGTTTCCCTTTTTCCCTGCACTAATTCCATGTTGCCTGAACAAAAGGCAATTTTTCTTTCATTAAGGCAGGTTTTTAATTGTTTGGAAACCCAGGGTTTGTTATTTGGGAATATTCTAATAGACTTTGTTTCAGACACACAGTTCTCACAAAACTTAATATATGATGTTAAAATGTCCGCAAGTTCATTTCCCATCCTGGCACAATTAGAAGAAGATGTCCAGTTTGTGTTTGACTCATTTGTTCCATGACCACGTCTGTATTTGCTTGATAACTGGTTTCGTCCTTTTGAGCATAGCTTTGTATTTATGCAAAAGATAAATTATATTGTGATCGGATTTGCCTAGTGGTGGTCTACACATTGCTTTATATGCCTCTGGGATATTTCCATAACAGCGGTCAAGGGTCCGGTTTAACCGTCTGTCAGGACAGTACAACATATTGATGAGCAGTGGGCAGATGTAGTAGACAAGTTACACGAGTTGAAATCCCCAAGGACAAAGACGGGCTGATCCTGCAGAGTGGGCGAGTGAATCATTATAGCTCTCTGTTATTTTTTCACCCGCTGCTGCGCTCATTCGGTCCGGGCACATACAAAAGAATAATAGTAATTAGTAAACTCTCACGGCAGGTAGAATGGTGGTTAAAAAGTTACAGTCAATGTTCATAGTCCGGTGTGCACACTTGCTCCCGACAACGCAATCTGTGTAGCCCAGCAATTGTCAACAAATAAACACAGCCCTCCTCCGATCACTTGCGTGAGCTACGCTCATTTCTGTCTGTCTCTTATGGTGGTGTACCCGGGCAGGGTTGGAGTATCGTGATAGTCTTTAAGCTATGATTCCGTCAAACACAAGGTTGCTCTGTCTAAATTCACAATCATGTTCTGCTTCAATGCCAGTTCATCAAGTTTGTCTGATTACCAATAGAACATTGGTCAAAGAAATGACAGGCAATGGGAAATCTTATTGCCAATGCTCCAAAGTTGGTGCCTCACACCTCCTCTTGAGCCTCGCTTTTTCTTACTTTCTTCCTCTCTCCTGACCATTCGGCAGGCCGCACAGATTTCCATGCAGTCGACAGGGAAGGTTGTTGGAGCTACACCGATTGCTCATAGTGGAGAGCAGGTGCTCACGGGTGTAGGTGAGATAGTCTTGACGTCCTGATAAACAATCCCCAATTCCAAATGCCGATAAGCAGAGTAGTATCCATAGTAAAGCGATTTTCATGACAATAACATCCATGACGAAATGCTATTTTAAGATTCTACCTAAGATATTTAAGATGCTATTTTAGCAAGTACAAACTTATCACAGGCAAACAAAAGGTGAGCACAGGGTCGACAAGCAGGCCACGCCCCTGGAAAAACATAAATGCTATACACCCGTAATCTAGTGTAGATCTCATCAAGGCTTGATATATTTTAAGCAATGCTGTTGTAGTTGCCCCCAGTCCCTACCTGATAGACATCTTAAGAGGTTATTGTTTTTTTGTTTTTTGCATGTCTTTAACCTTATCAGTGTGCTGTTTTCATTCAGTACTTTTTCATCAAACAGTACTCCTAACAGTCTGATAACTTTTACTGGTTCAAGTTTTTGATCATATAATTTTAAGGACACTTCTTTATGCCTTCTGGAAAACACATCACTTGTGTTTTTGCTCCCGACACCTTTAAACCCCAGTTATTTGCCCACTGCTCCACCCCACAATTGCTGCCTGAAGTTTTTTCTGAATGAATTTCAGATTCGTGTCCTCTTATCCATATGGCCCCATCATCTGCATACAGCGACTTCCCAATATTTCTCTCCACTTTTTAAAAATATCATTGATCACGATGTTCAATAGTACTGGACTACAAACACTGCCTTATGGATACCTTTTCAACTTCATAGTCTTAAATATTCTTACCCACCCTGACCTCTATTGTTCTGCCAAATAAAAAGTCCAGCACCCAGTTGTACAGTCTACCACCTACACCTAATTTTATTTAATTTGAGAAGTAACCCTTCCTTCCATAAGGTATCGCATGCCTTTTGCAATCCAAAAAAGACAGCTACCACAACCTCCCTATTGGTCTAAGCTTTTCTGATTTCAGATTCCAATCATGAAAATAGTCCATTGTATTTCTCTCTTTCCGAACCCCATTTTGATATGGTGAGTACAAATCTCTGCTTTCTAAAGAGAATGTCAGTTTTACTATTGGTACTATGATTGATTGTTTCAATACTATTTGTATTTTGCCTGTTTCCCAAATCTGATTAAATAATCTTAACACTACAGTAAGTGCGCTATCTTCCAAGTGATCTAACATGCTATAACTGATGTTGTCCTTCCCTGGAGATGATTGTCTTGTCTTTGAGATAGCCCTTCTTAACTCATATAAATTAAATGGTATATCTAAATCATTAGTTGTTGTGCTCTTCTTTATACTGACACCTGGGTTCATGGCAAGACTGTTGTCTCTGCACTTTTTGGCTTCAGACTTAATAAATTATCTGAACGATGTACTTTAACTAAAGTTTCTGCCAACATTTCTGCCTTATCCACATTACTGATTGCTGTTTTATTGCCACTTATTAAGACTGGCCTTATATAACTCCTTCTGATTCTCATTTTCCTAACCATTCCCCATATAACAGCCAGTGATGTCTCTCTTCCAATCTTATTGCAGTAGTCCCTCCAGTATGCATCTGTTATTCTTATAGTCTTACGGACTATAGACTGAGATCTTTTAAAATTAATTAATGTCTCTAGTGAATGATATTTTTTAATTGCCTAAAAGCCTTGTTTTTCTTCTTTTAACAACTTTGCTACAATTTACATCCACCTGTTACATGTGTGTCCTGAGTTTCCCCGTCACTGTGTATTTGGTTTAGTCCTGTGTCTCAGTTTTCCCGCTCCTCGTTAGGTTTCAGTTCCTTCACCTGTGTCAAGTTCATTTGCCCCAGCTGTGCCTTGTTCCCCTGAGTCTGTTCTAGTGTATTTAAACCCTGTGTTCTCCTCACTCCTGGTCCGTTCTCGTTTATGTAAAGTGTGGTTTCTGGTACTCCTGAGGTTTTGATTAAATTCCTGTTGCCCGGATATCCTTGTCTCCTCGTACTTCCCTGGTCACCACACACCCGTAACAGAAGAACAGACCCAAATGCCAGTATGGATCCACAGATCTACTCAACCTTACCCAGAATCACCACTTTATTGAGACCTACGTTGAGGAATTCCTCGACCTTGCCCACCAGGTGTCCTGGAAGGAGAGTGCCCTCAAGCACTCCTTCTGGATAGGTCTGGACGATCCACTCTTTAGGCAATTCCCAGCTATTGCCACCACGTGCTCCTTGAGGAAATATATTGATAACATCCTGTGGGTGAGTGGATCGTCCTACACCATCGAGGAAGTAATCCCAGATCTCCCTTCTGTTCCTGTCTCCCCACTGTCTCCAGTGTCTCATCCCACCGAGACCGCTCAGGGTCCAGAGCCTCATCCGCAGAGACCGCCTGAGCCCGTTGCCTGCCCGCCAGCGCCTGAGCCCGTTGCCTGCCCGCCAGCGCCTGAGCCCGTTGCCTGCCCGCAGCGCCTGAGCCCGTTGCCTGCCCACCAGCGCCTGAGCCCGTTGCCTGCCTGCCACCGTTGCCTGCCCGCCAGTGCCTGAGCCCGTTGCCTGCCCACCAGCGCCTTAACCAGTGTCTGCTGTTTTTGAGTCTATGTTTGTTTTGATTTTGTGTCAGTCTTTGTGACTATTACTGTTTTAGTGGCTGACGATCCTGAGCCGGTGTCTGTTCCCGTTCCTGAGCCAGTGTCTGATCCCGTTCCAGAGCCGATATCAGATCCCATACCTGAGCCGGGTCCTTCTCCCAAAGAAAATTTTTGGGGGGGCTATAAGCCTTCGCCCTGGCTGGCCAAAGACCCTCGGAGGTCTGAAGAAATACCGCCACGGCCGCCCGAAGGGTCCTCGCCGCCATGCATGCCAGAGGGTCTGACGGCTCTGCCCTGGACTCCCCGAAGGGGCGTCTCCGCCCTGGCCTCCCCGAAGGGGCGTCTCCCGCTATGGCCGCCCCGAGGGGACCTCGCCATCCTGGTCACGCCCTCAGCCTGCTCCGCCCCGGTCACGCCCTCAGCCTGCTCCACCCCGGTCATGCCCTCAGCCTGCTCCGCCCTGGAGGCTTCCTGCTCTTGGATAGGCCTCGTCCTGGTCAGCCTCCATGGAGCCCACCCCATTGAAGTTTTACGGCGTGAGGACGCGCCTTTGGAGGGGCGTTATGTTACATGTGTGTCCTGAGTTTCCCCCGTCACTGTGTATTTGGTTTAGTCCTGTGTCTCAGTTTTCCTGCTCCTCGTTAGGTTTCAGTTCCTTCACCTGTGTCTAGTTTATTTGCCCCAGCTGTGCCTTGTTCCCCTAGTCTGTTCTAGTGTATTTAAACCCTATGTTCTCCTCACTCCTGGTCTGTTCTCGTTTATGTAAAGTGTGGTTTCTGGTACTCCTGAGTTTCTGATAAAATTCCTGTTGCCTGGATATCCTTGTCTCCTTGCTTCCTGGTCACCACACACCCGTAACACCACCATGGTACATTCTTTTTCACTCTGCTCCCTGTACTTCTTGGTATCGTTTGCTCTGCTGTATTTATAATGACTTCCACCAACTTTTTATTAAATTGGTCCCCATCTGATAAATCTTCTTTAATTAAACTCTCACACTTATCCTTACTTGAATTTTTTTTATGTCTCCCAATCTGCTCCATCTAATTTCCACCTTTTAATTTTTTTTTTTTCCTCATGATGTATCACTACCCAGATAGCATGTAACCATTGAAACAATGTTGAGTCAGTGTTGATGTGTCAACGCTGGTTACATTGAAATGACGTTAGGAAGTGATGTTGATTTAGCATCACTCTTGCACCCTCAGTTAATATTGAAATAATGTTCAGATTTCACCCACAAATCAATGGTGTTAATATTTCTTCAACATTACAAAATGATGTTGTTTCAATGTCACTTTTGCACTCTCAGTTAATGTTGAAGTAATGTTGAGATTTCAACCAAAAATCAATGGTGTTAATATTGATTCAACATTACAAAGTGATGTTGATTTAGCATCACTCTTGCACCCTCAGTTAATATTGAAATAATGTTCAGAATTCAACCAAAAATCAACGGTAATAGTATTGATTCAACATTACAAAGTGATATTTTATCAACATCACATTTGCACCCTCAGTTAATGTTGAAAAATAAAATAAAAATCAATGGTAATGCTATTGAATCAACTTTACACTACGATTGATTCTACATCACTGATGCTGAATCAATATTGAAATTAACAAAAATAATCAATGGTAATATTGTTGAATCAATGTTACACTATGATGTTGAATCAGCTCATAAATGAACAAGAATCATTTTTGGTAATATGGTTTGATCAATGTTACAATGTGATGTTGATTCTAAATACATTTAGTTGAAACACTGGTTTTTTTTTTTTTTTTAAGGAATGTCAATGTTGCTATCTGATGTACCAAGTTAATGTCTGAAACATTAACATTTCTAAAACACTTCAATGGTGTGTCAACAAATTCTTGACCATTTCAAAATTTGGTGAAAACCTTTTAAAATATAAATGACACCTTTTCAGCAGTTGAGTCAATTTATTTTATTCAATCAATGACAAAAATACATTAAAAGATTATTCTTTAAAAAAGAAAGGGGGCAAAAGCACTTCAGCCTTGGTGCAGGTGATCCAACGGTTCAGGTTTTTAGGTTTTTCTGTCTTGCATCAGACTACACTTCTGCCTCTTTTCCTTTGGGTTCTCTGAAATCTGAAAGAGAAAGCATGATGTTACACAAGAATCGAGTCAATTCAGTTGTCATACATACAGTCACATTGAAGAATGTTAATACTAAACACAATATGACTCACTTTTTTAAGTTGCTGAGCACAAAATAGTCTAACTATGATTAGAGTATTGTTAAACTCTGTTAATTTAATTTATTTTTCTAAAATCTATTAATGCTTAGATATCAAAAGAAAGCACTGGCAGGGGTGTCCAATTTTATCTCCAGCCCTAATTAAACGCACCTGAGTCAGATAATCAAGGTCATTAGGATCAATGAGAACAGGCAGGTGTTGGAGCTAAACTCTTCATGAAGAGGAACACACATCTATAGCCATTAACTACTTCTCAGTTCATTTTCTGTCAAACTACTTTTCAAGTAACAAGTTTATCTTGTAGAATAAAAGAGCTTAGTTTTTTTTTTTTAAATGAACATTTCTTTAAAGGGAGAGTTCAGCCCTTAATGAACATTCTGCCATAATTGTCTCACTCTCAAGTTGTTCCAACCCTGTATGAGTTTCTTTCTTCCGTTGAACACAAAATAAGATATTTTAAAGAATGTTGGTAACCAGAAAGTTGACGGTGACCATTGATTTCCATAGTAGGAAAAAAATATGAAAGTCAATGGCTACCATCAACCATCACGTCTGGTTATCAACATCCTTCACCAAAGAAAGGTTTGGGCAACTTGAGGGTTAATAAATGATGACATGATTTTCATTTCATGCTGAACTATCCCTTTAAAGCTGAAGATTCACCTTATTTTATTTAAAATATGACAAAATAGATTTCAGTCACTTTCTTAATAAACACAAGATGTTTTTAGTTATTGTGTTTCAGTGGAAACCAGTTTAACTGAATGGAAATTCAGTAACATTTCTCAAATTTAATACAGATTCAGGATTATAAATGATTACCTGATTTTAGCAGTGATAAGATGCAGGATATCATCAAGTCCCAGGTCATGTGATTATGCTGTCGACAACAACTCAATGTATAATCAATGTCAGCATTATCAGGAGGGTGCTTCTCTTTTTTAATGTTTTTTTATTTTTTATTGTCCATCTTCATCTGCCTTCACTCCTACTAAAGGAGCAATGTGCTCTGCATACAAGACATGGGCTATGTTTGTTGTGTAACATTCTTGCTCATGTTCGTGTCCTACACTTCTGTTAAATCTGTTAAATGACATTAGAACTTCATTCAGGAAATTATTTATAAACTTTACTAAAGCAAGATGCATGTTTTAAAAATAAAATGTAGAAAAATATATGCTTTATTCAAACAAAATATGTATCTATGTATCTAAAATATGTATTAAAATATGTAAATATGTCACTTTTTAATGTATCTAATTACGGTAACAACACAAATAAAACACATAAGCACACAAAACAGAGAAATAAGGTAGATGCTCCATTGTTTGAAACTGCCCTAGAGAAATCATGTATGTCAGGTGATTCAACAAACAAGAGGTCTGTATTGGATGCACCTGTTTTCTCTCTAACGACTTTAGACTATTAAGAAGTGCACATGCAAAACAAAAATGGTTGATTACCAATCAGTGGCCAATTTCAAACTACAATAAATGTTTTTCAACCATTTTTCAACAGACATGCTAAAATCATGAAGGCCCACCCCTAAACCAAGCCCCCAGTAGATTAGAGCAAATCGGGTAAAGCAGTTGAAAATGCCCATTGTGGTTTAAACGCCCCACTGACTGAGAAACGCCCACTAGTGTTCTGCAGAGACACATGCCTGAATGATTTTGAGCTCATCAACTACAAATCACCGTTAGTTCAATGTTACGGTCTCCACCCATGTGTGCTGTTGGCTTTCATCAACATTTCAATGCTGATCCAACACACTTTAAACATTAAAATGTCAATCTCAACCAAAATGATGGTTTAGATCAAAACTCAACATTGAATTAATATTACCATGCTATCTGGGTATTCTTAACTATTATAGGGTAGTGATCATTACCTCCTGATGATATTTAACACCACCCATATGGTTATACCTGCTATTCCCTGTGATACTAATGTTAAGTCAATTGCACTTTCTGTATTTTGAACACTGTTGTATCTGTTGCCACTTCCATCAGTCATGCAGACTAATCCTCTATCTACAATTAATTCCTCTATCCACAAGTTTCCTGACGCCCCATGAGGCCTTGCGTTCAAAAGTGGCGCGCGTCTTCCGGTTCATAGTAACAAAGCGCAGCTCTACATACTTAACACTCATTCATTCAACAGTTGACAGTCATTCAAGTTATAGCGATCCAAACTAGCTAACGTGTGGGAACACAACCTCAACGAAATTAAAAAGGGTGAAATAACAGTATCTTTACCCTCCGCAGTAGTTGGTTGGGAGTATTATAATAATATTATTAATAATCAATACTAATCAAGGCATGGTGACAGACAGTTGTGTGAGCTGACAAACAATTAAAATAAAAAATACACACTTAGTCATTGAGCTTTGGAATTTATTCAAAATTATAAATGAATGTGCTACTTGAATACATTAACTGGCACATTTGGTATTCTGTGTCAACTCAGGCTTTGATCCTGATTTTAGGTGTAACATCAGTATAAGAACATCCAATCACATGCTGATAAAGTTTATAGAATACACTAATGAACACAGTAAGCTAAACTAATGTACACAGGAAGATTCGTCGTCTTTTGGGAGGTGATGGAAACTTAAGTGGTTGGCAGGATCACTCTTGATTTCGTTTTCTGCTGATGTTCAAAACAATCACGTTTAAGCCACTGAATTAGTTTAGTCCGGTTATACGTAAATCCCGAACAGCACATGTTGTCCCTGAGCTCCGTAACGACATCTCTCATAAAGATTTGTGTCTTTAAACAGTAAAATAATTCTCCGAAAAACAGCTAGCCTCTTTGCTAACTAACACACAAAATACCATTGGGATGCTACTTTCGCTGCCGTTCCGGAAGTTTCACCCACTTTATTTTTTACAGGAGCGCCCCCCGGCAACTTGTGGATAATTAGTCCATTAATATCTGCCTTTTTACTTCCCATAGTGTATTATGTGCATTAAAATCACCGCACCAAACCACTTTCTCCCTTGTTTGCCCATACAGAGTATTCAATGTTTCTATATTTAACCTATTACAAGGGTTATTATAATTAACTAGAATGTACATTTCAAGAAGAAAATGTGAAGTGTTGCTTGTAGTGGCAAAACTCACCACCCGGTTGCTAGGGTGTTCTGGGTGGTTGCTATGGTGTTCTGGGTGGTTGCTAGGTGGTTGTTAGGGTGTTCTGGGTGGTTGCTAGGTGGTTGCTATGGTGTTGCTAGGGTGTTTTGGGTGGTTGCTAGGCGGTTGCTAGGGTGTTCTGGGTGGTTGCTAGGGTGTTGCTAGGTGGTTGCTAGGGTGTTCTGGTTGGTTGCTATGGTGTTGCTAGGTGGTTGCTAGGGTGTTCTGGGTGGTTGCTAGGGTATTGCTAGATGGTTGCTAGGGTGTTCCAGGTGGTTGCTAGGCGGTTGCTAGGGTAGTCTGGGTGGTTGCTAGGGTGTTGCTAGGTGGTTGTTAGGGTGTTCTGAGTGGTTGCTAGGGTGTTGCTAGGTGGTTGCTAGGGTGTTCTGGGTGGTTGCTAGGGTGTTGCTAGGTGGTTGCTAGTGTATTCTGGGTGGTTGCTAGGGTGTTGCTAGGTGGTTGCTAGGGTGTTCTGTTGGTTGCTATGGTGTTGATAAGGTGTTCTGTGTGGTTGCTATGGTGTTGCTAGGTGGTTGCTAGGGTATTCTGGGTGGTTGCTAGGGTGTTTTAGGTGGTTGCTATGGTGTTACTAGGTGGTTGGTAGTGTTCACATATGGCTACTATAGAGTTTTTATAATGTTAATGGCATGATTTAGCACTTAGCTAATCAATATTAGCATGTAGCTATACACTGCTAGCATGTGTAGCATGTAGCAAGTCCTGTTTGCTAGCATGAGTAAAAAGAGCCAACCCCCATCTCTATACAATGTTTTGATGCAGAGATATAGGTCTTGCAAAATGGTTGCTAGGGTACTGTGTTTAGTTGCTAGGGAGTGGCTTGGCAGCTGCCAATCATGAAACTCCAAAGGCTGCTTGTCAGTATGAATGATATAAACCAACTCCCATGCCTCTGTGACATTCAGAGTGGAAGATATCACTCTTTGGATTTTGGTTGCTAAGGTGCTCGACAATGGTTGCTAGGGCGTTGCCAGTAAGTGTTGCAGTGATTCAGGATTGGCTGTTTGCTGGCCCAAGTCAAACAAGCCCACTCTCATGTTTGTATGACACTTATATCCTGAGATATCCCTTTGATATCTTTTAATGGAAGTCAAGTCAAGTCTTATTTATTTATATAGCGCTTTTCACAATACAGATTGTATCAAAGCAGCTTCACAGTGATAACATGACAGTAGTACAACACAGATAAATAATATTGTTAAATGTTAAATAAACCCAACTAAGCAAGCCAAAAGCAAGGCAAAGCAAGGCGACAGTGGCAAGGAACCAAAACTCCATCAGATTGGATGGAGAAAAAACCTTGGGAGAACCCAGGCTCAGTCGGGGCCAGTTCTCCTCTGGCTTACATTCATATTGTTTTTATATAAATATTAAATATAAATATTGTTTATATATAATACGGAGCCATAACATATCGCCAGCGTTGAGTCGTCTCTTCACAGGCGTTGGGGCATCTGAGATCCCCGTGAGAGGCTGGATACAAACTGGACCTGACGAACGCCATTTTCTCGGGACAAACGTCCCGAGATAACAGCAGAAAGGCAGATGGAAAATAATTAGCATAGCTGATGTTCAGAATGATTTCCATTATACAAGAGTCGGTGTTAGAAAATCACTATCTCACAAACTCTCCACAAGCCAACCATACGTGCCGAACGTGTCGACCCGTTTGTCTAAAAGGCTGTCGAGCCCCACTGGTGCGTTAAGCAGTTTCAGCGGCAAACGGTTCTGTATGGCATAACAGAGGACTAAAAGGTAAGCATTATGTGAATGCTTGACTGAAGAGATGCGTCTTTAGTCTAGTTTTAAACTGTGTCAGCGAGTCAGAGCCTCTTACCGTATCTGGGAAGGCTATTCCAGAGTTTTGGAGCTAAATGCGAGAACGCCCTCCCTCCTTTAGTGGACTTAGATATCCTAGGAATGACCAGAAGCCTTGAATTTAGTGATCTTAAAGAACGCGGTGGATTGTAGGGCGAAAGAAGGTCCGTTAAGTACATTGGAGCTAAACCATTTAGGGCTTTATAGGTCAGTAGTAGTACTTTGTAGTTGATACGGAACTTAATAGGTAACCAGTGTAGAGATGATAAAATCGGTGTAATATGATCGTATTTTCTTGACCTAGTAAGAACTCTAGCGGCTGCATTTTGGACTAACTGTAGCTTGTTTATTGAGGATGCAGGACAACCGGCTAATAAAGCATTACAGTAATCTAGTCTCGAGGTCATAAATGCATGAACTAACTTTTCTGCATCAGAAACAGATAGCATGTTACGTAGCTTAGCAATGTTTCTAAGGTGGAAAAAGGCTGTTTCTTGTAACATATGAAATATGATTTTCGAAAGACAAGTTGCGGTCTAGTATAACACCCAGGTCTTTTACTGTAGTGGATAAAGTAACAGGACATCCATCTATATTAAAGTTGTATTGTAAGAGGTTTTGTGAGTAGTTTTTTGGACCAATAAGTAATACCTCCGTTTTATCTGAATTTAATAGCAGGAAATTACGCGTCATCCAGCATTTTATATCTTTGAGACACTCTGTCAATTTAGATGAGTTAGTGTTTTCGTCTGGTCGTGATGAAATATATAATTGAGTATCATCAGCATAACAGTGGAAGTTAATTCCATGTTTTCTTATAATATTACCAAGTGGCAGCATATATATTGAGAATAGCAGAGGGCCTAAAACCGATCCTTGCGGTACTCCATAGTCTACTGGCGTTATCTTTGATTTTTCCCCATTTAAACAAACAAAATGAGAACGGTCCGATAAGTATGATCTAAACCAGCTTAATGCCTGTCCCTGAACACCAGTGTAGTTTTGTAGTCCAATCCAAGAGTATTTTATGATCTATAGTGTTGAACGCAGCGCTAAGATCAAGAAGGAAGTCTATGGGAGTTGTTGCTAAGGAGCTCTAAATGGTTGCTAGGGTGTGGCTTGATAGCTTCACAATGATCCTGAGAGACTGATTGGCCGTCTGAGTAAAATGAGCCCGCCCCTTTGTCTCTACGACACTGTGATCCAGAGTTATGTTCAATATAAAGCGGTTTCTATGGGCCGTTCCATTTCATGGGCCGTCCTACACCATAGTAAGTCATTGGGATAACTTTGGGCAGCTCCTGCACCCCAGGGGTGCAACTTTTACCCAATTGTGAGGTATGTTCTTACAGAGCCTGTCTGCCTCTTCAAATGTGGTAAATCGCAGGTTTCAGCGAAATATAAAAGCGGAAAAACACATGCATTTCATGGGCCGTCCTACACCATAGAAAGTCAATGGGGCAACTTTGGGCAGCTCCTGCCCCCCAGGGGTGCAAATTTTACCCCATTGTGTGGTATGTTCTTACAGAGCCTGTCGGCCTCTTCAAATGTGGTAAATTACACGTTTCTGTGACATCCTCGTTCCGAGCTACGAGTGGTCAAAGTTCATCGCAATGTTAAGTCAATGGGATTTTTGGGCCGCTTTTTCGCCCCTGGGGCGAACATCGTACCCCGATCGCTTATAAAAGTCATAGCACACCTCTCCTAAATGAGCTGGTCGATTTGACGCCTCACCCATGGGTCTGTGTCAAAAGCTGCGGGAGGAGTAGCGCGCCAAAAAGCGGCAGAAGTTTAAAAAAAAATAATAATAAGTATGGACAATAACAATAGTGTTGCTTTGCAAGCACCACTAATAAGTATGGACAATAACAATAGTGTTGCTTTGCAAGCACCACTAATAAGTATGCAAGAGAACACTAGTGTTGCTTTGCAAGCACCACTAATAATAAGTATGCAAGAGAACAATAGTGTTGTTAAGTATGGTGTAGAGATTCTAACCGGATAATCATTAACTAAGTTTCATGTGATCAGCAAATGGTCACAGAGGGGCTTTTCAACACATTCCTATCACACATGTGCCTAAATTCAATCGGACATTTACGACCTCAAGTTCCAGTGTGTCTGAGCGCTAAGTGACTTTTATGTTGATGAATGATAAAAGATAACGGACCTCGCGAAGCCTCACCAAACCTCCTTACTGAGATTAACTCATTGCAAACAAAAGCTAGCCCTCTTCACCCGAACCCCTGACACTCCAAGGGGGGCGGAGGCTGGAGACAAACCAGACCGGAGTTAAAAAAAAACAAAAACATTCCCAATCTGAGCTCTGGCACAAGCCTCGCGATAACTACAGGTAGTGTATGTGTAGGTGACAGCTGTCGCGAGGTCAGATGATGAGTGACAACGCGGGGAAACAAGGAGCAGGGTGGGGTCACGCGTTTTGTAACTGCGAGTTTTGCATCTCACACAGGGGAAGGTAGGAATGATGTATGTTAGCACGAGAAAGGGTGTTTAGCATGGTATGAAAGATTGTTACCGAGAATAGGATGACGCTAGACAGCAGAACTGTTTGCTCTACTCTCATGTAAAATGATGAACCACTGTGGCCCAGCCCACAAATATACTCCTTCCAAAAGAGTCTTAAAGAATGCAAAGTCTGCAACAAATTTGTACAATAACTCACTAAAAGAGTAAAGAAAAGTTATGTGAAATGAAAAGAAAAACTGTAAAAGAAAAGCAATATGAAATGAAAAGAATGTGTGGAATGAAAATAAAATACATAAATAAAAAATACATGCTCTTCATAGGCTACCCTCATGTGTATATATATATATACACATACACATTGAGTGTAGTAACAACTCCCGTTGTTACTACACTCAATTCCAAATACATAATACTAAGGCATCAACAACAGTAAATTGGCTAAAATATAATAATAGCACAAGTAACGTTTATTTCTGTTATAATGTTCCTTGGTTTATGCCGATTCAGACGATATCTCATTTGTCATTTTCTAACAATATGACTGTCAGCCATATTTAAGCAAATTGTAAACAGTTTATTTACTCCTCCTCCAAATCTTGCTAAATTTTGCCCAACCTTTGATCAGATGATCTTTGATGCACGGAAGTGAGTAAACAGATTTTTGATTTTCACTACCATTCCCGAGATATTCTTCTCCAAAGTTGACCTAGCCTGTATTTGTAGACTTATGCTAGTTAGCTTAGCATAATAATTGGTTAGCATGCTAACCAGTTGCCATTCCATCTAATGTGGATCTTCAGCTATCAAGTTACAGTAACCATAAGCTACATTAGCATAGCAAGCTAATCAGGTTAACATGTCATGGAACTTTGTTGTGAACTCATTCTCACACTGAAACGTCTCCTCAGCAGGCTGGTGAACATGCATGAGTGATTAGCTCAACGTGTTACACCACGGATCCAATGCTTAGCGTCGTGGGTTGTCCACTCAGTGTGACATTTGCCCAGACTGCTTGAGGTACTGTAGCAGGAAAAGATGCAGAAGATTGTCATCCTGAGAATGATCTCATCTGAAGCGGTCACATACAGTACAACATGCAGTGTATGTGCAATTTACGTAAAATTAATTGTTCTCTTCAGAATGGTTGTCAGTGGCAGCCCTATGAATCACAAAGTAGGAAAATGTGCACACATGTAATGGTAATGAGCAGATAATCCGACCAATTTTGGATGATTTAATCAAACTTTTTAAATACTATATTCTCTGCATTTTCTTAAATTCTTCATTTTGACCTGATTCTCTTTTGACACTATTGAATTTTGGCAGCTGTATAGATGTGTGTCTGCCATGTGGTACAATGTGATGAGTGACAGGCACCTGACCCATAGATAGTGGGTTTGAGTCCTGTGTGGGAGAACTTTAAAATTATGTATAAGTTGTCATTTCAATTCCTTTAATATCCATGTACATGTAATGCTGTACTAATCTTTCTTACTCTTGGATTAGAAATAAGCGTGTTTTTTCTATTACTTCATTCTGTGTTCATTCTCATCAGAACTTCTGTTCATTTTGATTTCATCCTATCTGTACTTATGAACTGTTCTTTCATGATCTGTTCTTCATGTAATTTCTGCTTTTTTGTTCTATATAATATATATATATATATATATATATATATATATATATATATATATATATATATATATATATATATATATATATATATATATATATATATATATATTTATATATTTATAACAATTTTCATACAAAATGAAATAAGAATATAAGAAATCGAATAATAATGAAATAAGAAATAAAAATAGCAATCTTAAGAATTTGACACATGATGATGCATATATTAAAAAAAAAAGCCCCTGGAAATCAGTTTAAAGATGAACTGAACTGAAAAAAATCGACGTTGAAAACGTGTTGTTTATGACATTTAAAAGTAAATTACAATAAACATTTTAATAAAAGATATTAATATAGCTTTTTTAAGCAACGCAAAATTGCGCTTGTCAGCGCTGGCAATTTCGATGACGTCAACTGGCATGGTAGGACCCACGAAGCTTCATAGAAAACAGCTGCAGTTCCTATATACACAGACGAAAATGAGCACTTTTGACGACATGGATTACGCATTTGAGCCTGTGAGGGACAGGCCAGTAGTATCTGACGACCACCACATGGAGGACGATCAGTTTCATGCTCCACTTACAGTACAGGATCGTTTGGGGGCAAGTGGCTGTGGGCACGAGCGCTGTGGAGCATGCATTCTGCACCGAAGTCGATCTGTTGCTGAGAGGTCAACCTGGAACATTTATTGATAGGCGAAAAATGCATCACCATGCACCTTTCATTTCGGATGAAGTACGGTGAGAGAGAACGTGTTGGAGGAGGCTATGCTGTCTCTAATGGTTGTCCCAGCTGAGACGCTGGAGTGCCCCATAAGGTTATTTTACGAATAGGCGACTAGGCTGGGCTAACTTGTTACACTTTTCTCAGACTGTTTAGGTTAACAGCGTACTGGCAGTTCACTTTATGGGCGAGAGTGCAGTTAGGAAGCAGAGATTCCCATCCTTTACAGTGAACTATACATCAGGGATACTTTCCCCTGAGCCGAAATATCAAGGACTCGAGTAACGTTAACGTGATGCGTTGAACTTGTAACTTGTGTAAATAAAACATTTGATGCAGACATTGTCAGACGTTTCATGAACTCATTGACGAAAGTACATATCTCTAGATAGTGTGTCGCTAAAAATTCTGTTTCCTCAGCCATGTCAGCTAGCCTCAGACTGTTTACAAACTACGGCTGCACTGCTGGTGCGGGTAGGCAACGGAGTGGCTTACCATGCCAGTGACGTAGCCGAATGTTGAAATCCAACATGGCGACTCCCATGCAACAAAAACAACACTTTCAATGTACCATTTTATCCCATTTAACAAATGCTGCCATTTTAAAAATTTTAGTTCATCTTTAAGGGGAGAAATATCATCCCTTAATGGAAAAGTTTGTTTCTGTTGCTGTCAATGTTGTTTTTGGAAGTTACCTTACAAATGCATTTGGTTTAAAAATCTGAGGGGGCACAACGGGTACTGTTTGAATGGGCATGATGCTAGTGCAATGTAAATGTAAATGGCATGAGATGCGCATTTCACTAACTGTGTGTACATGAGCACCTTTAGTTTGGTTTTATCCTGAATAATTTCAACTGATGTTGTACAATAGGTGTTAATTAATCAGTATCTTAACAGCAGCATCTTTAAAATGTGTGTAGGGAACCTACACAATAATAATATACATAAAATGTATTTAAGGGGGCCGGAATGGCCAATTTAGCTCAAAGGGAATGATTCATTGATTTGCAATGAATCTGAACCAAGTCACTTATGGAACCGAGCAAATGAATCGTTTAGAGTTCATTCGAACGGGCCGTAATATAACCTTTATAAGGATATAAACCCAATTTATAGTGAAACACTATGTCTTAGCAATGTAACTTTAGATTGACAGTACAAGACATTAAATATGCAAGCACAACACAAGGCAATTCATCTTTTCAAATATATGGAAGACTTTATTAGCTATTCTAAACACAGAACTAAATTCTAAACACAATCACACACACACATTCATACAGTCGCGAAAGGAAAGAGTGAGTTGGAAAGAGTGAGAGAGAGAAAGTTTCAACTTTCTAATGCACGTAAGACAACATGACCTGAAAGGACCATCAAGCAGTAATTTAAACCTTCGTCCTTAGATAGGTTATTTAATTTACATTAAATGCACCCGATCAGTTAGAGTCTGAGGTAGGCCTACTTGCTTGCGCTTGTCTGTGCGTCAAGGGGATTCCTTTGTCTTGTTGCGTTGAAAGGGGGTTCCCGGCCGGTCCGCGTGGCTGGTTGTCTTTGAAGTGCCTGGAGGTTTCGCTGCCGATCACGTGTGATAAGCAAGCGAATGAGAGTCTTTTCCAATTTGAAGCGCGTTGCAGGGAAGACGTTTGAAAACGATACTTTGCAGCTAACTTAACTTTGAAAACGAGACTTTCACAAAAAAGGAAATAAAGGAAAGAGATAAGAATAAAAACGAGTCAGATGGCTTGAAGCTGTTTGAACCCCGATCTATGGGTTCTGTCTGCTTGGTCTGGTAGAGTTGTTCTCAGAGAAAAACACAGAAACACTCTTTAAAGAGAGGCACACACTTAGTTGCAAAACAAAACTGAACTGTTTCAAAAACTGAACTGAACCGAACTCAACTCTGAACTGAACTGGACATGAGGTCCTTTGTTCAAAATCTTTAACTTAAAGTTAGTGCAACCTCTTAGCCAATGAGAAGTGGCCCAATTCTAGGAGGTGGATCTGCCTTCTTATCATAATTTATGGTCTGTGCTCTGCCTGTGGCTGGTCTCCAGCACTAAGCAGAGAGACAAAGATCATAGTTTAAACATTATGATTGTTAGAACCATAAAACGAAGCATATTACACAGATTTCGATCAAGCCATCTTTCGAATTAAGAGAATACGGTTTGTTTAAGACTAAACACGATGGTCTCATTCACACAGAAGAGTAATATCACAATTACATGTGATCTAAGCATAATAACTCCAAACAGATTGCAGAACGCATAATAAACACACACATATATTGTATAGACACAAACTTATGTAGTTTTGATTATGAGTCCCTTGACAATTGTTCTGGGGTGAGTTATATGACTTTATATGTGAGATCTCAGATCTCAATAGTGAGGTCAGGCAAAGTTCTTGCTGATATATGTGTTAGAGAAAGGAGACCTGGGTTCTGTGGAACATCTCTGTCCGGGGGTCAAAAGGGTCTTTGTGCAAAGGCCTCTCGTTCCCCCACTTTGGAGTCGATTTGTCTTAGTAAAACATTAAGATCTTGACACGTCCGGTTTTAGTGAGCATCTTTTGGGCCTGCAGAGCAGTAAATCGAAGGGGGTTTGGTCCGCAACGCAGACTTCCTGGAGCCTGTGTCAAAGGAATGTGAGCTCCATTCTCTTTGGGGGTGCTGACTCATGTGAATGAATCTCACGAGAGATCCATTTGATTAAGTTGTGTTTGATTCGCCTCAGATTCTCTACATGTGTTATATTTTCAAGCATTTAAACTGTCACATGTTGTGCATGCAAATTTAGGAAATGCAAATGTAAACTGAATGTGCAATCAGACAGTAAAAGAAATGGACACAGCGACCCCATAGACTTCAATAGAGAAAAGTGAAGTCAATTAGAAGCACTCACTTCCCAATGGCTGAGCATACTGCGCAGCCTCAAACTGAGCTTGAGGACGTGAGTAACCTGTCTGACAGTTGTAAGTCTTCTAATAGCTGTGCCAAGGGAAATCTGAATCATTCCCTTCCTAATCTTGCAGAGATGGAGAGCCTGAGTAGGAGCTGTCCATGAGGTAGCAGCAGGATCAACATTATGACTGTCTATGGGCTTCTCCCTTGACTTTATCAGACTTGTGGACATAGTCTTTATTGGACTATGGCTCCACGTCGCCCCAATTGCCTGCAAGCTTCTCCTCCTGTCTGTACGATAATTTCTCTGCTGTGCGACAGAGAGTTAAGTGGTTATGACTCAATAGTTTGCCTATTTTCACAAAAATGGATTCTATGGGGCCATAACGCAAGATACAGGGTAATGGAGCCTTTTATACATTTTCGGGTTTCTTTAGAAATAAATAATGTACAAATGGAGTCTTAAAACGCTTTAGATATAAAGTTATTCACTGTCAAAGTGATGCCAAAATAAATAATGGAATGCTAACATCAAGTGATGGCTTGCTAACCAATGACTGCCCCCATGGGAGGTAGGCTTTCTGGGTGCTGGATTACCCCCTTGGTTTACACATATTGATCAATATGCTTGTATAGACTTCGGTAAAATGTATGCTAGTTTCTCTCCACGTTCTGAGCTGGTGTGCGGATCTCATTGACAAAAATGCAAGCTCCTATCAGCCCATTTACATTAAATGCGATTAATAGTGGATAATTTCACTAGCATGTGCTTTCTTGTCTAAATATCTGTTATCAAATCTGTTGAAGATGTGGTTTCTGTTCATGTGTGGAAAAACATTTTAGAAATCCCGACCAGGCGATGTTTTACGGCCATGTTTAGGATAAAGAGTAGGGGAGAGCGGGGCACAACCTAACGCTTTTTGGTATTGGCTCAATTAATTAAAAAATAATTAGGTTAGATGAATACTTTTTTACACAAGCAACATACACATCTCTGCTCCAAATGAACGCTTAAAGTTTTTTTCTAGGACCTACCATTTTCGTACCATTGCACTGAAAGTGACAGAAGTGCAAATGTTACAACTTACCCCATATGCGGGGTTAATTGTAACAGATAGAGGGGTTAGTTGTAACACTTGTATGTAACACACATAATTCAGTACTATTTTATTTGTATAGTTTGATATTGTTTGTGCATCTGTATAGACAGATATCCATACATCCATCCCTCATCCAATCATCCTTCTATTATGGATCAAATTCATGGATAGAGACATAGAAAAGGGCAGCATAGTTTTGCAATAAATAATGATAGATACAACTAGAATGTACATTTCCAGAAGAAAATGTGAAGTGGTGCTTGCAGTGGCAAAACTCACCACCCGGTTGCTAGGGTGTTCTGGGTGGTTGCTAGGCGGTTGCTAGGGTATTGTGGGTGGTTGCTAGGTGGTTGCTAGGTGGTTGCTAGGGTGTTCTGGGTGGTTGCTAGGGTGTTGCTAGGCAGTTGCTAGGGTGTTCTGGGTGGTTGCTAGGGTGTTGCTAGGTGGTTGCTAAGGTGTTCTGGCTGGTTTCTAGGGTGTTGCTAGGTGGTTGCTAGGGTATTCTGGGTGGTTGCTAGGGTGTTCTGGGTGGTTGCTAAGCGGTTGCTAGGGTGTTCTGGGTGGTTGCTAGGGTGTTGCTAGGTGGTTGCTAGGGTGTTCTTAGTGGTTGCTAAGGTGTTGCTAGGCGGTTGCTAGGGTGTTCTGGGTGGTTGCTAGGGTGTTGCTAGGCGGTTGCTAGGGTGTTCTGGGTGGTTGCTAGGGTGTTGCTAAGCGGTTGCTAGGTGGTCGCTAGGGTGTTCTGGGTGGTTGCTAGGGTGTTGCTAGGTGGTTGCTAGGGTGTTCTGGGTGGTTGCTATGGTGTTGCTAGGTGGTTGCTAGGGTGTTCTGGGTGGTTGCTAGGGTGTTGCTAGGTGGTTGCTAGGGTGTTCTGGGTGGTTGCTATGGTGTTGCTAAGCGGTTGCTAGGTGGTTGCTAGGGTGTTCTGGGTGGTTGCTAGGGTGTTGCTAGGTGGTTGCTAGGGTGTTCTGGGTGGTTGCTATGGTGTTGCTAGGTGGTTGCTAGGGTGTTCTGGGTGGTTGCTAGGGTGTTGCTAGGTGGTTGCTAGGGTGTTGCTAGGCGGTTGTTAGGGTGTTCTGGGTGGTTGCTAGGGTGTTGCTAAGCGGTTGCTAGGTGGTTGCTAGGGTGTTCTGGGTGGTTGCTAGGGTGTTGCTAGGTGGTTGCTAGGGTGTTCTGGGTGGTTGCTATGGTGTTGCTAGGTGGTTGCTAGGGTGTTCTGGGTGGTTGCTAGGGTGTTGCTAGGTGGTTGCTAGGGTGTTGCTAGGGTGTTGCTAGGCGGTTGCTAGGGTGTTCTGGGTGGTTGCTAGGCGGTTGCTAGGCGGTTGCTAGGGTGTTTTGGGTGGTTGCTAGGGTGTTGCTAGGTGGTTGCTAGGGTGTTCTGAGTGGTTGCTAAGGTGTTGCTAGGTGGTTGCTAGGGTGTTCTGTTGGTTGCTATGGTGTTACTAGGTGGTTTGTAGTTGTCACAGATGGTTACTATGGAGTTTGTAGCATTTTCTTGGCATGATTTAGCACTTAGCTAATCAATATTAGCATGTAGCTATTCACTACTAGCATGCGTAGCATGTAGCAAGTCCTGTTTGCTAGCATGAGTAAAAAGAGCCAACCCCCATCTCTATACAATGTTTTGATGCTGAGATGTAGCTGTTGCAAAATGGTTGCTAGGGTACTCTGTTTGGTTGCTAGGGAGTGGCTTGGTAGATGCTGATCATGAAACTCCAAAGTCAATGTGAATGTATAAACCAACCCCCATCTCTATACGATGTTTTGATGCAGAGATATAGGTCTTGCAAACTGGTTGCTAGGGTACTCTGTTTGGTTGCTAGGGAGTGGATTGGCAGCTGCCAATCATGAAACTCCAAAGGCTGCTTGTCAGTATGAATGATATAAACCAACTCCCATGCCTCTGTGACATTCAGAATGGAAGATATCC
The DNA here is from genome assembly GCA_030378365.1 of Hybognathus amarus. NCBI lineage: Eukaryota > Metazoa > Chordata > Actinopteri > Cypriniformes > Leuciscidae > Hybognathus > Hybognathus amarus. The sequence continues at coordinate 179,469 of JAQIUQ010000053.1, read as the reverse complement.
CTCTTTGGATTTTGGTTGCTAAGGTGCTCGACAATGGTTGCTAGGGCATTGCCAGTAAGTGTTGAGGTGATTCAGGATTGGCTGTTTGCTGGCCCAAGTCAAACGAGACCACCCTCATGTTTCTATGACACTTATATCCTGAGATATCCCTTTGATCTATTTCAATGGAAGTCTATGGGAGCTGTTGCTAAGGTGCTCTAAATGGTTGCTAGGGCGTGGCTTAATAGCTTCACAATGATCCTGAGAGACTGATTGGCCGTCTGAGTAAAATGAGATTATCCTGCCATAGCACAGTTCCATGTGGATACTGAAAAAAATACTTCAAGTCATTCTGAAAAGCTATCGTTATGGCATACTCGGGAGGAACCTTTCTTTCACTGTCTATGAGTGGAACGGGCCCTGGACATCCGTGTTGATTCTGTGGGGATAAAGTTTGTATCGTCTTGTTATTCAACGTCGATTAGCTCCAGCTGACAGCTGCAACAACATTTTCTGTCTTTCGCTCGCGGTGCATGGGACCATTCAGCGAACCACACACCCCCTAGCGTTCTGGCGGTGAAATGCACCGCGAAGCACCACAACCTCACGCAGAAGCATAAAACGGCCACGACGCCGTAGCAGTGACGACGTAGCTACGCCGTGGAGTTGACGCAGAAGCATAATGAGGCCTTTAGTTGTAACACACTGTTACAACGAACCCCGCTGTATATTACATATTTTAACCCTAGCTAACAGTCACTAGGAATTGCTGACATGTTTCAAAACGGTGCTATGTTTGAGCCAACAAGACAGTGATTAAGGCAATATAAATTAGATTTGGAAACGTATAAACCCAATCAGAAACCGAAAAAAAACCTATGATGAAAAAAATTACTTTCATGGTGTCAAAACACTCTTTGTCCAGTATCTTCATGAAATATAATCAAAACTTTCCGCAATTCAGGGAGACCGTCTTCTGGCAGCAAGAGAAAAATAGCGGAAAGAAAACTGCTTGATCCTGACGAACTATTTAAAACGTCCGTGTTACATTTAACCCCGCGTTAGGTTGTGCCCCACGCTCCCCTATGTATGGTCACCCAGTATACATACAGTTAGGGTGATATTAAATGACTTAAACCGTGATATAAGATTTTGGTCATATTGCCCATAAGTCATTCATTCCCTGTGTGACTTTCATTTGGTCACACCAAGGTGTCACTGTGGCCTCAAAGCTTCAGCACTGCCACTCTGAGCTTGATTGCTCAGGTAGATTGCTAAGGTAAAATACGCCCCATCATAACCATACGGACAGAAATGTAAAAAATAAATTAATGTGGAAATAAATAAATGTAGACATAAATAAAAATATACAGAAATAAATGTGGTAAATCAATGGAAAAATATAAGTGGAGAAAAATAGAATACATAAATAAGGAAATAAAAGTAAATGTAAATTTCATTTTACATTTATTTATTTATATAGTTATTTATTATTACGTCAAATTTGGAATTTCACATCACTCAACATCTTTATCCAACAGCAGCATACCTCCTTGGTTACATACGACAATGACACATTTTAGGGACATTGAGGAAAATATTGATTCTCATCATGATTCTCCCAATTTAAAATCCTGGCATTCAGAAGGGTAGAAAATGGATTCCATAACTGTAGAGTTACTTTTGAGTTCTGAAACTTGCAGTAAGTTTCCTTTGGAGGGAACTCTATCTGTGCCGATGATGCATTGGGAAAACCTCTGCATAATTGCATCTAAAGCACGTATGTCAACTGATCCAATGGCAATAGGGAATGTCATGACCAGGAAAGGATAAAAGCACATCCAGAATGTCTGGCATCAGCTTCTTTGCCTTAGCAAGCGCTCACACAACAATAAATAAGACACACAGTTTGATAGTTTGGAAATTGTGCAGTAACTATCATAATTATCATAATTATGACGAATCAAACATTTCAAGCAGTGTGCTTCTCCCTGTCGCGCTTCCTAATGAGTGGGGAAACACACGACTTGTGTGTTATGTGTTTGGGAGAGGATTATGCTCTGTCAGCCTTGAGAGTGCTGATTGTGAGCATTATGAGAGGCTGTCGTCTTCACACACTCCGCTTCCACCTGTGATGGTTGTGTCCTATATTAGGTCTTTGTAAGCTAAATCAGTCAAGATGCTCAAGTAAAACATTTTGACATTTAAGCTTGACATTTCTAGCAGAGTCTGAGCAGATGGCGGTTCAGCATTGAGATGTTCTCGCTCCTATGCAAAAGCTGGGGTTGATACTGAATGCCAAGAAGACACTTCATCCATTACAGAAGACCACTTTCCTTGGTGCGGTGTGGGATTCAGTGCTGATGCTCGCTATCCTACCACTCACTCCTGAGACTGCTATTCTCACAGCCATTCAAAAGATAAAGGTAGGCCAGTCACTCACTGTGAAACTGTTGGGTCTGATGGCAGCTGCGTCAAACGTGATTCTTCTTGACCTTCTGTACATGACACCCGTGTAGTAGTTGCTCAGGACCAAAGGGTTTTCCCAGTGGGGGAACCCACTTCGTATGATCAAGATTACACAGCATGTCTCCCCGCCTTGGTTATATGGAGGAAATCTTGGTTCCTGTCCCAGGGTTCTGTGTTCGGAGTTCATTATCATTGAGTCAATGGTAATGGAAGGCCGCATAGCTTAGGGTTTATGGAGGAGTCATCATCTTTCGAGGAACATAAACTGCCTGGAGATGATGTCTGTCTTTGTGGCATTGCAGACATATTATTTATCTGAGTTGTATTATTTTCATGTTATCACTGTGAAGCTGCTTCTGATACAATCTGTATTGTAAAAAGCACTATATGGTAAATGGTAAATGGAGGAGGACATCCTCCCAGACCTAAGAGACCAATATGTGGAGGTCTGTTCAGACAACACGTCGGTGGTCTCTTATATAAATCACCAGGGGGTCTGCGTTCACGTCCACTATACATAATTGGCACACCAGTTCCTCCTATGGTCCCTAGAAAAGATTCTATCCCTGAGAGCAGTAGAAATCCAGGGTACCAAAACATAGGACCAGACATCCTGTCGAGACGGGCTGAGTGCAGTGCTTGAGTTTCTACAAGATCGCTTTTCGGCAGGGCTATCCCTTCGACCATAAAGATGAATGTGGCTGCCATAGCGGCTTACCATGCCCCTGTGGATAAGGCATCTTTGGGGTTTCCTTCATGGGACTTTGCAGCTGAGGCCTGCAATTCGAGGTTCCTGCTTGGGACCTGGCTGTTGTTTTAGAAGGCTTATCTTAGGCTCCCTTCAAGCCCCTTGAAACTGGTCTTCAGGCCTTATCTGTATCTGCTACATGGGTGGCAGTGGTGCGGTGGTTCATGTAGGTTGTCTACAAACCGTTAGGTTGGTGGTTCAACCCTCGGTTCCAACTGACCAAGTGTCGAGGTGTCCATGAGCAAGACACCTAACCCCAGCTGCTCCTGACGAGCTGGATGGCGCCTTGCATGGCAGACACCGCCGTCGGTGCATGAATGGGTGAATGTGAGGCAATATGTAAAGCGCTTTGTTGGCCATTGGGTCTGTGAAAGCGCTATATAAATGCAGTCAATTTACCACTTGCAGAGTTTGCATCGGGATGGTCAGAGCATTTCTTTACCCTAAACCGGGCTGTCCCTAAGGTGCTGACCAATGTACCACAGTCTTTCATTTTACAAGCCTCCTGCCCTCCTCCTCGCAGAGATCAGGACCAGAAAAAGCTGAACCTCATCTGTCCAGGAAGAGTGCTAGATACATATGTCCACAGAGCTTCCCTGTAGAGGAAATCGGATTAGCTGTTTGTATGTTTTGGATCACCTAATAAAAGCATTCCTGCTTTTAAGCAGACAGTTAGGAAGTGGATAGTCAAGGCTATCTCTCTTACGTACGAGGTCTCTGGTCAGCCTTCACCTCTGGCTCTCAGAGCTCATTCAACCAGGTGTATGGCGGCCTTCCAGGTCTTAATTTTGGGTGTGTACCTTCAAGAGGTTTGTGATGCGGCGTGTTGGTCTTTACGATCACCTTTGTGAGGTTTTATAGCCTGGACCTGGACACTGCCCCATGTACTCAGGTCCTTATGTCTTAGTTGTGCCACAGTTTCACACAGAGAGGCACTTGTATGTACGACATTTGGCTATTATCATTCCAAAGCATTATCGATGCAGCGTGAGTTCCCTCGAAAGGGAACGTCTCAGGTTACGACTGTAACCCTAGTTCCCTGATAAGGTTCCCTGCCCGTGGCATCCCTCTCGTCAATGGACTAGTTTACATTCATGCTTCAGAGGCAATCTCACGGAGGCGTGCCCAAAACGTCATCAATGCAGCATATTGTTCAGACATTTTTATTCTAGTGTAACCTCTTATGTGTAAATATCAAGATTCTCCATTTCATGACCCCTTTAAGTGAAAGAATTGTTTGCAAGGGATAGGAAATTTCAGTGAAAGGAAATCAAATTAACAAGCATTTATGTGAATAATAACAACTGTTTGGTTAAAACCACTGTGTTTGTGTGTGGGCTTCTTTAGGTATCAATGGAAACGGTCACAGGATTGTGTTGCTTTGTATGTTGCCCAAGACCCAGACAGGAAGAGACCTTTCCAAGACACAAGTAATTAGATCACTTGTTTAGGGCAAAATGTATGAATTTTAAAACTTCATATTCTTTCCAATGTACAGCTTTTATTGTTAACACTTATGTATCCACCACAGTATCATAATCACAATAATCGTCATATTCATACATTAGACAAATAAACATTGTATTAAGCCTTAAATAATAATAAAAAAATCTTAAGAAACATCAATTTAAACACTCAGCAAACATGTGCAAAGGTGCAAGTCGATAATAAAGTCTCAGAAAGTGTCTTGAATATAATTTTTGTAATTAGGTCTTCATCATAATCTGTATTATTCCTTCTGCTGGCTCTAAAGGGTCAAAAACATTTGACCCTTAAGAGCCAGCAAAGAATCAGATCACCTTAAGGCAGGGGCAAACAATCTTAAACGCATCTTACTATCGATAGAAAAAATTGCATGAATGCGCAACAATGCGCGTGTGTGTGTGCAGGGCCGGCGATTGCTATAGGCCAACTAAGCCTATAGGAGATAGGAGCTAAGTTGCATTATGTTACATTAGGCAAGTGCTCATCTGCTCAGCCGTTGTGTGAGGAAAGTGAGTCGCTTGCTGAGGAGAGTGAGTCGCTCGCTGAGGAAATTGAGTCGCCTGTTGTGTGAGAAAAGTGAGTTTCTCGCTGAGGAGAATGGGTCGCCCGCTGTGTGAGAAGAGTTAGTCTCTCGCTGAGGAGAATGGGTCGCCTGCTGTGTGAGGAGAGTGAGTCCTTCACTGAGGAGAATGGGTCGCCCGCTGTGTGAGGAGAGTGAGTTGCTCGCTGAGGAAAGTGAGTCGCCCGTTGTGTGAGGAGAGTGAGTCGCTCGCTGAGGAAATTGAGTCGCCCGTTGTGTGAGGAGAGTGAGTCACTCGCTGAGGAGAATGGGCCCCCCTCTGTGTGAGGAGAGTGAGTCGCTCGCTGAGGAGAATGGGTCGACCTATAATTTTGTAATTAAGTCTCAATCATAATCTGTATTATTCCTTCTGCTGGCTCTAAAGGGTCAAAAACAGTTGACCCTTAAGAGCCAGCAAAGAATCAGATCACCTTAAAGCAGGGGCAAACAATCTTAAACGCATTTTAATATTCGATTGAAAAACTTGCATGGATCTTTGGCACTGAGCAACAACGGGCGTGTGTGTACAGGGCCAGCGATTGCTATAGGCGAACTAACCCTATAGGAGATAGGAGCTAAGTTGCATTACGTTATATTAGGCAAGTGCTCAGCTGCTCAGCCGTTGTGTGAGGAGAGTGAGTCACTCGCTGAGGAGAATGGATCGCCCTCTGTGTGAGGAGATCGAGTCGCTCACTGAGGAGAATTGGTCGCCCTCTGTGTGAGGAGAGTGAGTCGCTCGCTGAGGAAAGTGAGTTGCCCGTTGTGTGAGGAGAGTGAGTCGCTCGCTGAGGAAAGTGAGTCGCCCGTTGTGTGAGGAGAGTGAGTCGCTTGCTGAGGAAATTGAGTCGCCCGTTGTGTGAGGAGAGTGAGTAGCTCACTGAGGAGAATGGGGTCGCCCGCTGTGTGAGGAGAGTGAGTCCCTCGCTGAGGAGAGTGGGTTGCCGCTGTGTGAGGAGAGAAGTCGCTCACTGAAGAAATTGAGTCACCCGTTGTGTGAGGCAGCGCAGTCTCATCCCAATTCGTCATATAACTGACGTTTTCAGGACGTCTTTTGACCATTCGTCAATATACGACTTTTCAGTATCCCCTTAAACGTCGGTAGATGACGTTATGGGATCCTAACTCTACCCCAGACCTAAACCTAACCCTAAACCCAACTCGTCACCTAAATTACGTTAAGGGTAAAGCGTCAGTTGTATGACGGGGCCCTATAAAAGTCGTATATTGACGAATGGTCAAAAGACGTCCCAAAACGTCAGTTATATGACGAATTGGGATGAGACTGTGTTATGTGAGGAGAGTGAGTTGCTCGCTGAGGAGAATGGGTCACCCTCTGTGTGAGGAGAGTGAGTTGCTTGCTGAGGAGAATGGTTCGCCCTCTGTGTGAGGAGAGTGAGTCGCTCACTGAGGAAAGTGAGTTGCCTGTTGTGTGAGGAGAGTGAGTTGCTCACTGAGGAAATTGAGTCACCCGTTGTGTGAGGAGAGTAAGTTGCTCGCTGAAGAAATTGAGTCACCCGTTGTGTGAGGAGAGTGAGTCGCTCGCTGAGGAAAGTGAGTCCCCCGTTGTGTGAGGAGAGTGAGTCGCTCGCTGAGGAAATTGAGTCGCCCGTTGTGTGAGGAGAGTGAGTCGCTTGCTGAGGAGAATGGGTCGCCCTCTGTTTGAGGAGAGTGAGTTGCTTGCTGAGGAGAATGGGTCGCCCTCTGTGTGAGGAGAGTGAGTCGCTCGCTGAGGAAAGTGAGTCGCCCATTGTGTGAGGAGAGTGAGTTGCTCGCTGAGGAAATTGAGTCGCTCCGTTGTGTAAGGAGAGTGAGTTGCTAACTGAGGAGAATGGGTCGCCCTCTGTTTGAGGAGAGTGAGCTCCTCGCTGAAGAGAATGGGTCGCCGCTGTGTGAGGAGAGTAAATTGCTCGCTGAAGAAATTGAGTCACCCGTTGTGTGAGGAGAGTGAGTTGCTCGTTGAGGTGAATGGGTCAAATACAGCATAACAAACCAAACTAACCCTTAATCACTCTTTGGGTAAATATGACCCCACTGGACTTTTCCTTGATTTTTTTAAAATGTTCCCTTCATCTCAGGGCCATGAAACTCAGTGACTTTTCCGTAATAATCTATCTAAACATGCACAAAAAACTGGGTTCGATTCAGTTGTTCTAAAGGTGTGTAAAAAAAATTACCATTTAAGTCTTTGGGGTCAAAATGACCCCAATTGAAAATGAATGGGAAAATGAAAAAAATGACTTTTTATTTTGTTTGTTAAAAAAATAAAAGTAAATCCATTATAAATCTGAAATGTTTCACATATAAACCAAGGTCTGGTCCTAGAGCATAAATAGAAAGTAGAACAATCTTTCTATCTCATACACACACACACACACACACATACACACACATACAAACACACACATGTCATGACTGCAACAGAGAGCATTTTTACAGAAAATGGCAAATAAAACAAACAAAACTGGCATAAATCTAAAAAAATGCATTTAAATCAAGGTCTGGTCCTAGAGCATAAACACAAAGTGGAATGAGCTTTCTATCTCTCACACACACACAGCCACACACACACAAACACACACACATGTATGCATCCTGTTCATTACAGTTTATTAGTGCTGTTGTTTTGTATTATATTGGTTTATTTACTTGGTTTATTACATTTATTTTGTTAAAAAATATCTTGTTCTAAAAAAATAATAATTGTTGATAAATAGTTTTCTAAAGTGAAGTGTGTGAGTACAGTCATGTCATAGTGCTGATTTGTAATATTTATGCAAATGTATGTATAATAATTTGCATAAACAAATAATTCAAAATATAACAGACAACAACAACAAACTCTAATTTTGACAAAAATATTTTGTGCAATTCACAAAATATATATATCATATATATCAAGTTGTGAGGAGAATTTGAAGCATCAAAGAAAAAGGAAGTGAAAATGAATGAGTCTCTATGGGCCCCTATTGGATAGATGTGTTCATTGCACTTTAATTCCTTAACTATAAGAAAAACTGTTTTTCGACTAACCACCAGATGGTAGTATTCTATCCCTGAACACATAGAGCAATGTCCAAAAACTGTTTAGATTTAATTATCATCGTAATTTAAGTGTTTTTTTTCTTTAAAAAAATTATTTTTCATGTGCCAATTTATGGCCTAGTCATGTAATTGTGCAGTAAATAGGTAGAAAACTTAAAAAATTCCAAAAAAACACAGCATTAATGATTAGTTGAGAAGTGAATTTAAAAAATGATATATAGTTTTTCATATAAAAAATGTATATTTCCTTAGATATTTTTATTATTATTTTTTATTTAGTTATAAAAACAGATTCTGCTCTATATGGATTACGTCCAGTCGTGAGGTGCACAGCTTCCTAGCTCGTCAAACAGAGACTGCCAAAATGGACTATTAGCTGTTGCAATAAGCTTCGATCGCTTAACTCCCTGATTCAGAATCATACCAAAGGTTCTCACCGCCTTGGACATCAAGCAAGACCGACTTGAAACTCCACCGACTCCGACAAACCACCAGGTATGGAAAGGATGCCAATCTCAGAACTTTGTTTCTTCGAAGCTTGCATCCCAAAGTGAGTTATTCCGTAAGCACCCTGGCCTGTCCCTGTAGCATATCTACCATAGCTACGAGACCACAAGCTCACATTACGCAAAGACTTTGTCCGAAAGACTGGGTAAACACCCTCAAACTAACCTGTCTCTGAGCACGACTCAGAGCTGCCTCTAGGAGGCACCCCACACTTTCACTGAGAGTAAACCGTTCCAAGCCAACAGAGGGCAACACAACAGTCCTGGTGCTCATCGACCGCACCAGAGCAGAGCTCTGAGCCGCACCTCATCACCAAGAGACTCAAGCCCAACCAGCCCAGAGCGGTACCCCTCTCAACACGCCACTGGTAAGCACAAATCTGAGCACACATCAGATAACAACAGTGCAGCCATGTCACTGACAGCAAAAATCCTGAAGGTGCTGAAAGAGTTTCTGCACAAGATCTCACAAGAAGGACAAGCCAGACATGCTATGTCTCAGCGCAAGACCCAAACAGACACCCAGAACACTGCTCGTCAGCATCACACCACAGAGCTCACTGCCACTTCACAAAGTGACAGCACCAAGCAGCCACCACAACTGACAGCTGCACAGCCTGAGCATGACAACACCGTGTCCCACACAACATCAGCCCAGACGCCAGGACTTCTGGGAAACCTAATCAAAAAGGGGTGGCACAAACTCTGCCTAGCCACCTAGAGACAATGATTTGAGCCTTGAAGCCATGCTAGACACTAGCTCAAACATCACGCTACTGCCAGCCCAACTCTTTAAAAGACTCAAACAATCAGAGCGAACTCTCAAATCCCAAACAGGTGAGCTGAAGGTGCAATCCTACAGCCAAAACGACATCTGGCTCAAACAACTAGCTCCCATTCACCCAACAATTGGTCCCTATGAGCCTGATTTACCCGGTGTACCGATCACGAACGATCACGTACCCACTTCTGATTGGCCAAGATCTGTTAGATCGTTATGAGCCTTTCATAGACTTTAAACAACTGCATGGCTGAGCTCAAGTTCAAGTACCCCTCCCCATCCAGTCACACAGGTCAAGAGAACCTAACTGGCAGGTCACAGAGGTCACAAGAACTCCCACAGCCAGCCATAAAGGCACAGCCTCAGCACCAAATGGAAACGTGAACTTGCTACCCTGCACCTTTCAGCTTACCAAAAACTGAGACTAACCAAATGAACTTTGAGACAACCACCTCTCAACCCCTCCAACCGCCCAAACCGGCCGTCAACCACGACAACGGCAGCTCACCAAGCACATGCTGCTAAACGGCCCAACACTTGAAATTTATGTACCTCGTGACATCACTTCGCCACAGCTTGTGCTGCCACAGTACAAAAAGGGGGATATACCAGCCAGTGTATGCCTGTCACGCACCATGTGGGCTGCACACCGCAGCACCAGGACATCTCGGCATCCTCAAAGGCATCAGGCTGTCCCAGCCGACAGCCGCTGAAATCTTTCCCCCCTTTCTCTCTCTCTCCCCTGTCTCTGTTACAGGATGCTGCTGTTGTGGTCGTCTCCCTGTGCCTCCAGCCAACCAGAGGACAACTGCAGTCATCACCAGGTCCGACATCACACGGCATAGGGTCGACTACCACGCAAGCAGAGCTAAATGGACACCCACGCCGCTGCTGTCAGAACGCAGTCAAACACCGGCATGTCCAGCAACAAAACGAACTGAAATCCTTCAGCCAAAAGGTAACTCACAACACAGAGTGCCTCCTCACAGACCATCAAGAAATGGAAAGGAGCTGTGACAGATCCACAACGCTCACGGCATTCTACTGAACCAGACAAGTGAACTCCAGCGAGACAACTGTTTACTGTCTGCCAGAATGACTTTGCTCAAAACTCAGCATCCGGCAGCCCTTGCTCCGAGACTCAGAGCTACCCTGCTGCGACTGAGCCTGAGTCAAGTCCCATCCTTTACGGAAACCATGATTTCACCCTGATTCCAGAACTGGAATTATGAACTGTGAAAAACGGGGGTGCCCAGCCGAACTGAACTTGTTCTCAGCAACATAGCTCTCCTAGCTGTGTTTCAACTGAACACCTGCTACACTGCACTGCACCACTGCATCACCTGTTGTTCAATCCTGGACCGCAGCTGATTCTGCGCTGGGTACCTCTACGGTAATCAACCACGTCTTGACACTTGACATTCACACTCCACAAGAGACTCAACAAACGCAAACCTCCACAGCCACCACTGGACCCTCAGGAAGAGGGTACCACACTGGAGACTGCGTCCAACCTCATCAAGCTGAGCCCGAACCTCAGCCTAGCCACCACCTGCTACCTGACTTTCATGATTCACCTGCCATCCATCCATTGCGATGGGTGTCGTTCGATGGAAGTCCACGTAAGGACTTCATCTAACGAAAAGGGGAGATGTAATGATTTTGCCAGACTGAATCAACCGTCCTCCAAGGACTCGGACCCCCCCCCACACACACACACACACACACACACACACAGCCCTCCCCTCCCCCACACACAAGAGGGAGGCTTCTTGGGCCTGACTTAACACATTGGAATGTGAAAGAATGTCTGAACAAAGAGGAAGGCATTCCTTTGGTGTTTAAAGACATTTTCTTTATATTCTCAAATGGTTTTTATTTATGTGTGTTTTTCCCAGGTCACCGTGAAATATCTTTGTTGGTTGCAGCATAAAACAGGAATTAGAAATAACTTCCTTAGGCATTGTAAACAGAAGTATATGTTCATTTAATGTAACATATGCTCCTTGGTGTCTCTAGAATACGTATCAGATGAACGACCCGAATATGTACAGAGATGTAAAGTAAAGTGTGTTTTTAATATGTTTTACTGCCAAGGATGATCGAACTGTTTCAATAGTAGCCCTTATGTGAACACACCCCCTCCCACGAGGAGCGCGTGGTCTGAGAACAAAGAACCATAAAAGAATGTTTCCCGCGTGCAGCCTCCATCTCCCCGATTGGCTCAAGCCAACAGGAAAGGGATGGATTTCACCAAGGTGATAAATGAAGGAGCGCCAGCTCCGCCCTTTCTCTTCCAAGAAACACCTCATGTCAAACAGCATGTAAAACTCTGGATCTCCTCACGGAGACCCGACCCCAACCGGGATCCCCTCTTCCAATCCTGACCTGCTCAGAGAAACATGTGAACTCTTGTCATCTCACCACGGAGATGCGATCCAACCCAGGATCTTTCCTTTGTTCGTCGAGTTCATCTTTTCCCCAAGTGGACTGTCAAGTTCACCTCCCAGGAAAAGAAGCGGACTTGGCCAAACTATTTCATCGGGTAACGTCACCTTAAAGACTTTTAAGCCTTTCAAACATTCGCGCCGAATGCCAACGAACGCCACGCGACTTCCCACGGAAAAGGAAGCCACGCGTAAGCGACCAACCATGCACGCGCCAGGACGGACGCGCTCACGCGCTCCACGGAACGCGCGCACACAAAGAGCAACTCCCTTCATCGTGCGGGACGGACCACGAGTCCGCGACACACACAGACCAAACATGTTGTGCAAGTATAACGTTACCTTCTTTTAGAGCTTCTCAGAAGCATAAAGAAAGTGTTTTCATGGTGTTCAGAAAGATTAATTGACTGTTTGGTGATTGTAACTCCCTCTCTCTCTCACCCTCACTCTCTCTCTCTCTCTCTCCAAATCACTTATCGTCTAACGCCCTGCGTCGTCTTAGTTTGTGTTTAATGTTTGTATATACATGTATCATTGTAACGTAGTAAATGCTTACTTAGTTGCCTTATTGAATACTTTAATAAATTCAATATGATCATTTGTGATTGAATCACTGTCCTGCTCATGACATAAGTCCCTGAAGTGAAAGATCGAACGCTGACAAGCTTTATATAACTAAACATACCAAAAAGGTTATGTTTTGTGGAGTTGGAATGCTGAATTCTTCTGGCCAGAGAATTAAGTTTTCCCTGCTCTATAAATTAATTGAGCTAATTAACTTTGCTTGTCTTGTGGGATGTGGTCTGTGCAATCTATTACAATTAATTTGTGGTTAATTGCAGAGATACACATGTATGCATATAAGTAAAGTTAACAGAAAGCCCTCATTGAGGGATTTATTAACATGTAAGACCGGTCTGATCCAATCTGTATGAATAATTATTAATTATGAATTATTAATTATGATATGCAAATTCCCCTCTGATCAGACCCGCCCAGAGTCTTTACAGAATGGTGAAGGATGCGGGCACTTCAAACTTGTTTATGAGCAAATCAGTTTCAGTCCAAATGTGTATATTGTTATTTAATATTGTAATGTAATATTTAATATTACACGCGCACATTGGAGTGAACGCTTTGCGAACTTATCATATGACTGAGCTGGGCACGGAAGCCGCCCCAGCCAAGCATATTTAACAAGCTGCTAAATGTTCAAACGTTTAGTCACTGTTAAATTGCTAAAAGTAAACTGCAGTTTCCTCAGTATTAAATTTGTTCTGACACAGATGGAAGAGAAACCTCTGGACAAACATTTTTAATAATTTTAACTCGTCAGAACGAGATTCTTCTGACATTGGAAGACAAGATCTCAGTGGAACGAGATTCTTCCTCTAGTCTTAAAAGGCCTTATCTTATATTATAATCGTTAGAAAAACAATGAGCTCCTGGTTGAAAAAAACATTGACTTAGCTAATCAAATGTATAAAAAACGCATATTATCATAAGTGCTATGTGATAAATGTTATTTGGAGTTTTTGAAACAGATGGATAATTCCTGTTTCCCTTTTGCACAGCGCAGCGAAAAAAGGAAAATCCTGCCAAACGTGTTTGTGAAATAATAGCACCAAAAGAAAATCCAAACTGAAAACATTCTAATCATTAACGGTAGTTGTGATAAATGTTATTTGGAGTTTTTGAAACAGATGGATAATTCCTGTTTCCCTTTCGCACGGCGCAGCGAAAAAGAAAATCCTGCCAAACGTGTTTGTAAAAAAAATAGCACCAAAAGAAAATCCAAACGGAAAACATTCTAATCATTAACAATAGTTGTGATAAATGTTATTTGGAGTTTTTGAAACAGATGGATAATTCCTGTTTCCCTTTCGCACGGCGCAGCGAAAAAAGAAAATCCTGCCAAACGTGTTTGTAAAAAAATAGCACCAAAAGAAAATCCAAACTGAAAACATTCTAATCATTAACTGTAGTTGTGATAAATGTTATTTGGAGTTTTTGAAACAGATGGATAATTCCTGTTTCCCTTTCGCACGGCACAGCGAAAAAAAATCCTGCCAAACGTGTTTGTAAAATATAGTACCGAAAAGAAATCCGTCGAGATTTAAATTCCGCACTATTCGTGATTATGCAGAAAATAGGTGTGTAATCGCTACACGTCCTCTGAAACAATCACATTTGAAAGCGGGCTGGCTGTAATACTACTGCCAAACACTAGGGTGAACCCCTGAGTGTTTTCCAGATCACATGACCCCCAGCCCGACTTAACCCTCCACGACGCAATCAGCGCCCTCGTGTGGACACTAAGGTCACAGCTAGGTCATTTCTTTCCTCAAAATTCTGTCAGGAACACCCTGCTTCCTTAACTGAATTTCGAAATTAGTTTCCCTAATTTTCAATGCATGTGCAATCTACAGCCTGTTTCATTTACATGATTTTCCTTGCCTTGACTGTGTGCACTTGTTTTGAATTTGGTTCAAACCACATTTGAACTTGAAATTCAGAATTAAGTCTTGAACAGTTTCTGATGACCACTTGGGAGGAAAGCGCTCCCTTGTGGCCATCACCTAACCTCACTGTCCTGAATGGCTTTCTCTCTCCCAGTCGGTTTTGTTTTGGTTACAGTCACTGATCCCTCACCGTAATCGTGATTGTCATCAAATATAACACCAACCTGTAATTTTACTACACTTATTTAAATTTGGTTTGAAACAAACAATTTTCAAAGTTAATTTGAATTAAGTCTCTCATTTCCCATTGGGAAATTGCTTTATGGCTTTATTTCTATATTTCCATTTCAAATTATTTTTAATAATTTTGATCTGGTTTTATTACAACTGTATCCTCTACTAATCTGAAAGGTTACTTAACCCCTATGCATTTGCTCAATTTGAATTGTATTTAAATCAGTTTGAATGCACTTCAAATCAAGCTCTCTGTCAGCCAATATTGACCACTAGGAGAGAAGGGACACACACCCTTAGTGGCCAAAACTCGCCACTACAGCTTGCTTCCTCCTGTGCTCCTCCTGCTGCACTTAATGCCATCTCTTCCCTGTATGGAGGTTGGGTTATTCTGATAATTGACATTGTCACAATTCCCTTTGTGTTTATACCATAGACTTTAGTAAAGCCGTTGCCTTTGATTTTTCAACAAAAATAGACACTCAACTTGATGTAGATAGAGGAGCTTTAATTCAAATTGAGGCACACTTGTTCTTCATCCTGTTTTGTGTTTGTAGGTAGAAATCTCTCAAGTGCTGTGGTGATGTGACAGTCACCTTCGCTTGGGTCCGGCTGGCTGGTTCGTCCGATCTGCGCCACCATCGCTGACTGAGCGCAGGTCTCGTACTTTCCTGTATCTTTCTGTTGATGCGGCCGCAACATCGACACCACCAATCTGGCACCGCCGGTTGTGTTCAAGGTCAAGTTGCTTGAAAGGGCGCACCTCGGTACAGATGCACGAAATGCCCGGGACACTGCTGTCAGGTGTTGGGGGGTGACAGAGGGACCAGCCACGAGGCTGACTCCAACCGGGATGACCTCATTTCACCCCAGGCAAACTAGGAAAAAGGTATTAAAACCCATCCACTTAATATTGGCCATCCAATCTGAGAGATTCCCCTGATATTCAAAGTGGTTGGCTTCCTCCGCCTCTCCAAGCCACAAACTGCAGGCTTTAGCCTCACAAACTGCCTCTTTCACTTTTAACACTTCTTGTGTACTATTAATGCCATTTCATTACAGACCTCCCCATCTTTGATGGTTGCATGTTACTTCAAAGCTTTGCTCAGCTTGCCATTGCTTCTTGTTCTGTTGTGCTCTGTTCCTTTCAGTTCACCTAGAGACAGAACCTCTCTGACACACCAAGGAAAGCTGAAGAATAGTTTGACAGATCCAAGTCGTTAGCATCAACAGGTGACCCCTAAGCTCAGCGCCCTGTCAAATCTTCATTCAGACCCATGATGACCTACCCAAATTGTCCCACCTAACGTGTTTAAACTGTCTGTATCAGTTAACCAAAATTTTCATGCACGGCCTAGCCGGTATCATAGCTCGTCAGACGTAGTCGAACTTGCATTGGTCTCTCTGTGTGTGTTGTGTTCATCTCGCCCACAGTGAAGCCAGTATGTTCCAGTCCCACAACCCGCGGGGACAACCTGGAGACATGGCCGAGATTCATGACATCTACATCCCTGCCCAAAGCCACCGGTTACTTAGAGCCCCGAGCCAGAGCAACTGGACGCAGACGGATGTACAAGCTGATGGCGCACAAACCAAGCCAAAGCTCCCACGACAAAGACTGGGCCAGACACGTCAACCCTCGCCTACCAGCTCAGCGCACACGCACGCCTCCGCAAAGAGGCAGCGCATAGCCCTGGGAGCACAAGGTTGCAATGCCGAGGATGACAACGACCCCGAGCTACAGAAGGAAGTAAAAGACTTCAAACTGCCCTGTCTAAATCTTCTACACAGACTGAAGAGAATAGTCAGAGAAAAGAACCAAAGAGGAATTCGAACGAGAAAACTCGACAAAGTGAAGCCCCTTTGCAAAGAGCAGAGGCTGAACTTAAAGAGATTCTAAAGCCACGGCCTACGAAGAAACTCTCAGAGAGGCCCGTGTGACCATCCACAAGCTCGTTCAGCAGAGACAAGATCTCGAACATGAACTTGATCCACAGAGTTGCAAATACTCTTATAGACTACAGCATGACCGGAAAAGGGGAAACACACACCACAAGTCTCCCTGAACCAGTCTGCACATTTCAGCCAACAACACAAGAGCTGAAAAGGGGGGAGGTGGGAAAGCCCTGCCTTCCACCACATCTCTGACAATCTACAAGACATCGACTTTCCACCTGCCGTCTCCAACCGGTGTCTGACACGACACTGACACCCATCAGAACAGACCCAGGAGGGCCTGTGCTACCACCACCGGCTCCGAACGAGTTTGCTGTGGAACTTGCAGCGAACCTATAACTGAGGAGGACACCAGTTTCAAGAAACCTCTCCTCCTATCCCGTCAGTCACCATAGTTCTCCTGCCCCCACGCAAGGCCCACTCAACGATGCGTGAAGGCCCACTCAGTAAGAATTCCTAAAACCCCAAATTATTCTGAACTGCAAACCCTAAAGACACTGCACGAACGCAGTGCAAGACTCTGCTAAAAGGTCCTTGATCAACATCGGACGTAGAACTTTTAAAAAGTAGATGAAAATGGGTGTTCAAATAGTTGCAAGACTCTGCATTTGTAGAATTAGAATTTTACTAAGTTAAAGGAATCTTACATAGACATGTACGCCTCAAACGGCCAACAAACTATGCATGACTCTTTTGAAACAAACAGTTTCTAGATGTTGTTCAGAACGGCACCGTTCAAACATTTCACGACAGTGAAGAGTCACAGAAAACACCCACTCCATACTTTGCCTTGACGACAGAGTGTAGTAAAATCACCCGAGTTTAAATTACTGTTAATCAACAGGCGTGCACTTGACCATCGCGGTCCAACTAAAACACTACGTGCAATACGCATCTAAATGCAGATAAAACAAATAGCGGGAATTGACATCTCTACTTTGAAAAAATGTTAGGCCTTAGACTCCCAACTGGTATCAGGAACTTCAGCATTAAAGCGTAAGTCTGTGTAACAGAAGAATCATCTCAGCAGCTTGTAATCTGTACCGATATCTTTTCCGCTTTGGAAACAAACAAAAAAAGAAATCCAAAATCGCAGTATAAGTAAACCTGTTTCTGACGAAGACAGCTCAGGACAGAGTTATATGTATGTAGACCTGGGCGACGCTTCCCTTCTACAAAGTAAAGGCCTTAATTTTATTGTTAGATTGATGCAATCCACCTAAATTTTAGCTGCTTCTACAAGCAGAAAGCTACTAAACGATCAAAAGAAAGTAACTCGCTGAAAAGTCAGCATTCATGCATGAGAGAGACGTAACTATATATGCTTAGGAAAGCTAATCTATTCCCTTACTCTGTAAGCAAATAGAACAAGACAAGCTTTAACTTGCAGCAAATCTATTTCCTTACTCTGTAAACAAATAGAAGACTGTGAAGTAAAGAGCAGAGTTCCATGAGAAAATTAGCAAATGCCAAAACACATTTGCGTTTTACTTAATGCAACCAAGTTCTTGAAAATCATAAAGTATAGGTGCCTCCCTTTTAACGCGTTAAAACATGCATGAGTCATGTAAAATACACAGACATTCTTCAGGTACTGTTGAATTGCTCTGACACCCTCTGGCTCCCATGACAACTTGTCACAGGAAGTGCTAACTCTTGATGTCACTTTTGTAAACAAACCAGCCTGGGTGGCTAAGCTAACCTAGCCTAGCATCAAGCTAACTTAGGCTAAGCTAAACTGACCCATCACTAAGCTAACTTAGGCTAAGCTAACCTAGCTTAGCATCAAGCTAACTTGGGCTAAGCTAACCTAACCTAGCTCCAATCCAATGCAGGCTAAGCCTGAATAACCTCCACAGTTATCAGTTAGCATTATTTTCTTGAACCCTTAATCACCGCTGTGTTCCACAGTGCAAAGTATTCTAGAATATTTTCCTCAACACCACTTGAGGGTTTCTAATTATTCACTTTCCGTGTTTTGCAATTCTTATTAGCCAAAGTTTACCCTCACAGGGTTAGGAATACTCCTTGTTAACCATTGAAGACTAACTTCACAGATGCCCTGTTAATTAAACTCAAGTTTAACTGCAGGTAAACTGCGTAACTAACTACAGAAGAATTTGTATAACCATAGGAATTTTTCGTCGGCATGTTGACTAAACCTTTGGAGGAACACACCCAATGTGGTCTTGAACACGCAACCGCTACAACCCACTATAGAGTGTTGATCAAAGCAAATCCAAAGTTTAGCCACTAATGCCAAAGTTTAGCCACTAATGCATTCTCAACTTCAGATCATTCCCATGTTTTGATCATTTTATTTCCTTTTGCTTTAATTTTGATTTTATTTTTCCTCGTTAATTATTTTCATTCCTTTGACCCTGATAATAATAGCAAGCAGCTATTCCCTTGTCCATTAGGTCCTCTATATGATTTAATTCCTTTGCCTCTCTTGTCCGAGTGTGGTTCTATTTCCCATAGGGCCCAGAAAGGAAGCAGACACCCTTATTTGTTATTTTGGCTTAGTTCCAGCCAGTGCACTCGTTTTGTGACCCTCTAACACAAGTAATCTCAACAATTTACTAAAGGCACTACTAGAGTCCTTAGGATCGACAATAAGCAGAATTTAAATAAGAAAGCTGTCCTTTCCCCTATTATCGTTCACGCCATCGAGCCATAGTGAACCACCAGCTAAGTCCAGAGAAATAACTTAGTCATAAAGAACCACCTTACGTCATTTATTTCATCTCGGCTATGTCCTTCCCAGGAAATACCCTTGGAACCACACAAAACTTAGCCCCCTAACATTCGCAGCTAAGATTAGGACACAAGAGACACTTAGCTTTATGCGTAAATACTTAACGAACCTATTAAGCAGTAGTTCTGAACTTTTAGGGCCACGCATTAATCACTCACAAGAGCCACAGAGCCCCTGCGTAACCTGACCTCAACCTCCCAAGGAACCACTGCCACAAACCACGGCATGGCTCCAAAAGGATTGGACCAAGCTAACCAGAAAATCCATGACATGCAGACCAGACTGTCACTTGCAAACTGTCTAACCAACCTGACTGCATGAAACAGATTCTGCTCGATATGGATTACGTCCAGTCGTGAGGTGCACAGCTTCCTAGCTCGTCAAACAGAGACTGCCAAAATGGACTATTAGCTGTTGCAATAAGCTTCGATCGCTTAACTCCCTGATCCAGAATCATACCAAAGTTTCTCACCGCCGTGGACATCAAGCAAGACCGACTTGAAAACTCCACCGACTCCGACAAACCACCAGGTATGGAAAGGATGCCAATCTCAGAACTTTGTTTCTTCGAAGCTTGCATCCCACAGTGAGTTATTCCGTAAGCACCCTGGCCTGTCCCTGTAGCATATCTACCATAGCTACGAGACCACAAGCTCACATTACGCAAAGACTTTGTCCGAAAGACTGGGTAAACACCCTCAAACTAACCTGTCTCTGAGCACGACTCGAGAGCTGCCTCTAGGAGGCACCCCACACTTTCACTGAGAGTAAACCGTTCCAAGCCAACAGAGGGCAACACAACAGTCCTGGTGCTCATCGACCGCACCAGAGCAAGAGCTCTGAGCCGCACCTCATCACCAAGAGACTCAAGCCCAACCAGCCCAGAGCGGTACCCCTCTCAACACGCCACTGGTAAGCACAAATCTGAGCACACATCAGATAACAACAGTGCAGCCATGTCACTGACAGCAAAAATCCTGAAGGTGCTGAAAGAGTTTCTGCACAAGATCTCACAAGAAGGACAAGCCAGACATGCTATGTCTCAGCGCAAGACCCAAACAGACACCCAGAACACTGCTCGTCAGCATCACACCACAGAGCTCACTGCCACTTCACAAAGTGACAGCACCAAGCAGCCACCACAACTGACAGCTGCACAGCCTGAGCATGACAACACCGTGTCCCACACAACATCAGCCCCAGACGCCAGGACTTCTGGGAAACCTAATCAAAAAGGGGGTGGCACAAACTCTGCCTAGCCACCTAGAGACAATGATTTGAGCCTTGAAGCCATGCTAGACACTAGCTCAAACATCACGCTACTGCCAGCCCAACTCTTTAAAAGACTCAAACAATCAGAGCGAACTCTCAAATCCCAAACAGGTGAGCTGAAGGTGCAATCCTACAGCCAAAACGACATCTGGCTCAAACAACTAGCTCCCATTCACCCAACAATTGGTCCCTATGAGCCTGATTTACCCGGTGTACCCGATCACGAACGATCATGTACCCACTTCTGATTGGCCAAGATCTGTTAGATCGTTATGAGCCTTTCATAGACTTTAAACAACTGCATGGCTGAGCTCAAGTTCAAGTACCCCTCCCCATCCAGTCACACAGGTCAAGAGAACCTAACTGGCAGGTCACAGAGGTCACAAGAACTCCCACAGCCAGCCATAAAGGCACAGCCTCAGCACCAAATGGAAACGTGAACTTGCTACCCTGCACCTTTCAGCTTACCAAAAACTGAGACTAACCAAATGAACTTTGAGACAACCACCTCTCAACCCCTCCAACCGCCCAAACCGGCCGTCAACCACGACAACGGCAGCTCACCAAGCACATGCTGCTAAACGGCCCAACACTTGAAATTTATGTACCTCGTGACATCACTTCGCCACAGCTTGTGCTGCCACAGTACAAAAGGGGGATATACCAGCCAGTGTATGCCTGTCACGCACCATGTGGGCTGCACACCGCAGCACCAGGACATCTCGGCATCCTCAAAGGCATCAGGCTGTCCCAGCTGACAGCCGCTGAAATCTTTCCCCCTTTCTCTCTCTCTCCCCTGTCTCTGTTACAGGATGCTGCTGTTGTGGTCGTCTCCCTGTGCCTCCAGCCAACCAGAGGACAACTGCAGTCATCACCAGGTCCGACATCACACGGCATAGTGTCGACTACCACGCAAGCAGAGCTAAATGGACACCCACGCCGCTGCTGTCAGAACGCAGTCAAACACCGGCATGTCCAGCAACAAAACGAACTGAAATCCTTCAGCCAAAAGGTAACTCACAACACAGAGTGCCTCCTCACAGACCATCAAGAAATGGAAAGGAGCTGTGACAGATCCACAACGCTCACGGCATTCTACTGAACCAGACAAGTGAACTCCAGTGAGACAACTGTTTACTGTCTGCCAGAATGACTTTGCTCAAAACTCAGCATCCGGCAGCCCTTGCTCTGAGACTCGAGCTACCCTGCTGCGACTGAGCCTGAGTCAAGTCCCATCCTTTACGAAAACCATGATTTCACCCTGATTCCAGAACTGGAATTATAAACTGTGAAAAACGGGGGTGCCCAGCCGAACTGAACTTGTTCTCAGCAACATAGCTCTCCTAGCTGTGTTTCAACTGAACACCTGCTACACTGCACTGCACCACTGCATCACCTGTTGTCCAATCCTGGACCGCAGCTGATTCTGCGCTGGGTACCTCTACGGTAATCAACCACGTCTTGACACTTGACATTCACACTCCACAAGAGACTCAACAAACGCAAACCTCCACAGCCACCACTGGACCCTCAGGAAGAGGGTACCACACTGGTCCAACCTCATCAAGCTGAGCCCGAACCTCAGCCTAGCCACCACCTGCTACCTGACTTTCATGATTCACCTGCCATCCATCCATTGCGATGGGTGTCGTTCGATGGAAGTCCACGTAAGGACTTCATCTAACGAAAAGGGGAGATGTAATGATTTTGCCAGACTGAATCAACCGTCCTCCAAGGACTCGGACCCCCCCCCCCACACACACACACACACACACACACAAGCCCTCCCCTCCCCCACACACAAGAGGGAGGCTTCTTGGGCCTGACTTAACACATTGGAATGTGAAAGAATGTCTGAACAAAGAGGAAGGCATTCCTTTGGTGTTTAAAGACATTTTCTTTATATTCTCAAATGGTTTTTATTTATGTGTGTTTTTCCCCAGGTCACCGTGAAATATCTTTGTTGGTTGCAGCATAAAACAGGAATTAGAAATAACTTCCTTAGGCATTGTAAACAGAAGTATATGTTCATTTAATGTAACATAATGCTCCTTGGTGTCTCTAGAATACGTATCAGATGAACGACCCGAATATGCACAGAGATGTAAAGTAAAGTGTGTTTTTTATATGTTTTACTGCCAAGGATGATCGAACTGTTTCAATAGTAGCCCTTATGTGAACACACCCCCTCCCACGAGGAGCGCGTGGTCTGAGAACAAAGAACCATAAAAGAATGTTTCCCGCGTGCAGCCTCCATCTCCCCGATTGGCTCAAGCCAACAGGAAAGGGATGGATTTCACCAAGGTGATAAATGAAGGAGCGCCAGCTCCGCCCTTTCTCTTCCAAGAAACACCTCATGTCAAACAGCATGTAAAACTCTGGATCTCCTCACGGAGACCCGACCCAACCGGGATCCCTCTTCCAATCCTGACCTGCTCAGAGAAACATGTGAACTCTCGTCATCTCACCACGGAGATGCGATCCAACCCAGGATCTTTCCTTTGTTCGTCGAGTTCATCTTTTCCCCAAGTGGACTGTCAAGTTCGCCTCCCAGAAAAAGAAGCGGACTTGGCCGAAACTATTTCATCGGGTAACGTCACCTTAAAGACTTTTAAGCCTTTCAAACATTCGCGCCGAATGCCAACGAACGCCACGCGACTTCCCACGGAAAAGGAAGCCACGCGTAAGCGACCAACCATGCACGCACCAGGACGGACGCGCTCACGCGCTCCACGGAACGCGCGCACACAAAAGAGCAACTCCCTTCATCGTGCGGGCCGGACCATCAGTCCGCGACACACACAGACCAAACATGTTGTGCAAGTATAACGTTACCTTCTTTTAGAGCTTCTCAGAAGCATAAAGAAAGTGTTTTCATGGTGTTCAGAAAGATTAATTGACTGTTTGGTGATTGTAACTCCCTCTCTCTCTCACCCTCACTCTCTCTCTCTCTCTCTCTCTCTCTCTCCAAATCACTTATCGTCTAACGCCCTGCGTCGTCTTAGTTGGTGTTTAATGTTTGTATATACATGTATCATTGTAACGTAGTAAATGCTTACTTAGTTGCCTTATTGAATACTTTAATAAATTCAATATGATCATTTGTGATTGAATCACTGTCCTGCTCATGACATAAGTTCCTGAAGTGAAAGATCGAACGCTACAAGCTTTATATAACTAAACATACCAAAAAGGTTATGTTTTGTGGAGTTGGAATGCTGAATTCTTCTGGCCAGAGAATTAAGTTTTCCCTGCTCTATAAATTAATTGAGCTAATTAACTTTGCTTGTCTTGTGGGATGTGGTCTGTGCAATCTATTACACTTAATTTGTGGTTAATTGCAGAGATACACATGTATGCATATAAGTAAAGTTAACAGAAAGCCCTCATTGAGGGATTTATTAACATGTAAGACCAGGTCTGATCCAAATCTGTATGAATAATTATTAATTATTAATTATTAATTATGATATGCAAATTCCCCTCGATCAGACCTCAGATTTATTTAGATTTATTTATAAATAGCCTCAGATTTATTTAGATTAATTTTATATCCGAGAAAATACTGAAATTATTAATAACATCCAGAATAGATGGTACTGAAGAGGCAGGATTTGAAATGAAAATGAGCACATCATCTGCATAAAGGGCTATTTTATGATGCTTATCATTAGTTTGCAAGCCTTCAATTGAACACAAACCTCATTTTATATTCAGCATCTTGAGTAAGCAGCGAATCTACAGCACACCTCAGTGCAGATATCTCTCCAAGTAAATTCTTGTCAGCAGTCTTAAGATAATTTACTTATTTTTCCTTTAAGGCCTTTTCTAATTGTCTTTGGGTCTTGTTTTTTTACATTTCTTAGATGCAGAAAAGGACAAAATTAACCCCCTTATATAAGCTTTACTAGTCTCTCATAAAAGTGAGGGGATCTTTAGTAGTTTGAGCATTAATGTTATAGAATGCTGTAAATTCCGTAGAAAAGAAAGGCTTAAATAATTTATCTCTAAGTATATTGGTGTTTAGTCTCCATTGCCAAAAATTATCTCTACAAGACGTTTTTAACTTGAGAATAACCATAGCATGAACTGAAATAACAATATTGTTGATACAACATGAGATTGCAAGGTTTAATGAACTTCTGGGCATAAAAAAAATAATCAATCCTAGTATAACATTGATGTGGAGGGGAGAAAAAACTGTATTCCCTACCAGATGGGTGCAGAGCTCTCCAAACATTTATAAGTTCTAAGTCCTCACAAATACCATTAATTTGCTTCGCTAGTTTAGATGGAATTGCTATTTTATGGGGAAATCGATCAATGAGAGGATTTAACAAACAATTGAAATCGCCTGCAACGATCATATAATCCAATCTCAAATCATTGAAGTCTGCTAATGCCTTAATAAGGATCAGAAGGGAGCCCTGGAGGAAAATATACAGTACATTAAACAAATAAATAGAACTACGAAATAAGGTGCCCTTTATAATAACAAAACAGCCTCTGACATCATCTATCAGTTTGATAACATTCAGTGGGACATCTTTACTTATCATCACAGCCACCCCTCTACCTTTGGATGAAAATGATACGTATACTTGATTGTATCCTTCTTGTTTTAGTTTTAAATGTCCCTGTTTGTCTAAATGTGTTTCTTGCAAAAAAGCCACACCAATCTTATTTTTCCTCATATATGACAAAATCTTTTTTCCTTTTTATTGGGTTATGAATTCCCTTAACATTCCAGGTACAAATACTAAGTGTATTATCCATTGTCATTAACTTCAAGTGGGAAACTGCTGTACCTAAGAATATTTAAGTGGCATACGAAGTGGCCTAAAACAAAACTACGCGGAGATGAACAACAACAGAAAATCTTTTCTGCAACTATAGTACAAATTAAACACACAAAGCAAAACATAAAAAATGGGGGAACCACCCTTCCAAGCATCTCACCAGGGTTTCCAAACCAACCTAATTGTGAAGATAGGCACACACTTGTTTCAACACACCATTCTTCATCTTCACCGAAAATCACCATGAATCGGACGAATGCAGAACTGCGCAGCAAGTCTCTTTTGGTGGGAATGGAACACACAGGGATTTTAACTCAAAGTCCAAGCAAAAGTTCGCAGGGAAATAACAATGCATCAAAGAGTATAGAAGTGCCCTAATGTACTCTTTGCATACATCTAACGTTAAGCAGGCACCCGACGAGAGTCGAGAAAAACGCCACCTCCTCCGGAGAGCGAACTTCTTGCGCGTGTCTGTCCGACCTTCACGCTAAGTGTGGCAGGATAGAGCAACGCATAATCCATCTGCAGCTCCCGAAGACGAATTTTAACCTCATTAAACGCTTTTCTCTTCTGTACCACAGCCGCTGAGAAATCGTTGTAGAAGGAAACCCCCAATAAACTCGCAATTGCCTGCGTCAGATATCTGCATGCTGTTGTTGAGGGCGAAGCGTTTACTAGCAGCAGCCATCACTCTTTGCTTGTCTTGAAAATTGTGAAATTGAACAATGACCGGTTTCTAAAATATCGTTAAATATAATGTATCAAGTGCATCTAAGAAATGGATATGGGGACACCTACAGGCGAATAGAGTACCTATTAGTGCAATCCGCCATTTTCTCTTCAGTTTATGCGAGCTGTTGAGGAAACCCGTTCTCATCCCAAAGCGCCATATTTTGACACTTTTGCAAAAGCGTAAATATCCAACGCACATGGCACCCTTTAGCGCCAAATGAGACGTAAAAATAAATAGGGCAGAAGGCGCCTCCTAGTGGTCTAACCCTACCCCTACCCCATACCTAAAACTTAACCATCTCATTTGGCGCTAAAGGGTGCCATGTGCGTTGGATATTTACACTTTTGCAAAAGTGTCAAAATATGGCGCCTTGGGATGAGAATGCGTTGGTTGAGGAGAATGGTAGGTGGAAATCTCTCTCCGGTCTAACAGAAATAAAGTGTTGTCAGTGATGACTTTATTCCTCTTTTAAGATCAGAATATTTCTTTTGAAAGTATTTTATTTCATAATTGAGTCTTAAGAGACAGAGTTGATGAATAATTTATCTTATACTGAAACTCATTGTCGAGCTCATTATGAGCACATGGTTTTGGTTTTGGTTTCGTTTTTATGAGCACATTTCCCGTTGCTTACATTCACATGTAATTTACTTCATATTTATTTTGACAGTTATATGACTGGATGAGCTGTATTTCAAGTCTGTATGGTGTTATTTCACATATCTCCAGGTATGATGTACTGTTTGTATGTTATGTTTTCTGTGTTCAGAGAAAAAAAGAAAAGAAACTGAGCTTTTAATTACGATAAAACATGATTTATTGTTTGTTGAATTGATGAAAGAGTTTATGCGAGCTGTTAAGGAGAATGTTATATGACCGGATGAGCTGTATTTCAAGTCTGTGTGGTGTTGTTTCACATATCTCCAGTAAACACGTGATGGGTGTTAAATCGTCTCGACTTCGTCTCTGTGTGGTCCTTTCCGGGAGGGTCGAAAGAATGAACCAGAAAAGGGGGTTACACCAGCAGGAAGACTGCTCATGCTGTTTAGTTAACCTTTCACAAAGTCGTCATAAAAACATTAATTAAAGCAGTGTTTCTTAACTAGCAATCTATTCAGCATATTTGTGTTTTGATCTGTGTGAATTAATACTAGAATGAACCAGATAAGGGGGTTACACCAGCAGGAAGACTGCTCATGCAGTTTAGTTAAGCTTTCACAAAGTCTTCATAAAAACATTAATTAAAGCAGTGCTTCTTAACTAGCAATCTATTCAGCATATTTGTGTTTTGATCTGTGTGAATTAATACTAGAATGAACCAGAAAAGGGGGTTACACCAGCAGGAAGACTGTTCATACTGTTTAGTTAACCTTTCACAAAGTCGTCATAAAAATATTAATTAAAGCAGTGTTTCTTAACTAGCAATCTATTCAGCATATTTGTGTTTTGATCTGTGTGAATTAATACTAGAATGAACCAGAAAAGGGGGTTACACCAGCAGGAAGACTGCTCATGCTGTTTAGTTAACCTTTCACAAAGTCGTCATAAAAACATTAATTAAAGCAGTGTTTCTTAACTAGCAATCTATTCAGCATATTTGTGTTTTGATCTGTGTGAATCAATACTAGTCCTACTTGATCTTAGCGCTGTGCTCGACACTATAGATCATAAAATACTCTTGGATCGACTACAAAACTACACTGGTGTTCAGGGACAGGCATTAAGTTGGTTTAGATCGTACTTATCGGACCAAAGATAACGCCAGTAGACTATGGAGTACCACAAGGATCAGTTTTAGGCCCTCTGCTATTCTCAATATATATGCTGCCACTTGGTAATATTATAAGAAAACATGGAATTAATTTCCACTCTTATGCTGATGACACTCAACTATATATTTCATCACGACCAGACGAAAACACTAACTCATCTGAATTGACAGAGTGTCTCAAAGATATAAAATGCTGGATGACGCGTAATTTCCTGCTATTAAATTCAGATAAGACAGAAGTATTACTTAATGGTCCAAAAAACTACTCACGAAACCTCTTACAATACAACTTTAATATAGATGGATGTCCTGTTACTTTATCCACTACAGTAAAAGACCTGGGTGTTATTCTAGACCGCAACTTGTCTTTAGAAAATCATATTTCATATGTTACAAGAACAGCCTTTTTCCACCTTAGAAACATTGCTAAGCTACGTAACATGCTATCTGTTTCTGATGCAGAAAAGTTAGTTCATGCATTTATGACCTCGAGACTAGATTACTGTAATGCTTTATTAGCTGGTTGTCCTGCATCCTCAATAAACTACAGTTAGTCCAAAATGCAGCCGCTAGAGTTCTTACTAGGCAGGCGCGGAGCTGTGGGCGGGCCTGGACGGGCCTGGGCCCGCCCATATTGACAGCTGGCCCACCCAATCAGAAAAAAAAAAAAAATACTACTCCTTATAGTTAAACATGGATACTACTTTATTTGGTGTATTTTATATATAACATGTTATGTTAAAAACAGTAAAATTATAAGTAAGCCTGGTCATTTAAAAAGTTAAGTGTGTTGATGAAGCGTTTTCATTGGTCAATGCAACATCAACGTAGCAATCTGGCGCGAACAACGTATTCTGGGGGTGTTATGGTATCTTGATTTTTCTGTAGTAGGCTATGCCAAAACAAGTTACTATCACTAATTTTTTTAAAAAACCTCGTATTGAGAACAATAATTATTTGGAGGACCACCAGTCTGTGGATTGTAATGGAACAACAACCGCTGGCTCTGAGAATGGAGCGGAGACGAACTCCGAACCAACCACCTCAACTGATGCTAACCAGAGATATCTGCACGCTCACTTGGCTAACGTTAATCCACGATCACTGCTGATTTCACCGTCGGATCTGTCAGCTCTGGGGGAACCTGTTACCCAGCCTCATCTACAGGTATTCCCGAGTACCATAATTGATGGGAAATATCGAAGTTTTAACGCCAAGTGGTATGAAAGGTTCAACTGGATTGAATATAGCCAGTCGAAAGACTCGATTTTTTGTAAAGCCTGTAGGCACTTTCCCGAACAGCACACTGAGGCGACTTTTACTAAAGAGGGTTTCAAAAATTGGAAACGTCTCGGACAGGTCTGTGAGAAGCATCATTCTAGCAAGCTACATGCTTCTGCACTTGTAAAATTACTCTCTTACAAACAAAGTCATGCGCACCAAGGCAGCGGTACTGTTTTAAATCAGATGCATGGAGATTCCATTTCGTTCATTGAACGTAATCGACAGCATGTCAAAGTTGTGCTGGATGTTGTCTTGCAGTGTGCTAAAATGGAGATACCCCTGAGAGGGCACCGGGAAACACAGGAAGCTTTAAACAAGGGGAATTTTTTGGAGCTGTTCGAGTTTATATCGAAGTATGATCCAGAAATAAAAAAAAACTTGTTGAACTGCCACGGAACGCTACACTCATGTCCCACCACATTCAGGACGAGCTGCTTGAGGCTGCCGCTTCACTTCTACTCAAGAAGATAAAAACGGAGATGCAAGAACAGCCTAGGCCCACATATTTCGCCATACTTGCAGATGAATTTAAAGACGTTTCAAAACACGAGCTAGTTGCTGTCTGTGTTCGATTTATTCATAGTGGGACAATCAAAGAACGAGCGCTGGGCTTTGTCAAAACAGCTGACCTGTCTGCTCAAGGAATATCACAGAGGATCCTTGAAATCCTAGAACCACTTGGTTTGGACCCTTCTCTCTGTGTCGGGTTCTGTTTTGATGGTGCATCCGTCATGTCTGGGCACAGAGGAGGCGTTCAATCTATCTTGAAAGAGACATTTCCCAAAGCTGTGTATGTACACTGTAATTCCCACAGATTGAATTTAGTGCTATGTGCTGCTGCGGAATCATCTGGACACGTCAGTACTTTTTTCACTGTCATCAATCAGATATACAACTTCTTCACCGGGGCCCAGAGGCACGCTCAGTTTGTGGAGATTCAGAAGGAAATGCATCCAGAACGCCGATGCAAGGAACTGGAAAGGTCAAGTGAAACCAGGTGGAGCTCAAAATCAGGATCTGTTCATAAAGTCTTAGAAATGCTAGACGTGTTACTTGAGACTCTTGCTGAGTATTCAGAGACGAGCGGACAGACAAAACTAGATGCAGATAACCTATTACAACAGATGCAAACAAAAAAGTTCATTTTCATGCTTGTTGTGTTTTGCAAGTTGTTTCAGTGCAGCGATTTTGCCACAAAGGGGCTGCAAAGTCCAGCAATCTGCGTTACAGACTGCATCTCCTTAATTGAAACATTGAAAGCCACTCTTGCCACTTTTCGAGATGATTCAGATGGTGATTTTGACAAAGTGCTCAGATTGACGGAAGAGTTGATGGATAAATACGAGATAGCATGCTGGGATGTGATAGTGTCTCGTGAGCGAAAGATGCCGGCAAAGTTTAGTCACTCCATTGTCACCACAACATTGGGAAAAACGTCCGCTATCAAGAGTAACGGTGATCTGAGGGCACTCTGGGACTGTATTCTGGATAACCAGATGGCTGAATTGAACAGTCGATTTAAAGACGACACCTACGGAATAATGCGAGCTTCAGCTGCCCTCATCCCAGGATCCACCTCTTTTGGCACACAAGAACTGCTAAAATCTCCATGCAGCTTGTATGGAATAACTGTTTGTGATACGGAATTTGCCTTTTTTACACAATTCATCAAGGGAAAAGCTGAAAAAGACAAAATGCCCTCTCTAATTGAGTTGTTGGATGCCTGCGCTTATGATATTTTCCCCGGGATGAACTGTCTGTTAAGGGCCATCATCACACTACCCATGACGTCCTGCAGTGTTGAAAGACTGTTCTCCGCTACACACAGGATCAACACTCGCTTGAGAGCATCAATGGTGACTGAACGCTTGAACAATTTGACCCTGTTATCTTTCGAAAGAGAACTGACAGAAACACTGGATTATGACGAGATCATAAGCATCTTTAATTCAAAACCCAGGCGACTCCGTCTTGTGTAGCCAGGTAAGGTACGCCATGGTTTTCTTTAATTGTTGGCCGTGGCATGACAGCAGGATGAGACTATGAATTAGTACTTTGAGCCTCTGAGCTCAAATAATGTTGCTTTTTTTAAGGAAGCTAAACGTTATGTAATGTACGTGGGGGTTGACCTCAGCCTCTTGTTCAGGGCCTAAATATTCGATAAGTTAACATGTCATTACTTTAAATTTTCACTGAATAGAGTATGTTGTGGTTGTTTTCTTGTTATTTTGTTAGAGCTACGTGCTCTCTAATTGATCTTCCCTATGCACTATCACAATGTTGCTTTTTTGTGAATTATATTTGTTCCTGGCTCGGTAGCCATAGCCTATGTTATAGGCTTATGTATTTAGCTAAATTTTGACTGCAAATGAAATGTAAACTACAAAATCAGTAGGCTAATAAACTATTTTTTTCATCATTATAAAGCAGTTTTAATGTTTCATTGCGTTACAGGATGATGGTTCTAATGAGAAAAATATTCCCGAGCAGCTTTCAGCTATGATCACTTTGAGAACTTTTCTTGCAAGCACCATGCACTACACAAGTGGAAAACGTATTTTGAATAACACATAAATATGTGCTGAGCGCTTTCCTCTCATTATCATAAACACACAAAAAATATGACAGCGGGGTAAAAAAGGCTATTAAACATTGATTCAAATTTAGATACAATTTATTTATACAAAACGAAATAAATGCAATTTCAAACATTTCTTAAGTGGTTATATTATAAAGAACACTGCTTTCTCACATAACGCAGTGAAGCAGCCCCGGCCTGCACGATAGAATAATTAACTCTGGATCGATATCAACAGATTCAGCACCATCGCCACGGACAGCACCGGGTAACGTCGCACGTAAGAAGGTATATCTTAAGCAGCTTCCTAAGGTGTAATGAGAATGGTATTAATGGTAATGAATTAGAAATGGTATACCTTTAGTCAAGTTATAGGCTAAAGGGGGTCGCACACCGGACGCGCAGCTCAGCGCCGCGCCATCCAGCGCCACGTCTTTTAAATTCAAACACGTCGCCTTTCGGCGTCTGTTTTGGCAGTCGGGAACACCATAGATTCAGGCCCACCTCGACTTAATCCAGGCCCACCCATCTGTCACGTTCTGCATCCGCCACTGTCAAGAAAATACAATCATATTACACCGATTTTATCATCTCTACACTGGTACTATGTCCTATGTACTTAACGGACCTTCTTTCGCCCTACAATCCACCGCGTTCTTTAACCCTTTAATGCCGCACGTATCATATTTGATACACGAGTTTCTAAGACGTATATTAAATCGGCGAGAGCAATACTTTCTTTGAAAACCTGTTGTATCTATTTTGATACGTGTATTCTGCCATCTTGTGGAATTTCACTGTACTGCAGGCAGTAGAGGCGTGATATTTTAGCTTTTCAAAATGGCTGCTACGATTGAAACAAGCCAGATGATTTCGGCAGGAAAATAAAGGCTAATTTCAAGTTGTTAAGGTAAAAAACAATATTGGATTGCGCCTGATATAATTAATTGAACACTTTCTGAATTGAAATAATGCATAATTACTTAATAATTTAATTGTTAAATTACAAGTAAATCGTATTGGAAATTGTGTATCAAATTTGATACAGCAGGCTTTTAGGGAACGTTTTGCTTACAGTGTATATTTATACAGTGTATATTTTAGATACAAAAAAATATAATATGCCTTTAACAGTTTGAAAACAGAACATTTTAGGCTGTTTTTTTCTCTCTTTTTTTAACATAGATCTTTTTTCCAGTCCTTTTATTTCACTTTGTGGTAGTCATAAAGTAGATAACATTACTGCAATTTGACATTACAGACATAAAGCACCAATAAAGGGATAGTTCACTTTGAAATTAATTTTTGATATGTTTTATCTTACCTCAAGGGCATCCAAGATGTAGGTGTCTTTGTTTCCGCAGTATTTTCAATTTTGATATTTTTAGGTCAAAGCGTTGGTGTCTATCAGTCATATAATGCAGATCTATAGTCATCATCTGAGCATGCACAGAGAAGTCCAGATTAAAACAATATAAATACTATTCGTTTTCCACACAAACCGCTTGTTTCGTGTCTTAGGCCATCAATGTGTACTAAAAAAATTTACGAGAATTTAAATCATGTTTAATTTGGACTTCTCTGTGCATGCTCTTTGAGGTGGACCCCATAGACCTCCATTATATGACTGACAGACACGAACGGTTTGACCTAAAAATATCCAAATTGAAAATACTGCAGAAACAAAGACACCTACATCTTGTATGCCCTTGAGATAAGATAAAACATATCAAAAATTAATTTCAAAGTGAACTATCCCTTTATTGGTGCTTTATGTCTGTAATGTCAAATTGCAGTAATGTTATCTACTTTGACTACCACAAAGTGAAATAAAAGGACTGGAAAATAGATCTATTTAAAAAAAAGAGAGAAAAACAGCCTAAAATGTTCTATGTTTTCAAACTGTTAAAGGCATAATATATTTTTAGCATCTAAAATATACACTGTATAAATATACACTGTAAGCAAAACGTTCCCTTAAAGCCTGATGTATCAAATCTGATACAGAAAATATCATAAACAAAATGTATGGCAAAAATTTTTTTTTTTGATTTTGATTCAAGGCTTAATAAACATCTAATTTCCAAAAATATATAATTTTCTGCCATTTTTTTAATGTGTCAGGCTTTAAAGGGTTAAGATTCAAGGCTTCTGGTCATTCCTAGGATATCTAAGTCCACTAAAGGAGGGAGGGCGTTCTCCCATTTAGCTCCAATACTACCTTCGCCTTGGGCCCCAAATTTGCTAAATCCGCCACTGCACATACCTTCAAAACTTTTGGCGATACCCCATCAGGTCCCATTGACTTACGGGGGTTAAGCTTATCAAACAGCTCACCCCAACTCGTCACCTTTGACCAAGCTTCAATATCTGACGCTTTGGGCGCCCTTTGGCGTCAGTTCATGACGCGATCCTACAGCGTCATCTAACTGATGCTTTCCTTTATCGTCAGTTGGATGACGCGGTTAGGTTTAGGTCTGGGGTAGGGTAGGGTTACACGCGATCCTAGGGCGTCATGGACTGACGCTAAGGGCGGCCCAAAGCGTCAGATATTGAAGCTTGGTCAAATGCTTCCCAAGGTCAGTTAGGTGACGCCTTGGGGGTGAGAACGCCTTGTATCAAAAACCTTCCGAACCTGTTCTTGTGTGACCTGAAGCGCACAGTCCTCAGTATTAAGACAATGTTTTGAGGGAGTGTCCCAATTCAGTCTATCAAATCTAGTATAAAAATGATTTAGGCAGTCTGGTAAGGTGGCATCTCTAGTCTCAGTCCTGTTTGTAATTCTCTTATAATTAGTGACTGTTTGAATTCCCTGCCACATACTACGTGTGTTGTTTTCCATATAGTGGCTTTCAAGCTTTTGGGAATATGACTTCTTTGCAGCTCTGATGGACTTCCTCAAATCATAACAGGCCTTTTTGCATTTTTTACTATATATTACTATAACAGTGGTACAAGATATTATTTCCTCTAGTGGGAAAATTCACAAACTGGGCATGCTCTTCTGGAGGTTGTAATGGTTAACATATCCCAGGATAATAAAAGCAGCGTCAGGATACATATTCTCATGCTCAGTGATCATGTTATGCAGTACTTTTATTCCCAGTGTTAAATTAACACTCTCGGTGTACATATAGGTCCAACTCCTGGAGTTGGACCTATATGTACACCAGGAGTGTTAATTTAACACTGGGAATTTTGCGGGGACGTACACCACACTCACAACAATGCACTGCAGTTCTCTGGGTAAATAAAACGGTCTGCACATCAGAGTTAAAAATTCCACCTCCTCAGAACAATGCTGCGAAATCACCTTACTGTTTGTG
Source organism: Hybognathus amarus (assembly GCA_030378365.1). Taxonomy (NCBI): domain Eukaryota; kingdom Metazoa; phylum Chordata; class Actinopteri; order Cypriniformes; family Leuciscidae; genus Hybognathus; species Hybognathus amarus. Next base: position 144,280 of record JAQIUQ010000053.1, on the reverse strand, counting down.
CACCATGGATTGATTAACGAAGACCGCTGTTCCTCCCCGCGGGTTTTGCCACAGTCCACGGCGTAATGGTCGGCTCTTTAGACCGTGTAGCCCTCTGGTGTTATGGACTCGTCTGGGGTTTTATCTCCTAGCCACGTTTCACAGAAACACAGTATTGAACAATCCTGAGCTGGGTACATATCCGTGCATGTAGTTCGTCTTAACGAACATTATTAACATTATTAACTTACTCCATCTACCCTTGTAAAGTTAATCCGAATAGGACTTTAGTTTCGAAATTTTCCCCAGCCACATCCACATTCAATAAAAAAGGTATAGGCTTTATTGTTGTCCAACTTGAATTTTTAGAAATTACTGATGCAAACGTTGAAAAGCTTCTTCTCAATTTTTATTACAGGTGGCTGCGTTCTGTGTGTGTGTGTGTGTGTGTGTGTGTGTGTGTGTGTGTGTGTGTGTGTGTGTGTGTGTGTGTGTGTGTGTGTGTGTGTGTGGTGTGTGTAGGTGTGTAGGTGTGTGTGTGTGTAGGTGTGTAGGTGTGTGTGTGTGAGAGAGAGAGATAGAGAGAGAGAGTGTGTGTGTGTGTGTTCGTGTTTGTTTGTGTCTATTCGTGTGTGCGTGTCACAAATCATAAATTGTTTCTTCAACTTATTAAAATATCTTACCCCCTTGTTAAAATATCTTACCCCAGCGCCACCCAGTCCCACTTCCAACACATCGGCCAATCAGAAAAACGTATTTTAAAAATGCCAATTATCAGCCGATATATCGTCGACCACTAAAATGCGCAAAACCTGTTTCCATTGCAGTTTTGCGAAATATTCCTTTTCGAATTGCCTGAAAAACCTCCTCATGCGAGCGTAAAAACCTTTTTGCGATAAATGGAAGTTTTTGTGAAATGGACGTGTTTCCATTGTGCGTATTTTCAATTCGCAATTTCAATTTGCGCAATTTGAAGGATAATGGAAACGCGGCTCATCCCTGAAGTGCCAGGCTCATCAGCCTCATCGACACAGACAGCCATCGGCACTGATCCTCAACAAACTCTTCTCTGTACCGGCGTGATGACTCTGACTTCCAACCAGATGGAACTGTATCTGAATTCTAAATGTTCTGATCCAATCTGACTTCTGACATGAAATGCTGCCTGCATCATAATCATACACTGTTCGCTTGTTGACCAGAGAAGAACTGGCTCCTGACTGAGCCTGGGTTCTCCCAAGGTTTTTTTTTTTTTTTCTCCATTCTGTCATCTGTTGGAGTTTTGGTTCCTTGCCACTGTTAAATTGATATATTGATATTTATTTATATAGTTGCCTTGGCTTTTGGCTTGCTTAGTTGGGGACATCTATTCAACAGTATTACTGATCTGCCTTACTTTAAGGTGGACGAAACAAACTTTGTCATGTTATCACTGTGAAGCTGCTTTGATACAATCTGTTTTGTAAAAAGGGTTATATAAATAAAGGTGACTTGACTGACTGATGAACACAAGATGCTTAATGTACATTGTCACTACTACACTGCAATAAACTTCTTTATTTAGATCTTCAACACTGTCTTCATTTTTTCTTACAGTGGCAAAAGCCAAGAGAGGTGACAAACTGTCTAAATACATCTATATTTACGTGTGAAATGTGGAAGTGGTTATGGTGTGAAGCCTGAGACAGCTTTAATCTGTAAACATGTTCATACTATATGTTCTAAATGGTTTGACTGTAACATACTAATACAAACCAAGTCAAAGATTATTTTACCAGTAAATAAATAGTTCACATAAAAAAAATATTGTCATAATTTACTCTCCTTCATAACCTGTATACTTTTATTATTTCCATATTGAGAACCTTTAATATTGGTTTTGGCTCTTGGCTCATTAGCAGGGTTGCCAGATGCCAGCAAGGTTTTCCAGCACAAAACCTCGTCAAAAACCATGAGTATGCACAAAAAAAAACGCCCAAATTTGTTTTGACTTGTTTCTGTCACATGTTGTCACGGATCCATCTGCGTCAGCACCAGACACCCATCACTCCGCCCACTCGTTCCGGTTCCCCTGACTACTGATCACCCTCACCTGCCATCATCACCTGTTTGCATTCTCCATCCCAATCATCTGCACTATAAAGGACACTCCCACTCAGTCATTCTCTGTCTGGTCTCGTCGATACTAACGGCTACAGACTCCCGTCGTTTATCAAGATTACCTACCGGTTACCTACCTTCTCCGAAGCCTCCATCCCGTCAGTCTTCAGTCCGCTCTCCACTCCAGCCCAGTTCCTCTGCTTCCATCTCCAGCCCGTCCTCCATCCACTCCATCCCTGCACAGATAAGAGACTTTATTATAACGACTGCTTCATCCATTGCCATACCATCTAACCTGATACTCACCAGCCATTACCACTTACCATCTTTGTTCAATAAACGCTGTTAAACTCACCAGTCTGTGTTCTTCTGTTCCGTGACACGTCTGTCTTGTCTTTGTTATGCACATGAGTTTTGTTATGTTGAGCCATGTGCTCTTGTCGTTGTTTGATCCCTCCCCCTTGTTATTTGATCATTGGTTTATTTGTCCCACCTGGTATCCTCGTTACCCTCCTTCATGGGCGTAGGTTTGGTCTCAGCTTTGGTGGGGACATCCACCCGCTCGCTGCTGGTGAGTGCAAGCACAAAAGTAGTCCCGGCCCGCGCATGTAGCCTGTCAGATACCCTGCCACCAATCAAGTTACGGCGTATCTCTTGTACTGTTGTCGTCCTGGCCGTTGGAATCGATCCAAATAGCAGCACAAAGATCCAAATAACTGTTCAGAGGACCTTGCTAAATATTGGTGGGGACAAATTTGTCATCTCAAAATATTAATGGGGACTAGTACCTAGCGTCCCCCCTAAACCTACGCCCTTGCCCTCCTTGTTTGCCTGCCTATTTAATCTTCCTGTGTTTGCTGTCCCGTGCTCTTTCGTTGTTAATGTTATGACTTTGTGTTTCGTCCTGGCCGCCCGAGGGACTTTGTGTTTCGCCTGGGTCTCCCAGGACTAAAAGATTTGTCCCTCCGGTCCCGCCGTGGTCTGTCTGTCCCCCCGTTCCACCATGTCCTGGTCTGTCCCCCCCGTCCCGCCCTGGTCTGTCCCTCCTGTTCCGCCTGATGGAGCGTCTGGTAGCCGCTGCGTAGGGAGGGGGTAGTGTCGCATGTCTGTCTTGTCTTTGTTATGCACATGAGTTTTGTTATGTTGAGCCATGTGCTCTTGTCGTTGTTTGATCCCTCCCCGGTAACACTTTACAATAAGGTTCATTAGTTACTACATTAGTTAACATTAACAAAGAATGAACAATACTTCTTCAGCATTTGTTAATATTTGGTAATGTTAATTTCAACATTTACTAATACTTTATTAAAATCTTGTTAACATTAGTTAATGCACTGTGAACTAACATGAACAACAATGAACAGCTAGATTTGTATTAACTAACGTTAACAAAGAATAACAAATACAGTAACAAATGGTTAGTTAATGTTAGTTAATGCATGAACTAATGTTTAATAAATTAACCTTATTGTAAAGTGTTACCCTATTTAGTCTTCCTGTGTTTGCTGTCCTGTGTTCGTTCTTTTTAATGTTATGGTTGTTATGTTGTGTGTAGTTCTGTGCAGCCACGTCATGTTTTTGGATTTAGTTTGAAGACCTGGATTTCTTTGGTTTGGTTTGTTTGATTTATGTTTCACTTAATTAAAAGCTTCACATTTACTTTGCATTTGAGTCCTCACTCCATTCTACACAACCCGTGCCATGACAGTTTCTTCGCTATGGCTTCTTGCTTAAACACAATATAATCATTTACTAGTTTTAAAATGACCCATTGGTCCGTGTAGTTTTGCATTAGTTCGTTTTTCCTTTTTTTAACCTGTAATTGAAAAACGGAAAATTAACGGTTGTTGTATTTTTAAAAAGTTGAACACCAAAATTTGAATTTGAACTGCAAATGCTGCAGTTTAAAAAATAAATACATAATGTAAAATAAATAAAATAAATGGGCCTATACAATAAACATTTATTTTTATATAATAAATAAAAAATAAATATTGGTAACACTTTATTTTATGGTGTCCATGATACCTCTTGTTATGAACTTTTAACTAATTACTTAATTAATTACTTAGTAGTAGACGTTGTAATAACATAATGTAATTAACATGTAACAAAGTTATGGAACAGCCTGTACCTACAGATTGTAATTACACACATGTAATAGGCAGCTACTGTTACACATGTGTAACAAGCCAAGTCGGTTACATACGTGTTAGGCCTAATTTAAACTAAACTACATATGGATAAGGTTTGTAGATACACATGAAGTACACTTAAGTACAATCTTGATACACTTTATTTTACGTAGCTTATACCTGTGTAATATTATGTAATTGCAATGTAATTAGGAAGCTACCACATGCATTTATGCTGTGAACGAGGAGTTAGGCCTAATTCAAACAAAAGTACATATGGATAAGGTTTGTAGATACGCATGAAGTACACTTAAGTACAATCTTGATACACTTTATTTTACGTAGCTTATACCTGTGTAATATTATGTAATTGCAATGTAATTAGGAAGCTACCGCATGCATTTATGCTGTGAACGAGGGAGTTAGGCCTAATTTAAACTAAAATACATACGGATAAGGTTTGTAGATACACCTGTAGTACACTTAAGTACAATCTTGATACACTTTATTTTATGTAGCTTATGCCTGTGTAATATTATGTAAATTGAATGTAATTAAGAAGCTACTGCATGTATTTAAGCTGTGAACTAGAGGGTTAATTCAGATGGACAAGGTATGTAGATACTCATGAAGTACTTGATACACTTTATTTTAGAAGGTACAAAATGACCATGTTTAACTGCAGGCTTTTTACCTTAGTAACATATTAAGTACTTGTTACATTGTACCAAGTCGGTAACACATGTAACTGACTCGGCCTGTTACACATGTGTAACAGTAGCTGCCTATTACATGTGTGTAATTACAATCTGTAAGTACAGGCTGTTCCATAACTTAGTTACATGTTAATTACATTTTGTTACATGTTATTACAATATTTACTACTAAGTAATTAATTAAGTAATTACTCTGTATCACAGACACCGTAAAATAAAGTGTTACCTAAATATTTATTTTGCCCCTTTATTAAACATGTAAAATATTCACAAATTTGACTGGTTTTCAAGGCCAAACCAGAGAAATGTTTAATAGACTGTCCGTAGTCAGACACTAGACAGACTCTGACCAAACCCAGAAATTATATTTTATAATTATATTTTTCCCGCAGTGCTGAATGAGAAGAGCCACTCTGTCTGGAACCATACAGGGAGGTGATTTACAGTAGGCGCGGTCCACCCCGCACAAACACTTGGATATGCGCCAAAAGCCTAACCCTTCATTTGTAATAATCTTAGCCTTGTATCTATTATTGTCTAACCTATATTATGACTGACATTTGATGAATTGCTTTGTTCCTTTTTTGGATAAAAGTGTCTTCTAGCCTAAATGTAGACTAATAATAATAATGACAATTCACAGTTCACTTAAGACAGTAAAAGGCTATGTGTATTCATAAAATAATTTATTAATGTTTTATTTTGATCTAACTTAACATTTTTGCCACATGCCTGTCCTGTCTGTTGTGTTGCACATGGGTGTTTGTTATGTTGTGCCATTTGCTGTTTCATTGTTGATCCCTCCCCTGTTATCTGATTAGTGTATGAGTTATTCCACCTGTCCCCTCTTGATTTGTTACCTTTATTAGTCTCCTCTTGTTTGCAGTCTTTGTTGGTTCATTGTCAGATGTTTCCTGGTTTGGTCTGTGTGTTTCTAGTTGGAGTTTGTTTTGAGTATTTAGTTTTGTTCAGTGTTTCTTTGATTATGTTTTTCCCCCTTGTGGGTTTTTGCTTTGTGTTTTGTTTTCTTTTGTTTAATAAATCCTTATACTGCATTTGAGTTCTCCCAATGAACAGACCAATTTGGAGAACTGGCAGTATGGATGGCACACTGGGGCAGAGATGGAGGTTGATGATTGCATGGATGACGATCTTTGGACTGCCCGGACTATGCACCATCGCAACTTTCGGATCCACTCAATTTTCCAGGATCAGGCATGACGGAATGACTCCGGTCTCCGAACGGACCTGGTAGAATGAAAATTTTTTCAGGCTCTCGCTTTTATGGCCAGTCAAAGGGAGGAGTCCGAGTGTTTGGCCAAGATTTTGGGGAACCATGGAGGTCGCAGGAGAGAAGGTGCCAGAGGTGAGCTCCGGAACCACTTCTCCGCTTCGGTCATCCTCGATCATCCACCGACGATCTCATCCAGCACCAAATCATCACTGTCGCCAACAGAGGCGGCGGGAAAGACCTCCAACCTCCCTGAGTGCCCGGAAGCCAGTCCTCAGCAGCCCGCCATTCTCCTGGAGGCCGATCCAGAGACTGTTCACTTCTCGTCTGCACAACGAGAGACTGTCCACGTCCCGTCTGCCCAGCGAGAGACTGTCCACGTCCCGTCTGCCCAGCGAGAGACTGTCCACGTCCCGTCTGCCCAGCGAGAGACTGTCCACGTCCCGGCTGCCCAGCGAGAGACTGACCACGTCCCATCTGCCCAGCGAGAGACTGACCACGTCCCGTCTGCCCAGCGAGAGACTGTCCACGTCCTGTTTGCCCAGCGAGAGACCGTTCACGTCCCATCTGCCCAGCAAGAGACTGTCCACGTCCCGTCTGCCCAGCGAGAGACTGTCCACGTCCCGTCTGCCCAGCGAGAGACTGTCCACGTCCCGTCTGACCAGCGAGAGAATGTCCACGTCCCGGCTGCCCAGAGAGAGACTGACCACGTCCTGTCTGCCCAACGAGAGACTGACCACATCCTGTCTGCCCAGCGAGAGACTGTCCATGTCCCGTTTGCCCAGCGAGAGAACGTTCACGTCCCGTCTGCCCAGCGGAGACTGTCCACGTCCCATCTGCCCAGCGAGAGACTGTCCACGTCCCGTCTGCCCAGTGAGAGACTGTCCACGTCCCGTCTGCCCAGCGAGAGAATGTCCACGTCCCGGCTGCTCGTGGCTGGCTCGGAGATTGGAGAGGCTGGTGTCCGGTGTTTCGGAGCTGAACCCAGTGCCTGTTCCAGAGCCAGAGGCAGAGTCAGTGCCCATTCCAGAGCCAGAGCCAGTGCCTGTCCCAGAGCTGGAGCTCATATCGGTTCCGGACCCAGTGTTTGTGTCTGTGTATGTGTCTGTCCTTGTGACTGTTTTTTTTCTAGTGTCTGTTCCTGAGCCTATGCCTGTTCCTGAGCCGGAGGCAGAGCCAGTGCCTGTTCCTGAGCCGGAGGCAGAGCCAGTGCCTGTTCCTAAACCGGAGGCAGAGCCAATGCCTGTTCCTGAGCCAGAGGAAGAGCCAGTGCCTGTTCCTGAGCCGGAAGCAGAGACAGAGCCAGTGCCTGGGGTCTCAGGCACTCTGGACGATCTCATCCAGCACCAAATCATCAGCGTCGCCAACAGAGGCGGCGGGAAGACCTCCAACCTCCCTGAGTGCCCGGAAGCCAGTCCTCAGCAGCCCGCCATTCTCCTGGAGGCCGATCCAGAGACTGTTCACTTCTCGTCTGCACAACGAGAGACTGTCCACGTCCCGTCTGCCCAGCGAGAGACTGTCCACGTCCCGTCTGCCCAGCGAGAGACTGTCCACGTCCCGTCTGCCCAGCGAGAGACTGTCCACGTCCCGGCTGCCCAGCGAGAGACTGACCACGTCCCATCTGCCCAGCGAGAGACTGACCACGTCCCGTCTGCCCAGCGAGAGACTGTCCACGTCCCGATTTGCCCAGCGAGAGACCGTTCACGTCCCATCTGCCCAGCAAGAGACTGTCCACGTCCCGTCTGCCCAGCGAGAGACTGTCCACGTCCCGTCTGCCCAGCGAGAGACTGTCCACGTCCCGTCTGACCAGCGAGAGAATGTCCACGTCCCGGCTGCCCAGGAGAGACTGACCATGTCCTGTCTGCCCAACGAGAGACTGACCACATCCTGTCTGCCCAGCGAGAGACTGTCCATGTCCCGTTTGCCCAGCGAGAGAACGTTCACGTCCCGTCTGCCCAGCGAGAGACTGTCCACGTCCCATCTGCCCAGCGAGAGACTGTCCACGTCCCGTCTGCCCAGTGGAGACTGTCCACGTCCCGTCTGCCCAGCGAGAGAATGTCCACGTCCCGGCTGCTCGTGGCTGGCTCGGAGATTGGAGAGGCTGGTGTTGCGGTGTTTCGGAGCTGAACCCAGTGCCTGTTCCAGAGCCAGAGGCAGAGTCAGTGCCCATTCCAGAGCCAGAGCCAGTGCCTGTCCCAGAGCTGGAGCTCATATGGGTTCCGGACCCAGTGTTTGTGTCTGTGTATGTGTCTGTCCTTGTGACTGTTTTTTTTTCTAGTGTCTGTTCCTGAGCCTATGCCTGTTCCTGAGCCGGAGGCAGAGCCAGTGCCTGTTCCTGAGCCGGAGGCAGAGCCAGTGCCTGTTCCTAAACCGGAGGCAGAGCCAATGCCTGTTCCTGAGCCAGAGGAAGAGCCAGTGCCTGTTCCTGAGCCGGAAGCAGAGACAGAGCCAGTGCCTGGGGTCTTCACCGCCTTGGCCGCCCGAGGGGTCTTCACCGCCTTACGGTAGGGGGCGGTAATACTTCTCAGCGGTGAGCAGCCTGTAACAAGAGAGTAGTCGAATGAGAACGTCCTCGTCTCAGTTCTGCGCATACGCCCATAAGGAAGTAATGGAATATTCAAATAAAGTCATTATTTATTATTTTTTCACACAAAAAGTAGTCTCGTCGCTTGATAACCTTAATATTCGAGCCGTTGTAGGCACATGGAATATTTAAACATTTTCTTTAATGGGCCATCAAGAGCTAGTCCCTTAGGCAGTAAATGGTGGCTGTAACAAGGATTAGAAGAGATAGGAGGCAGGAACCGGATAATAATCACAAACTAAAACTTTATTTAAACGAAATAAACAAACAAAATACCTGCCAGCAGCCCCTCGCGGACGACTGCTGGCTACCCAAAATAAAACATAAATACCGGCCAGCAGCCCCTCACGGACGACTGCTGGCTTACCAAAATAAAATATAAAACACAAACAAAAGCAGGCCTGTTCCTCTCTCGCTCATCCACTCCGTCGCTCCCCCTTTATGGCTCCGCTCCTTCGTGAATGATGCGAGACCGGTGTGCTTCGCAGGTGCTGCTCATTAGCAATCGCACCACCGGCCTCGCGACTCACTCACGTCCCTCGGCCGTCCTGCTCACCACATACCCCCATCACCCCTCACAGGCCGGGGGGTACACCCGAGACTGTGCCTACTCCCCCCGGCGGCGGCGATCCCTGGGGGGTATGGATCGACGAGCCGAGGGAAACGGAGACGGAAGCGTGAGGAGCGACGGACACGAGAGAGGGGAGAGAGGAAAAAAAAAAAAAAAATAGTCCGGCTCCCACAACGCGCTGCCATGTTGTCCCTCACCAGCTGGGCGAACTCCTCCGCGGTGCCCGGCGGCGACGCTGGATGGCCCTCGGTGGACGCCTCGACACTCCCCCGCCCCCGGTGAACGGCGACGGCTCCTCGGGTGCCTTGGGCAGACGGCAGGAGTCCCCCGCTCCCTGCTCCTCCCCTTCAGTGGCGGATGGCAGCAGGCTCCGGCCCACGGCAAGCGGCGGTGACTCCTCCTCTCCCTCCCGGAAGGCAGCCGCCCCTTCCCAGGCGGTCGGCGGCGAGCTTGGGCGTCCCACCGGCAGACGCACCCCAGCGCCCCGCCTCGAGCGTCCATGGCCGCGAGTCCCCGCTCCCTGCTCCTCCCCATCTGCGGCGGACGGCAGCAGGCTCCGGCCCACGGCGAGCGGCGGCGACTCGCGCACCATGCTCGATGGCACCGCGGATTCCCCACAGCGGCGAGGACCCTCGGACAGCGCGCTTCCTCCCTCTCCCCGGGTTTCGGCACCAGTGTAACAAGGTTCAGGAGAAGAAGGAGGCAGGAACCGGATAATAATCAAAAACTAAAACTTTATTTAAACGAAATAAACAAACAAAATACCTGCCAGCAGCCCCTCGCGGACGACTGCTGGCTACCCAAAATAAAACATAAATACCGGCCAGCAGCCCCTCACGGACGACTGCTGGCTTACCAAAATAAAATATAAAACACAAACAAAAGCAGGCCTGTTCCTCTCTCGCTCATCCACTCCATCGCTCCCCCTTTATGGCTCCGCTCCTTTCGTGAAATGATGCGAGACCGGTGTGCTTCGCAGGTGCTGCTCATTAGCAATCGCACCACCGGCCTCGCGACTCACTCACGTCCCTCGGCCGTCCTGCTCACCACAGTGGCATGATCCAGCTCTCGGATTAAATAAAAAATATCTTCATTTGTGTTCCGAAGATGAACGAAGGTCTTACGGGTTGGAACAGCATGGGGGTGAGTAATTAATGACTTAATTTTCATTTTTGGGTGAACTAACTGAAAAGAGAGTAGAGCGCATGCACGTGCGATAATCTATATTCGTGTTTGTAGCTCCGGAGGATTTCTTCATTAATCTTCAATTTTCTTCTTTACCACTCATTTATATACTAGCACTTTCTATTTTTCTATCATGTGAACTTATCCTCGATACTATTCCTTATAAAAAACAATTGGATTGCTTTGATATCGCTACTTAGATCCAATTTTTCGAATCTAGGCTACTAGCCTTTAGCCCGCTAGCATTCCACGCGTGGCCTTCGCCTATCGAGACGCTGAGCATACGGGTTGCATCTGGCATTCAGTCCTAAATTAGTCGGGATATTGACTTACTGTTCATCTTTTATAATGGCGAACACATCGGATGAGAGTCTAACGTTACCTCTGTGTGCAGGTGAGGACACATTCGAGCTCTTCACGGTGATGCAGGAGCTGGAACGCGTCGAGAAGCAGATCCGCAGTCTCCTGATGAAGCAAGCCGAGCTGTTGGACCGGCGTTCAACGCTTGAAGCTTCACGCGCCGACCCTCACAACTCCGTGGTTAGTAACGTTAACTCTGTTAGTACTTCCTCATCCACTCCGCGTGTTTCTCTGCCCAGGACGACGCGATCAGCCCGGCCTTCTTTCACTCCGACTCCGGCCCGTGGAGCATGGATCACGCAGCGGAGGACACGAGCCAGGACCAGAGCTGCCTCTCCGCCCCTCCCGGTCTTCGAGATCTCCACTCGGAATCGCTTCTCCCCTCTTCGCGAGCCGGAACGTGATGACGCCGTGATCATCGGGACATCCATGGTCCGTCATGTCCGTGCTACTTCGGGGAAAGGTAATGTACGCACACACTGTTTCCCCGGTGCCCGTGTTCTTGATATCGCCGCTCAGGTTCCCGAGATCGTGGGCGGTGACACGCGGCATCGGAGCTGTTGTGCTGGAAGCGGAGCGAACGACATCAGGCTGCGGCAGACCGAGGTTCTGAAGAAGGACTACATGAGCCTGATCGAGACGGTACGCAGCACAGCGCCTAAAGCAACGATCATCGTGTCCGGACCGCTTCCCACGTACAGACAAGGACAGGAAAGGTTCAGTAGACTTTTTGCATTTAATGAATGGCTAACGTTAATGTGTAATGAACAGAAACTGCTCTTTGTAAATAATTGGCATCTGTTTTGGGAGCGACCCAGGCTGTACCGGGCAGACGGACTCCACCCCAGCAGAATCGGAGCGGGTGTTCTGTCGGACAACATCTCCGAGACGTTACGCACCAGATGACTGGTAAGTCAAAGTCCAAATCGCAGCCTCTGTTGTCCAAACTTAACTAATATGCATAGTGTGGAGCGTTACATAGAAACTGTGTCCATTCCTCGTTTAGTGAAGCCAAACAATAAATCTAGTGCAGGATTTAGCAAAAATCTTATCGTAATTAAACCAGAAAATCTAAATATCAGTGAACAAAAACAATTTTTAAAGCTAGGTCTTCTAAACATTAGATCGCTCACACCTAAAGCAGTTATTGTAAATGAAATGGTCACAGATAATAATTTTGATGTTCTATGCCTTACTGAAACCTGGCTTAAACCAAATGAGTATTTTGGTCTAAATGAGTCTAGTCCACCAGGATACTGTTATAAGCATGAGCCTCGTCTAATCGGTCGCGGCGGCGGTGTTGCGACAATCTATAAAGATATTTTTAATGTTACTCAGAAAACAGGTCACACGTTTAATTCTTTTGAAGTACTTGTGCTAAATGTTACGCTGTTAGATGTAAGAAAGAAATCCATATTATCTCTAGCCTTGGCTACTGTATATAGACCTCCAGGGCCATATGCTGAATTCCTAAAGGAGTTTGCAGACTTTCTCTCGGATCTATTGGTGAATGTCGATAAAGCAATAATTGTTGGAGATTTTAACATACACGTAGATAATACAAATGATGCTTTAGGGGCTGCGTTTACAGACTTATTAAACTCCTTTGGGGTCAAACAAAACGTCAGTGGTCCCACTCATCGTCTAAATCATACACTAGATTTAATTATATCATATGGAACCAGTCCAACTGATATAAATATTATACCGCAAAACGATGATGTCACTGATCATTACATGGTGACTTGCATAATACGTACTGCCGAAATATGTCATGTTGCGCCGCGGTATAGAAAAGGCAGAACAATCCTTCCAACCACTATAGATAGATTCTCAAATAGCTTACCTGATCTATCTAAGCTGCTAAGTGAACCCAAACAAACTGATCAATTAGATGAAATGACTAGCAGTTTGAGCACCATTTTCACTAGTACATTAGATATTGTTGCACCAATTAGATTAAAAAAGGTTAGAGAGAAAACTAAAGCACCCTGGTACAACAGTGATACGCATGCTATCAAGAGAGAAACTCGTATCTTAGAGCGTAAATGGAAACAAACTAATTTAGAGGTCTTTAGAATCGCGTGGAAAGACAGTATGTCACGTTATAAAAAGGCTCTAAAAACAGCCAGGGCTGAGCATCTCCGCAAACTAATAGAAGATAACCAAAATAATCCAAGGTTTTTATTTAACACCGTGGCTAGACTAACAAATAAACAGACATCGCCAGAGCAAAATATACCGTTACAGTTTAGTAGTAATGATTTTATGAATTACTTCAATGAGAAAATAGAAAGCATCCAAAACGCAATTATAAATGTACAATCCTCTTTGGTGTCTTATGATTCAGCCTCAATTATGGCCCCTCTAGAACAACTACACCGCTTTACAACGATAGGACAGGAAGAGCTAAATAAACTTATCATTGCATCTAAACCAACAACATGTTTATTAGATCCAATACCCACTAAACTACTAAAAGAAGTGTTACCTGTAGTGGAAGAGCCTCTCCTCAATATTATTAACTCGTCTTTATCTTTAGGTCATGTTCCAAAAATATTCAAGCTGGCAGTAATAAAACCTCTCATTAAGAAACCGCAATTAGATCCAAATAACTTAGCAAATTACAGACCCATTTCAAATCTTCCATTTATGTCAAAAATACTAGAAAAAGTTGTGTCCGCTCAATTGTGCTCTTTTTTGCAAGAAAATGATATCTATGAAAAATTCCAGTCAGGATTCAGACCGCATCATAGTACAGAAACTGCGCTAGTTAAAATTACAAATGATTTACTTTTAGCTTCTGACCAAGGCTGTATCTCAATACTAGTCCTACTTGATCTTAGCGCTGCGTTCGACACTATAGATCATAAAATACTCTTGGATCGACTACAAAACTACACTGGTGTTCAGGGACAGGCATTAAGCTGGTTTAGATCGTACTTATCGGACCGTTCTCATTTTGTTTGTTTAAATGGGGAAAAATCAAAGATAACGTCAGTAGACTATGGAGTACCGCAAGGATCTGTTTTAGGCCCTCTGCTATTCTCAATATATATGCTGCCACTTGGTAACATTATAAGAAAACATGGAATTAACTTCCACTGTTATGCTGATGATACTCAATTATATATATCATCACGACCAGACGAAAACACTAACTCATCTAAATTGACAGAGTGTCTCAAAGATATAAAATGCTGGATGACGCGTAATTTCCTGCTATTAAATTCAGATAAAACGGAGGTTTTACTTATTGGTCCAAAAAACTACTCACAAAACCTCTTACAATACAACTTTAATATAGATGGATGTCCTGTTACTTTATCCTCTACAGTAAAAGACCTGGGTGTTATACTAGACCGCAACTTGTCTTTCGAAAATCATATTTCATATGTTACAAGAACAGCCTTTTTCCACCTTAGAAACATTGCTAAGCTACGTAACATGCTATCTGTTTCTGATGCAGAAAAGTTAGTTCATGCATTTATGACCTCGAGACTAGATTACTGTAATGCTTTATTAGCCGGTTGTCCTGCATCCTCAATAAACAAGCTACAGTTAGTCCAAAATGCAGCCGCTAGAGTTCTTACTAGGTCAAGAAAATACGATCATATAACACCGATTTTATCATCTCTACACTGGTTACCTATTAAGTTCCGCATCAACTACAAAATACTACTACTAACCTATAAAGCCCTAAACGGTTTAGCTCCAATGTACTTAACGGACCTTCTTTCGCCCTACAATCCACCGCGTTCTTTAAGATCACTAAATTCAAGGCTTCTGGTCATTCCTAGGATATCTAAGTCCACTAAAGGAGGGAGGGCGTTCTCGCATTTAGCTCCAAAACTCTGGAATAGCCTTCCCGATACGGTTCGAGGCTCTGACTCGCTGACACAGTTTAAAACTAGACTAAAAACGCATCTCTTCAGTCAAGCATTCACATAACGCTTACCTTTTAGTCCTCTGTTATGCCATACAGAACCGTTTGCCGCTGAAACTGCTTAACGCACCAGTGGGGCTCGACAGCCTTTTAGACAAACGGTTCGACACGTTCGGCGCGTATGGTTGGGTTGCGGAGAGTTTGTGAGATAGTGATTTTCTAACACTGACTCCTGTATAATGGAAATCATTCTGAACATCAGCTATGCTAATTATCTCCCATCTGCCTTTCTGCTGTTATCTCGGGACGGTTGTCCCGAGAAAAATGGCGTTTGTCAGGTCCAGTTTGTATCCAGCCTCTCACGGGGATCTCAGATGCCCCAACGCCTGTGAAGAGACGACTCATCGCTGGCGATATGTTATGGCTCCATATTATATATGAACAATATTTATATTTAATATTTATATATAAACAATATGAATGTAAGCCAGAGGAGAACTGGCCCCGACTGAGCCTGGGTTCTCCCAAGGTTTTTTTCTCTATCCAATCTGATGGAGTTTTGGTTCCTTGCCACTGTCGCCTTGCTTTGCCTTGCTTTTGGCTTGCTTAGTCGGGTTTTTTACCATTTAACAATATTACTTATCTGTCTTGTACTTCTGTCATGTTATCACTGTGAAGCTGCTTTGATACAATCTGTATTGTGAAAAGCGCTATATAAATAAATGTGACTTGACTTGACTTGACTAACCCTTTAAGCATTTTGTCAGCAGATATTTTTTGTGATTGGATTATTTTGTAAACGAAAATGGAGTCGACTGGTACCAGATCTACTGTGAAAAGACAAGTAAAACTTACACCTAAGGCTTTTGAATATAAACTGGAGCAGCTCCAAGAAGAACGTAAAGCAAAGGTAAGAAAAATTAAATATGGAATAAGAGAAATTAAAGACCTAATGCAAAGTGTTGGAAATGCTGAAAAAATACGGTCTTGTCTTGAAAGTTTGTTGAGTTTTTAAACAGAAGCAAGTCATCTTCATGGTGTGGTGGTTTTCTATGCTCCCACCTGAGGAACAAGAAAAACAAAATGCTTGGTTTTGCAGTGTTGAAGAGCATAAAACTGCTTTTGTGGAGGAGACAAATAAATGGCTGCTGGAGGCGCCAAATGCACCAGCAGAGGGGGTTGTTGCACCATGTTTAGGATCTGCTGTTTTTGACGATGAGGCATGTATAGGTAAAACTGTGGAAAATGAAGATGACGACATTAGGCCAAGTGATAGTGTGTCTAATGTGTCGTTGAGTCAAAAGAGATTTAGTACAGTAGTGAGTAAACCCATGTCTACTGCATCATCGGCCAGTATAAGAGCTGAGGCTGAGACTGCTGCCCTTATGGCTCGTCAGAAGCTGCTGAGCAAGAAGCATGCTCTGGAGGAACAGCAGAAAGTGTTGAGGAGAAAGAAGGAGGTGCTGGAGATCGATATGGAGCTGGCAGCATCTATGGCTAAAGTGAGTGTGTTCAAGGTTTCAGAAGGTTCTTGTGCGTCTCATGTTTCTGTGGAATTAGATGGGATGAACTCTTATTTGGAGAGAGGGAAAAACACACAGTTGAGCCATGAAGTTGCAATTTTTGTGCCTGAGTTTAACACCCAACCATTGGCTTCAGAGTCGGTAGATGAAGTTTCGCGTCCAAATTATGCTTCTGTGAGGCCCAAGACATATAACAAAAGCCAGTTTCCTGCTGCTGTGACCTTGGCCGGTCAGTCAACTTTGCCTACTCTGCCTGCTGCTGTGGCTAGAGTTGATCAGCACACTTTGCCAGAATGTGTTTCTAATCCACCCATTACTCACTTTCAGTATGGAGCCGCACCTGTAACCGTGAGTGATTCCGATCAGTGTTTTCTCACAGTTTTAGAAAGGCAAAATCAAATCACGTCTTTATTGGTTGGACAACAGTCACTTTTTCTCTTACCTAAGCGAGATCTACAAGTTTCTGACGGAGATCCACTGCAGTATCAAACTGAGGATTTGAACATCATTTGATCATTGAGGCGAGAACGCAAAGTCAGACAGATTGTTTGTATTACCTCGAGCAGTATACGAGAGGTCAGCCTAGGGATTTGATCTGAAGTTGTCAACATCTGCCTGCATCCCATGGTTATAGTAAGGCAAAATCACTACTTCAGGAGCATTTTGGTGATCCATTCAAGGTAGCTTCTGCCTATATGGACAAGGTGCTTTCCTGGCCGATGCTTAAGGCTGAAGATGTTAAGGCTTTACGGGCCTACAGTTTATTATTACGGGAATGCTGCAACTCTATGGGAGTTTCTGCAAGTGATCTGAATGTACCTACGAATATGCAAAGCATTGTGAAAAAACTGCCTTATAAGCTGAGGGATTATTGGAGAAGTGTGGCCTGCGATATTCATGAGAAGTTTCATCATAGAGCTACATTCTCAGATATTGTAGAGTTTGTTGAGAGGCAAGTCAAGATGGCGAGTGACCCTCCTTTTGGAAATATACAAGAGACATCTGCGAGTGGAAGAAATAAAGTAAAAATAGTCTGGTCTCAACCTAGTTCAAAGGGTAGAGGCAGTAGTTTTGCTTCTACTGTAGCACCTGCTGAGAATAAGGTGGAGCTTGGGTTTAAAAAGGAGAAGAACTCACTAGCGAAAGTTTGTTTGTTTTGTGGGGCTGGGCATTCGTTAGATGCTTGATCAGTTTGGATAGAAGAACACAAGATGAGAATTTCCTTTTTGAAGGAGAACCGTATGTGTTATGGATGTCTGTGCATCGGACACATGAGTAAAGACTGCCGAAAATGTATGATATATAAAGTATGGAATAATAGGCATCCCACGTTGTTGCATATCCACCCCACAGCAAAACCAATCGAGTCCGACTCAGGCCAATGGTGGCTTGAATATGGCCAGAGACGGTGCTGTGGTGTCTGTTCAGTCTAGTGGCTTGACTGGGGCTGGTAAGCAGGACTGTATGCTCTCTCATCTTGCCTGTTCAAGCGAAATCTAAGAGGGGGCACGAGACCATGGTCACAAATGCGTTTTGGTAGTGATCTGACCAGATATTGATTTTTTATAACCAGTACCGATTACTTGCATGTTTATGTGCCCAATAACCGATATGCAGAACCGATTTGTATTTACTGTTATACTTCTTATACTTCTGACACAATTATTACAACACAAATGAACTGAACAAACCATTTTATTTATAACAATCACTCCATTATGATAAAATATATAATAAAAACATTATTATTATTATTATTACATTATATAATTTATTTCTAAATTATACATATAATTTATAAGCATCAGCAGCAACAATGTTGACAATAGGCAAAATAAATGTTAAAAGTCTAATGTTTTCATATGGACAAAATAATTGACAGGGGAGTCATATCAGGGGTTCGGGAATCTTTTTTTGACCAAAGAGCCATTTTTTCATTTTTGGTTAATGCATTTTTCAAAAGAGCCACAGGAAAATAATCATATAATACTATTATTAAAGACGTGCTTTTTTTCAATAAAATTTCAACAGTATCAGGCTAAAATCAAACAACTGTTTAGCAAAGTTTCAATATTAATTGTGAAGGGCTTTCACTGTGAGGTTGAGTTAGCAACTGATGAGCATAAATCCTTTCTGTCTGCGTAAGTGAGAGAGAGTGAGTTAGAGTAGAGAGAACACAGTACTTTAATCTACTGTGTTTACATGAATAGGCCTTATCGACTTGGCATTTTGAAATATTTCTGTATTCTATTTTGCCGTTTTGGTGCGCAACTGAAGACAAAGGCCTAAAGGGGCTTTCACACAGGACGCGGTATGCGCTGTGCTGGCCGCTGGGTTGAGCATTGCCCTTCAGATACAACGTGTATTCTGTGTTGCGCTGATGCTGTATGATAGTATATAGTGTGTGTGTGTGTGTGTGTGTGTGTGTGTGTGTGTGTGTGTGTGTGTGTGTGTGTGTGTGTGTGTGTGTGTGTGTGTGTGTGTGTGTGTGTGTGTGTGTGTGTGTGTGTGTGTGTGTGTGTGTGTGTGTGTGTGTGTGTGTGTGCGTGTACACATATAACATCAAAATCAACACACAAATCATGAGCTCAGTTCTTTTTTAGAATAAAACATTTATTCAAATAACAAATGAAGAAATTATACATATATTAAAACACACCTGACAAGCCAACTTGAATGGAGATTCAAGAGACTCCATGACACAGCTTTTTTTGACGATGTCAAAATTGTATCGTACAGCTCAGGAACTTCCGACAGTACAAGCCGTTCATTCATTTTGATTTCCGTGTTTGTTTCCATGTCCCATTTCTATTGGCCGCGCTGATAATCGTCACAGAGCGCAGCGCAAAAGTTAAACTATTTTGAACTTTGACCACGGCGTGCGCACAAGCAAGTTAATGGTTCGCACCGCCGCACAGCAACAAAACGTATACCGGCACAACAGCGCATACCGCGTCCCTGTGTGAAAGCCCCTTAACGTTACTCTGTTTTTCCGTGTTGCGCTTGGAGCGCGTGCGCACAGCATCCAGCCAGTAATTTCGTTCTCTTTCGTGACTGCGCTTTTAATATTTCTTTTCATTATAAAGCACATCCTGCTCTTTTTCATTCCTTCAATTTTTGTTATTAATAACTTAAAACAGAATCGTCAACTGAAATCTGCATGGATTAGCAAAAATACGACACATTTGGGTCTCCGCGGCAAAAGTGAAAGTATTAAAGTTTATAGCCTTCCTTTACATTTTTGCTGCTTTTCGCCATTAGGCCTACCTTAAACAAACTGCAGCTGCTGAACCCCCTGTGCAGGAGCTGTAGTTAGGTTATCACAGAGAACGAGTTGATTCCTTTGATGACTCGGAACACTTGCGAGCTGCGACCAGCACTGAATACGCACGTTTGCCTGTTGCTAAGAATTTAATTATCATAAACGTTTAACTTCGGTAGACTGTGCTACACAGGGAATTGTAACTGGCAGATATTTTCTGCAGAGAGCCGATCTGTATTGACGTGTCTTATTTTTTCTGTATCGCCCCGTTTGTTGGTAAAGAGTGAGAGACCTTGCGAGCCACATGATTTTTTTTCCAAAGAGCCAGGTGTGGCTCACGAGCCATTTATAGGTTCCCAACCGTTTCATGATCAGAAAGCTAGACCATAAAATGCGTTCTGACAAAGTGCTGTTTGTCAGCAGACCCCCAGCCAGACAATGGTGAAGCGTATCTGATGTTTCCAGAAGCATTTATTTATGTTCAGCCGTCAGCCTTGGTTAAACACAAATCTACGTTCCTTTCAACCTTTCTTCTTGAAACAACGTAAGAGCTACAGGACAGATAAATAACATAAAATGAGCTCTTACAAACATAAACATTACCTGAAGGCCAAGTTAACCGTATAAACAGTCATTTATAAAAGACATTTCCATGAAATTACCTGTTTAGTATTAACAATGCTAAAAAACTTGCGTTAGCTTGAGTTCACATGTCACGAGAGAAAATATACATTTAAACACTTTTTCACAGATAAATGGATTAACCTTCATATTACTGCACATAACCATTAAACAAGTTAAACACACAATACCTTGTTCCCGTTCCAGCTAGGTGCTTAAATGATCCTTTTAAGAGCCTTATACAATTTCAGACCGAAATGTGCTTTTCCTTCTTTCTTCCGTGGGTGCGTCTGAATAACTAACCTTAGCCTTTTAGACGCAAAATTAACGTTCCACTAGGAAGCGCCAAAATAAAAGTCTCTTAATAGGAACAGAGAAAATAATAGAATAAAGCTCTGAAATTATTATTCACACTTTCCTTAGAGTTAGGTACAATCCCACCAATCATGAGTAAATAATGGAACAGTACACAGTTTGCATTAGACACGAATGATTTTAACAGAAAAAATGCCTTCCCTGAGCCTGTATAAGAACTAAGCCAACTTATGATAATATACAACTATGTAGTATTATGCGCTATGAAGTGGAGGGAGCAGATTTAGCTAGTATCCAACAGCAGGACAAGCTTCTGGATTGGGCGGTCAACTTAGGACACCTTGTGAAGACGCTCTCCTTTTCTTTCATTGACAATAGTTTTATATAATTAGTGTATTAATTAAATTAACTTGGTCCATAAATCAAAAAGTAAGTAAATAAATCAAAAAGGAAGTGTGTTAAAACTTCTGCATACATTAACTGATCTTGATGAAACTTCAGCAGTGTGTTTGTTGTAAGAGGCCGATCACATGGATGTGACTATTGTGAGTCAAATATATAGCGCCACCAACTGGCAGCAGAAAGTGTTTCACTTTCAAAATGCTTTGAAATCACACTCTTACTTTTACCCGATTTGCTTCAAACTTCATCTGTATAATGTAAACACACGCCAGATGAAGAGCTGTGAAAGCATTATTCAATATCTAAGATAATGTTGCCATAGCAACACATCAAACTTTAACATTCCTTTTTTTGATGATTTTGAGTCTCTTAGCGGCTTTTGGGGCCCTTAATGGGTTTGAAAACTCTTGAAACTTTGCACACAGGTCAGATCCCACAGCCATCAGAGCCGGGCTGAAGATGGTACCCGGGTGTGGCAAGGGGGCTGAGACAGCGCCCCCTGGAACGGGGTCCAAAAACTTGGTCCATAAATCAAACACGCTTGCATGTAATAATATGAAACTCAGTACACATGTTGATCTCATCGTTTCATATATTCATATATTCTCCTCAAGCCGGACAACTTTCTAATTTACACTCATGAGCTAGGACCCACAGAAAGTCAGATATTTTGGTTTGAAAATGTTGAGTGTCTCTCTGAGCCTACACTTCTGTATGGCAAGCCCTTTTAACATTTAAAAGCTAAGTTTGACTATTCGTAATTAACATTGTAGATATCAACAACGTCTTTCTAGTCGTAATTACATTTTGGATAGTTTGTATTATCATTTAAGATATCTGTAACGTAATTGTGACTAGTTCGAAACGACAGATAGAGTATGGCAAGCCGTTTTAACATTTAATCATTTTAACCTACTAGTCTCTATTTTCATGCTACTAGTACTTATTTTTTAGATACTAGTATCTATTCCATTAAGTACTAGTACTTATTCATTAGCTACTAGTGCTTATTCTTTAGATACTAGTGCCTTTTCTTTAGATACTAGTGTTTATTCTTTAGGTACTAGTACCTTTTTAAAGATACTAGTACTTATTCATTAGACACTAGTCCTTATTTATTAGATACTAGTACTTATTCATTAGATGCTAGTCCTTATTCATTACATACCAATGCTTATTAATTAGTTACTAGTACTTATTCATTAGATGCTAGTACCTATTAAATAGATACTAGTACTTATTCATTAGACACTAGTACTTATTTCAATGGTGACTAGTAACTATTCTTTTGTTACTAGTCACATTTTTTCCAGTGACTTCTATGGTGATCTGTCATTCAGATATCAACTATTCAGTTCTGACTAGTATGTTAGTATGTATTCCAATTGTGGAATACATACTAGTATGTATTCCAAAGCAGGGGTTACGTTTTTGCACGTCGTAGAATAACCCTAAAGGCACCAAGGTGGCGGTGCCACCGGCTTTATATATATATATATATATATATATATATATATATATATATATATATATATATATATATAAATATAGCTGCGAGCAGCGATGGAAGGCCAAAGCCGGCGGTACCGCCATCCCGGTGCCTTAGGCACCGGGGTTGCGGTGCCACCGGCTTGGGCCCGCAATCGCTGCTCGCAGCTATTATTTTTTTCATTTTTTTTCTGCAAAGTAAGCACCATTTTCGTGGCCGCAACATGCTCAAAAACTCACCAAATTTGGCACAGCACGTCAGGACTGGTGAAAAATTTACGTATTTTGTGGGTTTCGACGGATGGGCGTGGCAAAATGGCTCGCTAGCGCCACCTAGAAAATTGGAAAAAATTAGCCCCTCGTCCACAGTTCAACCTACATGCAAGGAATTTGGTTGGGGATGTGTATCATATGAAGATGCACAAAAAGCCTCAAGAACCCATACCCTAAACTTGGACAGGAAGTCCGCCATTTTGAATTTGGCGGCCATTTTGGACGATTTACACACTACCGTACTTTAACGAACTCCTCCTAGGGATTTAGTCGATGACTCAAATTTCTGCTGTGCCTTCTAAAGGCATTGACGATGTAAAGTTGTGCTATATGCGCGTTTTTGTTGATGGCGTGTTCGATCACATCGATGATCGCCATGAAACAGGAAGTTGTAGTAACTTGGCTGTAAATGCCCAGATCTGCATGAAATTTTACACATTTGACAAGAGTCCCGCCCTGAACAAATCTACATGCCAACATTCACCCACAGTCATAGCGCCACCTGCTGGCAACAGGAAGTGACCTTTAACGAAGCAGCCCCGCCGCATGTTTGACCGACATGTCCGAAATTTCTGTGGTACATCTACCATGTCCAGACGCACAGAAAAGTCTCTTGGAGCGATGCCCTAAACTCAACAGGAAGTCGGCCATTTCTAATTTTACCGCCATTTTTGGATGATTTAGTCATTACGTACTTTAAGTGAACTCCTCCTAAGGGTTTAGTCGGATCGACTTTCACATTTCTGCTGTGCCTTCTAAAGGCATTGACGACAAAAAGTTGTGCTATTGTAACGCGTTTTCGTCGATGGGCGTGTCGAGTGGCGTCGATGATTCGCCATGAAACAGGAAGTTGTTGTAACTTCAGTGTACATCCTCAGAGCCTGCGCAAAATTTTATACGTTATACAACAGTCCCACCCTGATCACATGAACATGCCGAAATTAGCCCACAGTCATAGCGCCACCTGCTGGCAACAGGAAGTGACTTTTAACAAAGCAGACCCCGCCGCACCGTTTTGACCTATATGTACGGAATTTCTGTGGCACATGGATCATGTCCAGACGAACAGAAAAAGCCTCTCAGAGCAATGCCCTAAACCCAACAGGAAGTTGGCCATTTTGATTTTTTTGTAAATTTTTGGGTGATCTGGATGCGTAGCAAATTCACAGCTTGCACCGGCTGAGCTCGAGAATATGCAATGCGGCCGCCTCACACCGACATGCTACAGGTGCGTGGGCCCGCCCATCGCTGCTTGCAGCTTTAATTTTGCTTGTTTTCGGAATAATTTCTGGCAACATTTTTCTGTTGCGTTAACAATTAAAAAAAAAAAAGAAGCTTATAGACAAACTGTAATTGCATAAAGTTACCACATTCGGTAAGACAAACGCAAAGATCATCGTTATTATCTGTAAGAAAAGTAGGCTAACGCTATCAAAAACAATATACAAAATACAGATATATAGCAAATTCCTTTAAAAAAAAGGGATGCTCACTAAAGCTTCATGTCCTTGGGGAAATGTGGGTCCAATAGCCTAACCATTATAGCACACAATTCTTTACACAACATCCCGGACCTCACTAATTTTCAGACTCTGGTTACGGCCTTGCTAGCAAGATCACTTTTGGGTATCTCTGTATTTATAAAACCCTGTGTACTAGGGCTGGGAATTCACTTCCATAAAGAATTCGAGTTTCTTCAATTCCAAGGCGTTAGGAATTGAGAGTCGTGTAATGACTCTGGCGGGTCTGATCGAGGGATCTGCATATCATAATTAATAATTCACAATTAGAGTAATTATTCATACAGGTTTGGATCAGCCCGGTCTTACATGTTAATAAATCCCTCAATGAGGGCTTTCTGTTAACTTTACTTATATGTATACACGTGTATCTCTGCACTTAACCACAAATTAATTGTAATAGATTGCACAGACCACGGCCTTACAAGACAAGTAAAATTAATTAGCTCAAGTAATTTATAGAGCAGGGAAAACTTAATCTCTCTGGCCAGAAGAATTCAGCATTCCAACTCCACAAAACATAACCTTTTTGGTATGTTTAGTTATATAGAGCATG
Organism: Hybognathus amarus; assembly: GCA_030378365.1. Classification (NCBI taxonomy): domain Eukaryota; kingdom Metazoa; phylum Chordata; class Actinopteri; order Cypriniformes; family Leuciscidae; genus Hybognathus; species Hybognathus amarus. The sequence goes on along the minus strand of JAQIUQ010000053.1, from coordinate 119,573 downwards.
CAGCGTTTCGATCTTTCACTTCAGAGACTTGTCATGAGCAGGACCGTAATTCAATCACAAATGATCATATTGAATTTATTAAAGTATTCAATAAGGCAACTAAGTAAGCATTTACTACGTTACAATGATATATGTATATACAAACATTAAACACAAACTTGAGACGACGCAGGGCGTTAGACGATAAGTGAGTTGGAGAGAGAGAGAGAGAGAGAGTGAGGGTGAGAGAGAGGGAGTTACAGTCACCAAACAGTCAATTAATCTTTCTGAACACCATGAAAACACTTTCTTTATGCTTCTGAGAAGCTCTAAAGGAAGGTAACGTTATACTTGCACAACATGTTTGGTCTGTGTGTGTCACGGACTCGTGGCCAGGCCCGGTTGGGCCGCACGATGAATGGAGAGGCTCTCCTGTGTGCGCGCGTTCCGGTGGAGACGCGTGAGCGCGTCCGTGGAGCACGGCGCTTTTGCACTGCCCGTCCTGGCGCGTGCATGGTTGGTTGCGTGCGCGTGGCTTCTTTGTTCCGTGGGGAGTCACGTGGCGTTCGTTGGCATTCGGCGCGAATGTTTGAAAGGCTTAAAAGTCTTTGAGGTGACGGCGCACTCGAGGAAATCAGATCGGCAAAGTCCACTTCCTTTCCTGGGAAACGAACTTGGTAGTTCATTTGAGGAGAAGACGAAACTTTGGACGATCAAAGAAGGGATCCCGGCTTGGGGGTCGGATCTCCGTGAGGAGATCCTTTATGTGCTTCTTGGCATGAGACGTTTTCGGAAGAGAGAGGGCAGAGCTGGCGCTCCGTCATTTATCACCTTGGTGAAATCCATCCCTTTCCTGTTGGCTTGAGCCAATCAGGGAGATGGAGGCTGCACGCGGGAAACATTCTTTTATGGTGCTTTGTTCTCAGACCACGCGCTCCTCGTGGGAGGGGGTGTGTTCACATAAGGGCTACTATTGAAACAGTTCGATCATCCTTGGCAGTAAAACATATTAAAAACACACTTTACTTTACATCTCTGTACATATTCGGGTCGTTCATCTGATACGTATTCTAGAGACACCAAGGAGCATTATGTTACATTAAATGAACATATACTTCTGTTTACAATGCCTAAGGAAGTTATTTCTAATTCCTGTTTTATGCTGCAACCAACAAAGATATTTCACGGTGACCTGGGGAAAAACACACATACATAGAAACACATTGAATATATCTGGTTAAATGTCTTTTAACACAGAAAAGTCCATCTCTTGGGTCAGAGACATAAAGCACATTCCACAGTCTTGTAACATGATCTCACTCCAGTGAGTGGAAGAATGTGTGTGGCGGTGTATGTGTGTGTGTTTGTGTGTGTGTGTGTGTGGGGGGGGGGGTCCGAGTCCTTGGAGGACGGTTGATTCAGTCTGGCCAAAATCATTACATCTCCCCCTTTTCGTTAGATGAAGTCCTTATGTGGACTTCCATCGAACGACACCCATCGCAATGGATGGATGGCAGGTGAATCATGAAAGTCAGGTAGCAGGTGGTGGCTAGGCTGAGGTTCGGGCTCAGCTTGATGAGGTTGGACGCAGTCTCCAGTGTGGTACCCTCTTCCTGAGGGTCCAGTGGTGGCTGTGGAGGTTTGCGTTTGTTGAGTCTCTTGTGGAGTGTGAAAGTCAAGTGTCAAGACGTGGTTGATTACCGTAGAGGTACCCAGCGCAGAATCAGCTGTGGTCCAGGATTGGACAACAGGTGATGCAGTGGTGCAGTGCAGTGTAGCAGATGTTCAGTTGAAACACAGCTAGGAGAGCTATGTTGCTGAGAACAAGTTCAGTTCGGCTGGGCACCCCCGTTTTTCACAGTTCATAATTCCAGTTCTGGAATCAGGGTGAAATCATGGGTTCCGTAAAGGATGGGACTTGACTCAGGCTCAGTCGCAGCAGGGTAGCTCGAGTCTCGGAGCAAAGGCTGCCGGATGCTGAGTTTTGAGCAAAGTCCTTCTGGCAGACAGTAAACAGTTGTCTCGCTGGAGTTCACTTGTCTGGTTCAGTAGAATGCCGTGAGCGTTGTGGATCTGTCACAGCTCCTTTCCATTTCTTGATGGTTTGTGAGGAGGCACTCTGTGTTGTGAGTTACCTTTTGGCTGAAGGATTTCAGTTCGTTTTGTTGCTGGACATGCCGGTGTTTGACTGCGTTCTGACAGCAGCGGCGTGGGTGTCCATTTAGCTCTGCTTGCGTGGTGGTCGACCCTATGCTGTGTGATGTCGGACCTGGTGATGACTGCAGTTGTCCTCTGGTTGGCTGGAGGCACAGGAAGACGACCACAGCAGCAGCATCCTGTAACAGAGACAGGGGAGAGAGAGAGAAAAGGGAGGAAAGATTTCAGCGGCTGTTGGCTGGGACAGCCTGATGCCTTTGAGGATGCCGAGATGTCCTGGTGCTGCGGTGTGCAGCCCACATGGTGCGTGACAGGCATACACTGTGTGCAGCCCACATGGTGCGTGACAGGCATACACTGGCTGGTACATCCCCCTTTTTGTACTGTGGCAGCACAAGCTGTGGCGAAGTGATGTCACGAGGTACATAAATTTCAAGTGTTGGGCCGTTTAGCAGCATGTGCTTGGTGAGCTGCCGTTGTCGTGGTTGACGGCCGGTTCGGGCGGTTGGAGGGGTTGAGAGGTGGTTGTCTCAAAGTTCATTTGGTTAGTCTCAGTTTTTGGTAAGCTGAAAGGTGCAGGGTAGCAAGTTCACGTTTCCATTTGGTGCTGAGGCTGTGCCTTTATGGCTGGCTGCAGGAGTTCTTGTGACCTCTGTGACCTGCCAGTTAGGTTCTTTTGACCTGTGTGACTGGAGGGGGAGGGGTACTTGAACTTGAGCTCAGACATTCAGTTGTTTAAAGTCTATTAAAGGCTCATAACGATCTAACAGATCTTGGCCACTCAGAAGTGCGTACGTGATCGTTTGTGATCGGTACACTGGGTAAATCAGGCTCTTAGGGACCAATTGTTGGGTGAATGGGAGCTAGTTGTTTGAGCCAGATGTCGTTTTGGCTGTAGGATTGCACCTTCAGCTCACCTGTTTGGGATTTGAGAGTTCGCTCTGATTGTTTGAGTCTTTTAAAGAGTTGGGCTGGCAGTAGCGTGATGTTTGAGCTAGTGTCTAGCATGGCTTCAAGGCTCAAATCATTGTCTCTAGGTGGCTAGGCAGAGTTTGTGCCACCCCCTTTTTGATTAGGTTTCCCAGAAGTCCTGGCGTCTGGGCTGATGTTGTGTGGGACACGGTGTTGTCATGCTCAGGCTGTGCAGCTGTCAGTTGTGGTGGCTGCTTGGTGCTGTCACTTTGTGAAGTGGCAGTGAGCTCTGTGGTGTGATGCTGACGAGCAGTGTTCTGGGTGTCTGTTTGGGTCTTGCGCTGAGACATAGCATGTCTGGCTTGTCCTTCTTGTGAGATCTTGTGCAGAAACTCTTTCAGCACCTTCAGGATTTTTGCTGTCAGTGACATGGCTGCACTGTTGTTATCTGATGTGTGCTCAGATTTGTGCTTACCAGTGGCGTGTTGAGAGGGGTACCGCTCTGGGCTGGTTGGGCTTGAGTCTCTTGGTGATGAGGTGCGGCTCAGAGCTCTTGCTCTGGTGCGGTCGATGAGCACCAGGACTGTTGTGTTGCCCTCTGTTGGCTTGGAACGGTTTACTCTCAGTGAAAGTGTGGGGTGCCTCCTAGAGGCAGCTCTGAGTCGTGCTCAGAGACAGGTTAGTTTGAGGGTGTTTACCCAGTCTTTTCGGACAAAGTCTTTGCGTAATGTGAGCTTGTGGTCTCGTAGCTATGGTAGATATGCTACAGGGACAGGCCAGGGTGCTTACGGAATAACTCACTGTGGGATGCAAGCTTCAAAGAAACAAAGTTCTGAGATTGGCATCCTTTCCATACCTGGTGGTTTGTCGGAGTCGGTGGAGTTTCAAGTCGGTCTTGCTTGATGTCCACGGCGGTGAGAACCTTTGGTATGATTCTGGATCAGGGAGTTAAGCGATCGAAGCTTATTGCAACAGCTAATAGTCCATTTTGGCAGTCTCTGTTTGACGAGCTAGGAAGCTGTGCACCTCACGACTGGACGTAATCCATATCGAGCAGAATCTGTTTCATGCAGTCAGGTTGGTTAGACAGTTTGCAAGTGACAGTCTGGTCTGCATGTCGTGGCTTTTCTGGTTAGCTTGGTCAAATCCTTTTGGAGCCATGCCGTGGTTTGTGGCAGTGGTTCCTTGGGAGGTTGAGGTCAGGTTACGCAGGGGCTCTGTGGCATTCTGGCACACTTGTTGTGAGTGATTAATGCGTGGCCCTAAAAGTTCAGAACTACTGCTTAATAGGTTCGTTAAGTATTTAAGCATAAAGCTAAGTGTCTCTTTTGTCCTAATCTTAGCTGTGAATGTTAGGGGGCTAAGTTTTGTGTGGTTCCGAGGGTATTTCCTGGGAAGGACATAGCCGAGATGAAATAAATGACGTAAGGTGGTTCTTATGACTAAATTATTTCTCTGGACTTAGCTGGTGGTTCACTATAGCTCGATGGTGTGAACGATAATAGGGGAAAGGACAGCTTTCTTATTTAAATTCTGCTTATTGTCGATCCTCAGGACTCTAGTAGTGCCTTTAGTAAATTGTTGAGATTACTTGTGTTAGAGGGTCACAAAACGAGTGCACTGGCTGGAACTAAGCCAAAATAACAAATAAGGGTGTCTGCTTCCTTTCTGGGCCCTATGGGAAATGGAACCACACTCGGACAAGAGAGGCAAAGGAATTAAATCATATAGAGGACCTAATGGACAAGGGAATAGCTGCTTGCTATTATTATCAAGGTCAAAGGAATGAAATAATTAACGAGGAAAAATAAAATTAAAATTAAAGCAAAAGGAAATAAAATGATCAAAACATGGGAATGATCTGAAGTCGAGAATAATCAGTGGCATTAGTGGCTAAACTTTGGATTTGCTTTGATCAACACTCTATAGTGGGTTGTAGCGGTTGCGTGTTCAAGACCACATTGGGTGTGTTCCTCCAAAGGTTTAGTCAACATGCCGACGAAAAATTCCTATGGTTATACAAATTCTTCTGTAGTTAGTTACGCAGTTTACCTGCAGTTAAACTTGAGTTTAATTAACAGGGCATCTGTGAAGTTAGTCTTCAATGGTTAGCAAGGAGTATTCCTAACCCTGTGAGGGTAAACTTTGGCTAATAAGAATTGCAAACACGGAAAGTGAATAATTAGAAACCCTAAGTGGTGTTGAGGAAAGTATTCTAGAATACTTTGCACTGTGGAACACAGCGGTGATTAAGGGTTCAAGAAAATAATGCTAACTGCTAACTGTTGAGGTTATTCAGCTTAGCCTGTATTGGATTGGAGCTAGGTTAGGTTAGCTTAGCCCAAGTTAGCTTGATGCTAAGCTAGGTTAGGTTAGCCTAAGTTAGCTTAGTGATGGGTCAGTTTAGCTTAGCCTAAGTTAGCTTGATGCTAGGCTAGGTTAGCTTAGCCACCCAGGCTGGTTTGTTTACAAAAGTGACATTACGAGTTAGCACTTCCTGTGACAAGTTGTCATGGGAGCCAGAGGGTGTCAGAGCAATTCAACAGTATCTGAAGAATGTCTGTGTATTTTACATGAATCATGCATGTTTTAACGGGTTAAAAGGGAGGTACTATACTTTATGATTTTCAAGAACTTGGTTGCATTAAGTAAAACGCAAATGTGTTTTGGCATTTGCTAATTTTCTCATGGAACTCTGCTCTTTACTTCACAGTCTTCTATTTGTTTACAGAGTAAGGAAATAGATTTGCTGCAAGTCAAAGCTTGTCTTGTTTTATTTGCTTACAGAGTAAGGGAATAGATTAGCTTTCCTAAGCATATATAGTTACGTCTCTCTCATGCATGGATGCTGGCTTTTCCGCGAGTTACTTCTTTTGATCGTTTAGTAGCTTTCTGCTTGTAGAAGCAGCTAAAATTTAGGTGAATTGCATCAATCTAACAATAAAATTAAGGCCTTTACTTTGTAGAAGGGGAGCGTCGCCCAGGTTTACATACATATAACTCTGTCCTGAGCTGTCTTCGTCAGAAACAGGTTTACTTATACCGCGATTTTGGATTTCTTTTTTTTGTTTGTTTCCAAAGCGGAAAAGATATCGGTACAGATTACAAGCTGCTGAGATGATTCTTCTGTTACACAGACTTACGCTTTAATGCTGAAGTTCCTGATACCAGTTGGGAGTCTAAGGCCTGACATTTTTTTTAAAGTAGAGATGTCAATTCCCGCTATTTGTTTTATCTGCATTTAGGCAAGCCAGCTATCAAGATGCGTATTGCACGTAGTGTTTTAGTTGGACCGCGATGGTCAAGTGCACGCCTGTTGATTAACAGTAATTTAAACTCGGGTGATTTTACTACACTCTGTCGTCAAGGCAAGGTATGGAGTGGGTGTTTTCTGTGACTCTTCACTGTCGTGAAATGTTTAACGGTGCCGTTCTAAACAACATCTAGAAACTGTTTGTTCCAAAAGAGTCATGCATAGTCTGTCGGCCGTTGAGGGCGTACATGTCTATGTAAGATTCCTTTAACTTAGTAAAATTCTAATTCTACAAACGCAGAGTCTTGCAACTCTTTGAACACCCATTTTCATCTACCTTTTAAAAGTTCTACGTCCGATGTTGATCAAGGACCTTTTAGCAGAGTCTTGCACTGCGTTCGTGCAGTGTCTTCTGGGTTGCAGTTCAGAATAATTTGGGGTTTTAGGAATTCTTACTGAGTGGGCCTTCACGCATCGTTGAGTGGGCCTTGCGTGGGGGCAGGAGAACTATGGTGACTGACGGGATAGGAGGAGAGGTTTCTTGAAACTGGTGTCCTCCTCAGTTATAGGTTCGCTGCAAGTTCCACAGCAAACTCGTTCGGAGCCGGTGGTGGTAGCACAGGCCCTCCTGGGTCTGTTCTGCTGGGTGTCGGTGTCGATGTCAGACACCGGTTGGAGACAGCAGGTGGAAAGTCGATGTCTTGTAGATTGTCAGAGATGTGGTGGAAGGCGGGCTTTCCACCTCCCCTTTTCAGCTCTTGTGTTGTTGGCTGAAATGTGCAGACTGGTTAGGGGAGACTTGTGGTGTGTGTTTCCCCTTTCCGAGTCATGCTGTAGTCTATAAGAGTATTGCAACTCTGTGGATCAAGTTCATGTTCGAGATCTTGTCTCTGCTGAACGAGCTTGTGGATGGTCACACGGGCCTCTTGAGAGTTTCTTTCGTAGGCCGTGGCTTTCGAATCTCTTTAAGTTCAGCCTCTGCTCTTTGCAAAGGGGCTTCACTTTGTCGAGTTTCTCGTTGAATTCCTCTTTGGTTCTTTTCTCTGACTATTCTCTTCAGTCTGTGTAGAAGATTTAGACAGGGCAGTTTGAAGTCTTTACTTCCTTCTGTAGCTCGGGGTCATTGTCATCCTCGGCGTTGCAACCTTGTGCTTCAGGGCGATGCCGGCTCCTTTTGCGGAGGCGTGCGTGTGCGCTGAGCTGGTAGGCGAGGTTGACGTGTCTGGTTTGTCTTGGTTTGTGCGCCATCAACTTGTACACGTCTGCGTCCAGTTGCTCTTGGCTCGGGGCTCTGAGTGACCGGTGGCTTTGGGCGGGGATGGAGATGTCATGAATCTCGGCCATGTCTCCAGGTTGTCCCCGCGGGTTGTGGGACTGGAACATACTGGTTTCACTGTGGGCGAGATGAACACAACACACACAGAGAGACCAATGCAAGTTCGACTACGTCTAACGAGCTATAATACCGGCTAGGCCGTGTATGAAAATTTTGGTTAACTGATGCAGACAGTTAAACCGTTAGGTGGGACAATTTGGGTAGGTCATCATGGGTCTGAATGAAGATTTGACAGGGCGCTAGCTTAGGGGTCACCTGTTGATGCTAACGACTTGGTTGTCAAACTATTCTTCAGCTTTCCTTGGTGTGTCAGAGAGGTTCTGTCTTTAGGTGAACTGAAAGGAACAGGGCACAACAGAACAGAGCAATGGCAAGCTAGCAAAGATTGAAGTAACATGCAACCATCAAAGATGGGGAGGTCTGTAATGAAATGGCATTAATAGTACACAAGAAGTGTTAAAAGTGAAAGAGGCAGTTTGTGAGGCTAAAGCCTGCAGTTTGTGGCTTGGAGAGGCGGAGGAAGCCAACCACTTCAAATATCAGGGGAATCTCTAGATTCGGTGGCCAATATTAAGTGGATGGGTTTTAATACCTTTTTCTAGTTTGCCTGGGGTGAAATGAGGTCATCCCGGTTGGAGTCAGCCTCGTGGCTGGTCCCTCTGTCACCCCCCAACACCTGACAGCAGTGTCCCGGGCATTTCGTGCATCTGTACCGAGGTGCGCCCTTTCAAGCAACTTGACCTTGAACACAACCGGCGGTGCCAGATTGGTGGTGTCGTGTTGCGGGCCGCATCAACAGAAAGATACAGGAAAGTACGAGACCTGCGCTCAGTCAGCGATGGTGGCGCAGATCAGACGAACCAGCCAGCCGGACCCCAAGCGAAGGTGACTGTCACATCACCACAGCACTTGAGAGATTTCTACCTACAAACACAAAACAGGATGAAGAACAAGTGTGCCTCAATTTGAATTAAAGCTCCTCTATCTACATCAAGTTGAGTGTCTATTTTTGTTGAAAAATCAAAGGCAACGGCTTTACTAAAGTCTATGGTATAAACACAAAGGGAATTGTGACAATGTCAATTATCAGAATAACCCAACCTCCATACAGGGAAGAGATAGCATTAAGTGCAGCGGGAGGAGCACAGGAGGAAGCAATCTGTAGTGGCGAGTTTTGGCCACTAAGGGTGTGTGTCCCTTCCTCCTAGTGGTCAATCTGGCTGACAGAGAGCTTGATTTGAAGTGCATTCAAACTGATTTAAATACAATTCAAATTGAGCAAATGCATAGGGGTTAAGTAACCTTTAGATTAGTAAGGATACAGTTGTAATAAAACCAGATCAAAATTATTAAAAATACTTTGAAATGGAAATATAGAAATAAAGCCATAAAGCAATTTCCCAATGGGAAACGGTTCCGTTCCAGGGTTTTATCTTACTCGTTGTAATTTAGTACAAGTAATAAATCTGATTTATGAAATCAGTCGACAAAAATCAATCACACTCACACGACGAAGAATGCATCCAAGGTCAAGAGTGGTGCTACGTTGAGATTCGACAAAAATTTGCGATAAATTTAGCAAAACAACGTCTATAATGATAAAACATCTTCGGGCCGTTCACAAAAAATAATATATGAAGCCATACTATAGTTTAATGTGAGATAGAAATGAATATTTAAGTAATTAAATTCAAGTTCATGTAAACTTTTCCCTGTCAGTCCTTCTCCAGTGTTCAAACAGCGCGTCGCGTTCGGTTACGACAGTCAATAGAACTCTCTCCAAGATGATTCAATGTTAGCCTACTATTATTATAGGTTACTTGATCCGATAAAGCTCTGGTTTCACATAAAATGAAAAATAAAATGCCACACTGTATTGGAGTCCTTCATAATCATATCATAGGCTACTTTTGCGCAATGAAAGATTATTTATAGCCTTTTTTTGTTCTGTTCCTCTCTATCATACATATGTAACCTTTATATTTGTTATGCTAGTTCATTATTTTATTTTATTTCACAAGAAACAGATGTTAAACAATAATATTCTGAGTATTTTCATACATCTGTACTTGTCTCATACAAAGTTAAATATATGTATGTGAAAGGGTTATTGTGTGCTCCTGCCCCTTTAAGGCAGAGCGCACTGGGAAGAAAAAAAAGAAGTGCAGAAGAAGTGAGTTGAGTTAGGCGGCTGTTCATGCTGTTATGCCGATGCTTCTGATTAAAGAAGAAATGTGAACTTCCACCATTGTAACCTGTGTTTCATTCATGTTACCCACGACGAAGAGACTGGAGTAAACGTAGATAAGTTACAGCATCAAGAAATAAGGGTTACAGACTGGTGGCAGCATTTTCAAGTTCAAGAGTTTCTGGAAGTTTCACGGCAGTAGCATTTAACTACGACGGCACATTTCTAATGCACCGTGAAGTGAAGCGTAGAGGTGGTGAGTGGACTTTGAGGATACATTTAGTCTGTGTAACAGTGACCATTTAATCACGCACTTCGTTCGAAGTTTAACAGTGCCTAATCAACGAGAAAATGTCTACCGCTTCGTCTCCGGCGATGATGATGACGAATTGGACAGCACGAATCATCGTGCAGAGAACGCAGCTTCGTCTAATCACACAACAAAAGTGCTGCACTTCAAAGTCGATCTTCCACCATGTTTCCATGGGGACGGTAAGGATAAAGACAGTTTTTCCTTATGGGAAGCCCAACTAGAGCTTGCTGTTAAAGCTTGTGCTGATGCACAGACACAAGATTTGGCTGCGATTTTGCCTACACGGTTGAGTGGAGATGCTTTAGCTTACTCCTTGTCTCCTACTATACAACAAAACTATGAACAGTGTGTTGCTGCGTTAAATTATGTTTTGGACGGAAACAATTTTTGCTGCATTTTCAGACTTTTGTGAATGCCAGACCACGTATGCCTAAAGAGCCTTTGGAAGTATTTGCAGCTGAGATTACAAGACTGGTTTTGGAAGCATTTCCAAATTATGGTGAGCCCGCCATTGCTATGGAAAGATTTAGATGGTTCATAGCTGGTCTTGACCCTGTTCTCCAAGCAAAATGTTATGAGCATGGTGCTACTACACTAGAGGAAGCATTAGCACTAGCTTGTAAGTGGGAACGAGCACAGGAAGTTCTCAGGCTTGCCCCCATTTCCCATCTCAGTCACAAAACTAGCCTGACACTAAATTCATCAGCAACTTCACCCAGTGGGGAATCACTTTCTGCTATGGTGTCCACAAAGACAGCATCATCTGGGGACATTCCATCAGAAATAATGACTGCGGTAAAGCAACTAACTGCTGATGTTAAGACTCTCAGGATGGAAGTTAGTCAATTGAAAAGACAACAGGAGCCCTGTTTTCAACATGCTTCCTCCAGACAGCGAGGCTACTCACCTGAACGTGGTAGAGATAAACATCGTTACTCTCCGCTCTCATCCCCAAGGAGATACCTGTCATCACCTGCATCATCTCCATATCGTCATGATGAGCCTTACTCCTCCACCCAGAGAGACGGCGACAGACATCGAGGCTATCAGGAACGCCACGTCAGCCCATCTTCACATCACCGGGATCGCTACGTTAGCCCGCCACCACATCACTGTGAACGCTACGTTAGCCTGCCTCCACATCACCGTGATCGTTACATCAGCCCGTCTCCACATCGTCGAGAAACATCACATCAGCCCATCGCCACATTATCAAGAACGCCATGTCAGCCCGTCTTCACATCATCGAGATCGTCCGCGCCAGCCTGCCTCCACATTATGGTGCTCAACATGCCAGCCCGACTTCTCGTCGTCATAGCCAAGATGACGGCCCGACATCTGATCATCGCTTACATCACACCTCTCGTCAGCAGGATCGTCATGTGACAGAATTGTCCTCCAGCAGATTTTCTGGCGAGAGATAAGGCACACGATCCTCTAGTGACCATCTACCCTCGTCTGGTGATCATCATGTCAGTTTCGGTGATAGGGATGCTGATCTGCAGGGAAACGTCTGGTAGCAGGTAACTATGGGCCAAGTATCTGCTGAGTCTATGAGTGGGCCCAAACAAACTGAAACTGTAACTTCTGTCACTCCCACACCTTATGTTTTTGCTGTCATTGAGAACATTGCTGTACAAGCATTTGTTGACACAGGCTCAGATTAGTGAAACTAATCCTTGATTAGTGAAACAATGAGAATGTTGATTCCCTCTCTCATGAAAAAGCCTATTCAGAAATCCTTTCTGCTGGCAAAGTCAGTGACTGGTGACTACCTTGACACTCTTGGAATGTTGCCTATTAGTATTAGGCTAGGTGAGGAAGTATTCTCCCATAATGTTCAGGTGGTTAGAAATGCTACACAGCCTGTTATCCTGGGGTGGGATTTTCTTAGCAAACATCACGCTAAGAAATTCTCTCTGAGATCAGGATTGATCTCAGAGAGAATCATTTGAAATTGTGGAACTGGACTGTTCCTCTCTTGTGTTCACAGCATATCGTTCCCCTTAGGTGTAGTGCTGTGACGCTAGAGCCCATTGTGATCCCAGCCATGTCACAGGTGAACGTTTTGGCAAGGATTCAGCCCAATATTGGGGAAAAGAGTTCGCATGCAATTATGATGGAAATTTAGACCCTGAAATTCAAACAGTACCAGGTCTTTTTGTAGCACGTACAGTGGCCTCTGTAAGAGCAGGCGTGACTTGTGTTCGAGCTATGAATCCGACGTGTGAGGATTTTCATGTTCCCTGTGGCACGAGGCTAGGTGATTTTCATTCTTTAGTCTCTCAACCAGGTGAAGAATATACAATGTTGGAACCCACAGTAGCTCAGATACAGACAAAAAATGAACCTTGCCCAAAACCCAAGGTGGACCTTGGTCAATCTGCATTGGACAGAAAACAACAGACTCAGCTAGAGGCTATGATTTTCAAATATGCCGATATCTTCAGTACAAATGATTATGACTATGGTCGTACAGATTTAGTCAAGCATACCATCCATACTGGGGATGCACAGCCCATCAAGCAGAGGGCTTATAGAACATCACCACACATGCGAGCTGAGATAGACAGGCAAGTTCAGCAGCTCCTTTCTCATGACGTCATCGAAGAAAGTTGTAGTCCCTGGGCTTCCCCTGTCGTCTTAGTAAAAAAGAAAGATGGCAGTTACAGGTTTTGCATTGATTTCAGGAAGCCTAATGCAGTTACTGTAAAAGACTCGTACCCCTTATTCCAACCATCAGATGCTCTAGACAGCTTGTCAGGAGCATGTTGGTTTAGTACAATGGATTTGTCAAGTGGATACTGGCAAGTTGAGCTAGACTCTGATGATAGGGAGAAAACAGCATTCAGTACAGGCAGTGCTTTATACCAATTCAAGGTTATGCCGATGGGTCTTACGAATGCCCTCCAACTTTCCAACGACTGATGGATCTGGTGCTTTGGGGTCTTAATTGGAAAGTTTGTCTTGTTTACCTGGATGATGTCTTTGGTGTTCAGTTGGACTTTCAATGAACATCTTACCAGTCTTGAGGAGGTTTTTAGTCGATTTCGTTCGGCAGGTCTAAAATTGAAGGATAGTAAGTGCCATTTTGCTCGCAGTGAAGTGTCGTATTTGGGTCATGTTGTATCTGGTCAGGGTCTTCGGCCAGATGAAAAGAACCTGGACAAGGTCCGGTCATGGCCTACTCCCAGGACTGTCACAGAGGTGAGAGCTTTTGTTGGTTTGTGCTCCTATTATAGGAGGTTTGTTAAGAATTTTGCTATAATAGCCACACCCCTTCAGGCTCTAACCCAAAAAGGTGCCGTCTTTAAGTGGTCGAGTGAATGTGAGGATGCGTTTAGATCACTGATACATGCCCTCACTAATCCTCCTATTGTAGCTCACCCTATATTCACACAGCCTTTTCTACTCTACACGGATGCTTCTCATGACTGTGTAGGTTCAGTGCTTGCTCAGATGCAGGAGGGGAAGGAACGAGTAATTGCGTATGCTAGTCATACTCTGACTCCTTCTGAAAAGAAATGGTCCACCTATGACCGTGAGCTTTGGGCTGTGGTGTGGTCTGTCCGACATTTCAGACATTTCTTGTCAGGAGCCCCATTCAAAATTATTACCGACCACAAACCCTTGTTGTATCTGAAAAAGGCAGCAGTTGACAATGATCCGAACAGGGAGAAGAGCACGTTGGATACTTGAATTAGATGTGTATGACTTTACCATTTTACACAGGGAAGGATAGCAGCATAGTAATGCTGATTCCTTGTCGCGACGTCCTAGCTCGCCTAGTGACAGAAACAAAAGCGGTGCAGTGTGTCATTTCTCGGCCATACCTCGCCTGAAAGTGTCTCCTCTTCTGCTGAAATGCCAAATGTTTCTGGAGTTCTTCCTGACATGAATCTGACACTGTCAGTTAGGGCTGTGAATCTTTGGGTAGACAGCGAATCGATTCGATTACACGATTCATAGGTTTTCGAATTCGATTCAAGAACGATTTGTGCAAATTCAGAACGATTTCAATTCGATGCGATTCACATCCAAATTCAATGCGATTCGATTAATACGATTCTTAATTTTTTATATGCATTATAGTATTATTTCAATGCTTCACCCAATGGGTCTTTGTCTGGGTTTGAATTACACAGCGGCCTTCAGGGGTCAGATAGTGGGGATTTTGTCCATTGTTAAAGGAGCATAACACAAGTCTCTGAGTTTTTGCAGAACTACGCCCCCTCTGGTGACAAATGAAACTGCGTGCGCGCTCATGGAATACCATAGACTTTATAGAGTAGACATATACACGGAATACACGCACGTTTGCACGAGCTGTTCATAACCAAAGGAGAATCAGGCACACATCTTTTGTTACAGTCATAATGAGGTAATACAGTTATAAATCTGCAAGTCATTTAAAATATATGAAAGGAAAGGCATTTGAGTAAATTACACACTTATGTAGGCCTATGTGTGTGTGAGGGGAAAACAGGGGTAGAAAACTTCGGCTTTTGTTTCCATTGATCTCCATGTTGAACTGTTTTATGTGCTTACTGTATCCACTTATGATTGTGTTATTATGGAAACACGTTCATGAACACGTTTGAGCCCTAGAGCAGACCGCCCGAGATCTCTCCGTTTGTTGAAAGCCTTCCCGATGTTGACTCTAGTCTTATTCCGACGCCTGGCACTGGACAGACAGAAGTTGTATTTTCTTTGCCTCACGTGGAGTTTGCGTTGGGGTTTGTAATGAACTACAAGCCGGTCTCTTTGGGGCTGTTTTTACACCTGGCCACAATGCGTTTTCTCAGATCTATCTGATTTATCAAAACGATTCCATTACCTGGTCACATAAATGTGTTTTTGCAAAACGGATATTAATCTGATATTCAATTCCCGCGTTATATACAGATTTCATGAAGTGCACGTCACCGAAAGCAACAGATGAGCTGCATTTTATAAATCATCGGCTTCGGCTATTTCAAAATCAGCAAAGACAGCAATAAGAGAGAGCGGCAAAAGCTCTGGTATGAGATCATTTCATTTCTTAAGGCTACTTTTAATGAAGATAGTGGAGGTAGAAGGTAACTTAGTGTTAATCGTATGCGTCTTACTTTCACTTTCATTTGCGATAGATTGCGGCGCGCTGGCTTATAAATACACTCGCCTGCTCATCTGATGCACGTCGTCATATATGACTAAAACAACATGACATAGCCTGTTTTCAACAACCAGATGCATTTACACTTGTCCAGTTTCGTCTGGAATACAGCCCAGACCACGTCCTCAATGGTTTGAGCTGTCGGATTCAAATCCGTCTGGATTCAACCTGGTCTTTTCACGATCGAATAAGTTATCCGATCACAGAAAACACATGAAGTGACCAGATGTAGACTAAACAGCCCCTTTGAATCCATCTTCTACTTTTGGGAAAGTTGACTAAAGTTGCGTCGCTCGAGTTGTCTTCTCTGATACGGAGAATGGCGGCGAATACACTATCCTGCAGGCACATAGCCAGGCGAGCGTGAACGCGCATGACGTCACGCCCAGGCTCAGATTCGAGCCCGAATCCCTCTTATATATTTCACTGTACAGGATTATAGAGGCGATCGCAGTGATCAGAGAAGGGCTCATTCAGCCCATCAGGCGATTGTTTCAGCATGAATGGGTTAGAAAACGGCTAATTTTAACATAAAATGTTGCGCAATGCACCTTTAATGTTAGTTCATGTTGGTTTTTAATTTTAATAAATATATTATTATAAAAAAATTAAATGCCCACGAATTAGCATTTGTAGAAACCGCAATTTTTTAAAAAGGCTTTTAAAGTATTGCATTAAATGACTACATGCACAAATTAATGGAGACGTTTTCATCAGTTTCATTTTGCATCCTCTCAGTGCACTCGTTAACATCTTTTCACTGGATTTTGCTCGCGCTCGGTCCCGCATAGCTCTCATGTACAGATTTTTGAGCAGTCCATGATTGAGCTCTCCAGCTCTCTATCAAGAAAGCAATAGTTTTAAGGGCAAACCGCTCAAGCCATTGATAAAGCTGCCATGCCATTGCGTGGTCACTATGAATAAAACGCTTTCATTGCGTGGAAACGTCGCAGTTATTTTCTTTGAGATAAGATTATACTAAAATGGGCCATACCATTGACATTACCAGTCCTGAGCTGTGAAGTAAAAGCCCACTTTATTTAAGGGCGGGCATTTATAACATGGAAAGACTCTCCGTACACGCAAGTGGTCTCTCGCTCACTTTCCCTCTCTGCCGAGTGCGTGCACGCGCGATACGCGGTTTGGAGCACAACCTCTGTCTCGTATGCACGCTCGCTCTAGATTCCGGGAGATTTTAACTAATTTGCGGTATAACTAGCCGATCACGACACGAGTTGCTCAACAGGTAAAAAGATAAACTCATCTTTCAGGCATTTGACCGACCAGGCTTCAGCGTGAGAAATTAGGGGTGTGTGAGCGCGTGAAACCAATCAAATGCGGATGTCTCACGGCCAATGCGTGAGGCAGCTTGTACCAGGAACACTTTAAGGTTGTGTTTATATATTTTTAACCACTGAATCGCTATAGAATCGCGATTAATTCGATTCTTAGCCTTTTAAATCAATGTTTCACGTAAATAAACGATTCACGATTCAAAATACATGTTTCAGGATCGATGCATATGCATCGTCAGGATTTGTAATCGATGCATCGAGAAAATGAGTGAATCGTTACACCCCTACTGTCAGTTGATTTGGATGAATTAAAAGCTCAGCAAAAAGCTGACATTTGTCTTAGTGCTGTCATTGACTGGAAGGAGACTGGTAATCACAGGCCCCCATTGGGCAGACTCAAACATTCACCTGCTGCACTGAGGAAACTCTGGCATCAATTTCCCAAATTATCAGTCCAAGAGGGTATATTGTGTTGCAGAGTAAAATCATCTCCCCATAGCCCTCCTGGTTACCAAATAGTCTTGCCTGAGGTACTCATTCAAACAGCTCTTAAGTGTTTTCATGGAGAAAAGTTTAGTGGACATTTAAATGCAGAGCGTACTTTGTTGAGAGCCAGAAAAATTCGCTATTGGCCGTACATGTCTCGTGATATCTATCAATTTTGTGCTGAATGTTTATCTTGTCAGACCTGTAGTTCTACCACTCCTCATGAAAGAGCCCCGTTACAGTCGATCAGTGCGGAAAGACCATTCCAAAGAATTGCTGCTAACATCACTGAGCTACCTGTTACTTCGCTTGGGAATAGGTATGTTTTAGTTGTAATGGACTATTTTACCCGCTTTGTCAATCTGTACCCTCTGAAAGACCAGCGTGCTACAACTGTAGCACAGTGCATCTTTGAGGATTACATCAAACAGAATGGGGTCCCTGAGATGTTCCATACAGACCAAGGTAGACAGTTTGAGAGTGATTTGATTAAACATTTGTGCAGTCAACTTGGCATAGAGAAAACCCGTACCTCACCCTACCACGCCCAATGCGATGGTATGGTCGAAAGACTTAATCGAACATTGAAGGACCAACTTCGCAAAGTACATTTGTGAAGGTGGGGGTGAGTGGGATAGGTATCTGCCACAAGTGGAGCTGGCTTATAACTCCAGTGTTCATTCCAGCACAGGGTTCTCTCCTTTCTTTCTTGCACATGGCAGAGAACCACGACTACCCGCCAATATCCTTTTGAACTGTAGTCCGACTGTCACTTCCTGTACGCCAGGTACCCCTGCGGACTATGCTCGAGATGTGAACACACGTTTGTCGTATGCTTTTCGAGATGCTACTGTGCAATCCACTGCAGCTAAAATTAAACAGAAACAGCAGGATGACAAAAAGACATTTTTCCACCCACATAAGCCAGGTGACTTAGTGTTTTTGGATGACCCAGCACAGAAGCAGAATAAGCTGGCTCCTAAATGGAAAGGGCCATTTCAGATTCTGAGGAGAATGGACAAGGATGGCAGCCCTGGTGTAACTTACTGAGATTACAGATCCAAGAAATTCCCAGTCAAGAAGGTGGGTGGTACATCACAATCGTCTAAAGCCTTACAAGGGTTCCATTGGAAATTTGCCTGCCAGTCCCTCTCCAGTATCTGTGCTACATGGGGTGGATCGTACTGTGGCCCCGCACTCTGTTCCACTCACTGCATTGTCAGGAGCTTTGCCTTTTCGACCCTCTACCCTGCCTTATGTGCCTAACCCAGCTGAAAAGCAGATTGCACTTGGGGCAAGAACTGAAAGTTCGTCTCAAACTGTTTCTTTGGCAGAATCTGTGCCACAGCCTAGTTTTTGCCCTACAGCCTCTCAGGCCCCAGGGAGGGTCAAATCGCAATCAGTGGAGCCACCTCAACTGACTCGCAGTGGCCATATGGTTAAGAAACCTGAGAAATTTAAAGATTTGGTTTGTTGATGTGATTGGCACAAGTTGGTTGTATTTCACTGTATTTTTTATTTATTTTATTTTTTGTACTGTATTACACACATAATTTTGGTTTCAAACCTCACATACAGTGTGTTCTAAGAGTGTTGGTAATACACATTTTGATGCACTATTGCATATGCAAGGTTGGTGTTGTCATGTTAGTAGATTGATGAGATGTTGAGTAATTCAGTATTATAATTGAGAGAGAAACGAGGACGTTTCTTTAATAAGCAGGGGAAGACTGTAACCATTTGCTATGCTAGTTCATTATTTTATTTTATTTCACAAGAAACAGATGTTAAACAATAATAATCTGAGTATTTTCATACATCTTTACTTGTCTCATACAAAGTTAAATATATGTATGTGAAAGGGTTATTGTGTGCTCCTGCCCCTTTCAGGCAGAGCGCACTGGAAGAAAAAAAAAGAAGTGCAGAAGAAGTGAGTTGAGTTAGGCGGCTGTTGGTGGAAGTTCACATTTCTTCTTTAATCAGAAGCATCGGCATAACAGCATTCTGTTATGCCGATGCTTCGGATTAAAGAAGAAATGTGAACTTCCACCATTGTAACCTGTGTTTCATTCATGATTCATGGAAATCATTCTGAACATCAGCTATGCTAATTATTTTCCATCTGCCTTTCGGCTGTTATCTCGGGACGTTTGTCCCGAGAGAAATGGCGTTCGTCAGGTCCAGTTTGTATCCAGCCTCTCACGGGGATCTCAGATGCCCCAACGCCTGTGAAGAGATGACTCAATGCTGGCAATATGTTATGGCTCCGTATTATATATAAACAATATTTATATTTAATATTTATATAAAAACAATATGAATGTAAGCCAGAGGAGAACTGGCCCCGACTGAGCCTGGGTTTTTCCAAGGTTTTTTCTCCATCCAATCTGATGGAGTTTTGGTTCCTTGCCACTGTCGCCTTGCTTTGCCTTGCTTTTGGCTTGCTTAGTTGGGTTTATTTAACATTTAACAATATTATTTATCTGTGTTGTACTACTGTCATGTTATCACTGTGAAGCTGCTTTGATACAATCTGTATTGTGAAAAGCGCTATATAAATAAATGTGACTTGACTTGCCCACGACGAAGAGACTGGAGTAAACGTAGATAAGTTACAGCATCAAGAAATAAGGGTTACACATATGTTGCTGCCTCATTAAACAGCTGCGCTATACTTTTAAAAATGTCTTAACTATATATATATATATATATATATATATATATATATATATATATACATTTTGTAATGTAATAATAATTGATTTTTATCTTGTTTTTCATGAATTTATATTTTGCAATGTGTAACGGTTTACCAGATTTAGTACATATATTGTCTCATATTTGTTCCCCAAATGTTTTTTTTTCACTAAATGTTCAGACTTTATACAACTATTTTTTTTCTAGACTAAATTTTACTGAGGTATCCACTAATCTAGTATAATATAATTCTGACATAAGTTGATCTCTTTTTTTCTTTTTCTTTTTTCTTTAGCTATAATGAAGTTGTCTGTATTAATTAGATGGTGTTTAACACACAAAAGAGTGATTATCAGTTCAACACTAGAGGTATAGAAATTCTACTTGATTTTTATTTTTTTTAACTGCGCTGGTAATTGACGAGTCATTGAACACAGCTTACGCTTTACGGAGGCCATATTTTGACCCATAGCTGCAGTTAAGTTTCTCTTCCCATGTTTGCAAAAAATGCATCTCAAAATGCATCAGATTGATGCTTTAAAATATGGAATATTTAAAGTTTTCTTAAGGGGGAGCATGCAAGGTTAAGGATATTACCCCCTAGTAATATCCTTAACCTATTTCACCCCAGACTCATTTTCATGCATGGAAGTAAATGCCTCGTTATATCTATGACCATGCAGCACTCGCAATAGTCTAATAGGAAGGACAACTGGATTTGCAACGGTCGCTTTGTCACACGCAATGTAGAAAGTTTGTCGCTGTGTGGAACGGTAAGACACGGTTATATAAAAAAAAAAAAACAAACAAAAAAACAGGGAATCGATTCTGGAATCTTCTTTCAGATTCCAGAACCAGGAATCGGAATTCGATTCCAAAAAATACGGAATCGAACAGCCCTACTGTGTACGGCTATTGCACTGAATATAAAATTATACCCTTGAAAAATACAATGTATTACAAGGCTGTACAGAACAGTGCACTATTGCATATACTGAGGTTTTAATTACATTATTTCAATATAGTCAGTCATGAAAGTGGGCCGGTCTAAGGCATAAACTCCAGGGCTGAAAATGAATCCCACTCCGGCCCTGGTAGTAATGCACATAATTGGCTAGTTATATGTTAGGTTCTTATAAGGTGTAATCCTTCTGGAGCCAGAAGAAGTGTGAGCCAAGCCAAAATGAAACACAAAAACATTTTGTAGCAAGGTAATATTTTCTAAACTTACTAAACGTGTTACTGATGCCATGTCATTTAGTATCTAATGTAATTTAGTTTTCTATGTAGCCAATAGAAAGAAGGCTGAGGCCCGTCAGTCAGGTGGGGTCCATCTCCCCTCACACCAGCTGAGAAGCTGGCACTGTCCCTATATAAAAGGTGACCTGTGGGCGATGGGGTTCCAGGGGCAGTTCATCAGACTGAGATACCAAGACAAGTGGCTTAGTAAAATGTAGGTGAACCATATTTATGCGTATTACTTATTGAAGTTTTCACTGTTTTTGTAAGTATTTTAATAAAGAAAATCATCAACACTGTCACCATTTTAAAAAGGCATTTTGAATGCATTTTACAGTCATTGGTTCACTTGTGCAGTGTGCTTGCTGATTTGACTGCATATGCTGTATACTGTAATCTTATTACTAGTACTCTTAGATGTTCCTAATGTCCTTCTTTTTAAAGAATATACATTGAGTATTGAATATGCTTAATTATCTTATTGGTTTAATTATCTTGCAGCTGCTGATGGCCACACTGTATTATTAGATCCTCCTGCAACACCACACTCTGTCACAGTTGTAAGTGATTATTGTCTTTAGGTTTCTGTTTGCTAGCTAGACCAAGCATCCTTCCTTATTTTCACTGTAGGATGACGAAGAGACCACTTCAGCTGTGACAGAAACAGAAAATGTGAGAAGGCCAATAGAGGTATGATGAATACAATGCATTCCCCCTTTATTACATAAGAGAATAAATAAATTGTCATTGTCATTTTACGGAATATGGCAGGAGACTTTAATACAGCTGAGGGTCCATCTACCTCCACACAGAATCTTAGCAGTGTAAGAAATGTTCTGCAGTTCCCCTTCCTCATTTAAATATTCAAAGTATTTATTCTGTCTTTTTAGATACCTGCTAAAGAGTTGTATAAGGTCCACCTTCAATAGCAAATCAATAGCTTATACCGCTTCAAATGGAGGAGAAAAGGCTGAACCTAAAAAAGGCCAGACTTGAAATTGAATTGCTGGAGCACCAGCTTAAGGTGGGAAACAGTATATGAATATGAATCTGTCATTTGTTGTTGAATGAAATCTAAAGCAACACATACAAATGTGTCTTTTGTTACAGGAAATAAAGAAACAATGAACAACACTTGACTGTTAACTGGTTTTAATTAAAGTGAGTTTGGCAAATCATGTTCACCGGGTGTGTGTACACACTCACATACATATACTATACACACACAATCACACACACACATATATAATAGTTTTTTTTAAATGGCTTTAATCTATTTAATTTTATTTAATAATGATATTATAAGTAGATCATGTAAATGACATACGACATGATGTATTATATACAATTTCTGTACTATATGCATCAGAATTAAAAAAAAATAATGTCCAAAAATATAATACAGTAGTCAACATTTGAAATGGATCAAAAAAGTTAATCAAAGTTGTCCTAAGGCAAGAATGCGTATTCTTCAAAATGCATGTATAACTGAAAGGTTGAAAGGTTTTGATCTTCAAATGCTGTAGATTGTAAATGTAAAAAGTAATTGTATATTAAGCAGTAACACAGCACTGATGCTCATAAAACCCCTATCCATTCTCAATCACTTCCGCTGGGCATACTGTCCCGTCTGCTCATCTGTAGCTTCATTAATCCAGTCTGGTTTACAGCTTTTTTCAAATAATTGCGGAAGACAGAGCTAGAGAAGCAGTAGATGACCGGGTCCAGAGCACTGTTTAGGTAGGTAAAGGCTATGGACATAGAGAACAACTGACTGGTGAGATTGTAAGCCTCACAATACTTATCTCCAAACTTTTTAAAATAGAGTACTGTCAATCCTGTTCCAATGCTAGGGAAGAAACAGAGGACAAAAACCCCAACGATTACTAGTACTGTTCGAATAGCCCTTTGTCCTCTCTTGTCCTTGTTCATCTGGCGAGAATGTAGGATACATGCAATACGCACAGAGCAGAAGACCAGAAGTATTAGAGGCATAAAGAACTCTAAAATAAACACTGCATAATGCATGTGGATGCCTAGTGGCATTTTCTCATAGTTACTAAAGCTCCTACAAAGAGAAATGTTATTTTCCACACTCAGAAGATTGTTGGACAGCAGAGGGATCCTTAGAGATATCACAACACCCCAGATGAAGCAGGCAACACCAGCTGCTTGTTTCGTGCTTATGTGATTAATTTTGTGATGGGGATGGACCACTTTGAAGTAGCGGTCAACAGCCACGGCGGTCATGAAGGCAATGCTGGCCGAACGATTAACCAGACAGCATAAATAGGTTGGCCCGACACCATGTGTCTCCAAATATCCACTTCTCGCCACGTATGAAGTTGTCAATACGGAAGGGTAGATTGACTAGAAGCAGAAAGTCAGACAAAACAAGGTTGAAGAGGAACATGACGTTGGCCCTTAAAGACTTAAGGTTTTTGCTGAAGACTGACAGCGCCAAAATATTTCCAGGTAGACCGAGTAACAGCTCAATGATGAGTAGAGGAAGGAAGGACAGATGCCACCAGGTTCTGAGTTGACCTACCACAGTGATGTGCAGTGGCGTTGGGTGTCATGGTAGTTCAACAGTCAGAGTTGTTGTGTAGTTTCTGTAAATACGGTTGACAGTTCAACACAATTCTGCAACAGAAATACAGTTGTACAGAATACAACATTCTGCTGTCACCTCAGAAACACATTTCTAATTGGATAAAATGATGGTATCACAACTGAACTTGTTACAACACTCTCTCCCCCCAGAAGTAATAGAAAACTTGTTGCAACAATAGAGGATGTTTGCGGTATACAAGGAAGCGTGTCTTCCTGCTTAGTGTAAAATGCTGAAGCACTTGTTTTAGAGTAAAAACAGTTTCATAAAATAGAAGTTTAAAGTACTGTTCCATGAGCACCCACAACTTGAAATAATTCTACACCACAGTGATCATGCAATTTTAACCCTTTAAAAGATATTCATCCATGGCATCCAGAAAAGTTGACAAATTTTAAAAATACAATTTATCCATTTAAGAACGGATGTTTAAACTATCATGCATGATTTTTTACTTGTATCCTTAAACATTATTCTATGGCACTGTCAGGTTTCCTAACCCCATTTTTTACATAATAAATACATTTAACTTAACATTTAAACTTAACAAAAAGTAAAATATTTGAGTTGACTTCTGAGCAAATATTATTTTGACTTACCAGACAGAGTTCACTACGGACTAGATTTCGGATTCAGACTCCCTGAGATGTAAGAGAGTGTAAATAAGGTTGTCTCAGCTCAAGTTCAGTGTTCTCATTTGAGGGTAATGACTGCCCAGAGCTTGTCTTAAAGCAAGCTTCCTCTTGTATGTCATAGTGACATCAAAATAGAGTGAAGCCTAACTGATACTGATCTTTCTGTATGTAGTGTGTGGCTGCATGTTGCACACACAATGATGGCATAAAAAACAAAAACGATCTGTCTTTAATGAATAAATCCTTCTTTAAACCTGCTAAGAAAAATACTTATTCTGCTTCTGTGCTGGGTCATCCAAAAACACTAAGTCACCTGGCTTATTATGTGGGTGGAAAAATGTCTTTTTGTCATCCTGCTGTTTCTGTTTAATTTTAGCTGCAGTGGATTGCACAGTAGCATCTCGAAAGCATACGACAAACGTGTGGTCACATCTCGAGCATAGTCCGCAGGGGTACCTGGCGTACAGGAAGTGACAGTCGGACTACAGTTCAAAAGGATATTGGCGGGTAGTCGTGGTTCTCTGCCATGTGCAAGAAAGAAAGGAGAGAACCCTGTGCTGGAATGAACACTGGAGTTATAAGCCAGCTCCACTTGTGGCAGATACCTATCCCACTCACCCCCACCTTCACAAATGTACTTTGCGAGTTGGTCCTTCAATGTTCGATTAAGTCTTTCAACCATACCATCGCATTGGGCGTGGTAGGGAGAGGTACGGGTTTTCTCTATGCCAAGTTGACTGCACAAATGTTTAATCAAATCACTCTCAAACTGTCTACCTTGGTCTGTATGGAACATCTCAGGGACCCCATTCTGTTTGATGTAATCCTCAAAGATGCACTGTGCTACAGTTGCAGCACGCTGGTCTTTCAGAGGGTACAGATTGACAAAGCGGGTAAAATAGTCCATTACAACTAAAACATACCTATTCCCAAGCGAAGTAACAGGTAGCTCAGTGATGTTAGCAGCAATTCTTTGGAATGGTCTTTCCGCACTGATCGACTGTAACGGGGCTCTTTCATGAGGAGTGGTAGAACTACAGGTCTGACAAGATAAATATTCAGCACAAAATTGATAGATATCACGAGACATGTACGGCCAATAGCGAATTTTTCTGGCTCTCAACAAAGTACGCTCTGCATTTAAATGTCCACTAAACTTTTCTCCATGAAAACACTTAAGAGCTGTTTGAATGAGTACCTCAGGCAAGACTATTTGGTAACCAGGAGGGCTATGGGGAGATGATTTTACTCTGCAACACAATACACCCTCTTGGACTGATAATTTGGGAAATCGATGCCAGAGTTTCCTCAGTGCAGCAGGTGAATGTGTGAGTCTGCCCAATGGGGGCCTGTGATTACCAGTCTCCTTCCAGTCAATGACAGCACTAAGACAAATGTCAGCTTTTTGCTGAGCTTTTAATTCATCCAAATCAACTGACAGTAGGGGTGTAACGATTCACTCGTTTTCTCGATGCATTCGATTACAAATCCTGACGATGCATATGCATCGATCCTGAAACATGTATTTTGAATCGTGAATCGTTTATTTACGTGAAACATTGATTTAAAAGGCTAAGAATCGAATTAATCGCGATTCTATAGCGATTCAGTGGTTAAAAATATATAAACACAACCTTAAAGTGTTCCTGGTACAAGCTGCCTCACGCATTGGCCGTGAGACATCCGCATTTGATTGGTTTCACGCGCTCACACACCCCTAATTTCTCACGCTGAAGCCTGGTCGGTCAAATGCCTGAAAGATGAGTTTATCTTTTTACCTGTTGAGCAACTCGTGTCGTGATCGGCTAGTTATACCGCAAATTAGTTAAAATCTCCCGGAATCTAGAGCGAGCGTGCATACGAGACAGAGGTTGTGCTCCAAACCGCGTATCGCGCGTGCACGCACTCGGCAGAGAGGGAAAGTGAGCGAGAGACCACTTGCGTGTACGGAGAGTCTTTCCATGTTATAAATGCCCGCCCTTAAATAAAGTGGGCTTTTACTTCACAGCTCAGGACTGGTAATGTCAATGGTATGGCCCATTTTAGTATAATCTTATCTCAAAGAAAATAACTGCGACGTTTCCACGCAATGAAAGCGTTTTATTCATAGTGACCACGCAATGGCATGGCAGCTTTATCAATGGCTTGAGCGGTTTGCCCTTAAAACTATTGCTTTCTTGATAGAGAGCTGGAGAGCTCAATCATGGACTGCTCAAAAATCTGTACATGAGAGCTATGCGGGACCGAGCGCGAGCAAAATCCAGTGAAAAGATGTTAACGAGTGCACTGAGAGGATGCAAAATGAAACTGATGAAAACGTCTCCATTAATTTGTGCATGTAGTCATTTAATGCAATACTTTAAAAGCCTTTTTAAAAAAATGCGGTTTCTACAAATGCTAATTCGTGGGCATTTAATTTTTTTATAATAATATATTTATTAAAATTAAAAACCAACATGAACTACCATTAACAATGGACAAAATCCCCACTATCTGACCCCTGAAGGCCGCTGTGTAATTCAAACCCAGACAAAGACCCATTGGGTGAAGCATTGAAATAATACTATAATGCATATAAAAAATTAAGAATCGTATTAATCGAATCGCATTGAATTTGGATGTGAATCGCATCGAATTGAATCGTTCTGAATTTGCACAAATCGTTCTTGAATTCGAATCGAAAACCTATGAATCGTGAATCGAATCGATTCGCTGTCTACCCAAAGATTCACAGCCCTAACTGACAGTGTCAGATTCATGTCAGGAAGAACTCCAGAAACATTTGGCATTTCAGCAGAAGAGGAGACACTTTCAGCCGAGGTATGGCCGAGAATGACACACTGCACCGCTTTTGTTTCTGTCACTAGGCGAGCTAGGACGTCGCGACAAGGAATCAGCATTACTATGCTGCTATCCTTCCCTGTGTAAAATGATAAAGTCATACACATCTAATTCAAGTATCCAACGTGCTCTTCTCCCTGTCGGATCATTGTCAACTGCTGCCTTTTTCAGATACAACAAGGGTTTGTGGTCGGTAATAATTTTGAATGGGGCTCCTGACAAGAAATGTCTGAAATGTCGGACAGACCACACCACAGCCCAAAGCTCACGGTCATAGGTGGACCATTTCTTTTCAGAAGGAGTCAGAGTATGACTAGCATACGCAATTACTCGTTCCTTCCCCTCCTGCATCTGAGCAAGCACTGAACCTACACAGTCATGAGAAGCATCCGTGTAGAGTAGAAAAGGCTGTGTGAATATAGGGTGAGCTACAATAGGAGGATTAGTGAGGGCATGTATCAGTGATCTAAACGCATCCTCACATTCACTCGACCACTTAAAGACGGCACCTTTTTGGGTTAGAGCCTGAAGGGGTGTGGCTATTATAGCAAAATTCTTAACAAACCTCCTATAATAGGAGCACAAACCAACAAAAGCTCTCACCTCTGTGACGGTCCTGGGAGTAGGCCATGACCGGACCTTGTCCAGGTTCTTTTCATCTGGCCGGAGACCCTGACCAGATACAACATGACCCAAATACGACACTTCACTGCGAGCAAAATGGCACTTACTACCCTTCAATTTTAGACCTGCCGAACGAAATCGACTGAAAACCTCCTCAAGACTGGTAAGATGTTCATTGAAAGTCCGACTGAACACCAAGACATCATCCAGGTAAACAAGACAAACTTTCCAATTAAGACCCCAAAGCACCAGATCCATCAGTCGTTGGAAAGTTGGAGGGGCATTCGTAAGACCCATCGGCATAACCTTGAATTGGTATAAAGCACTGCCTGTACTGAATGCTGTTTTCTCCCTATCATCAGAGTCTAGCTCAACTTGCCAGTATCCACTTGACAAATCCATTGTACTAAACCAACATGCTCCTGACAAGCTGTCTAGAGCATCTGATGGTTGGAGTAAGGGGTACGAGTCTTTTACAGTAACTGCATTAAGCTTCCTGAAATCAATGCAAAACCTGTAACTGCCATCTTTCTTTTTTACTAAGACGACAGGGGAAGCCCAGGGACTACAACTTTCTTCGATGACGTCATGAGAAAGGAGCTGCTGAACTTGCCTGTCTATCTCAGCTCGCATGTGTGGTGATGTTCTATAAGCCCTCTGCTTGATGGGCTGTGCATCCCCAGTATGGATGGTATGCTTGACTAAATCTGTACGACCATAGTCATAATCATTTGTACTGAAGATATCGGCATATTTGAAAATCATAGCCTCTAGCTGAGTCTGTTGTTTTCTGTCCAATGCAGATTGACCAAGGTCCACCTTGGGTTTTGGGCAAGGTTCATTTTTTGTCTGTATCTGAGCTACTGTGGGTTCCAACATTGTATATTCTTCACCTGGTTGAGAGACTAAAGAATGAAAATCACCTAGCCTCGTGCCACAGGGAACATGAAAATCCTCACACGTCGGATTCATAGCTCGAACACAAGTCACGCCTGCTCTTACAGAGGCCACTGTACGTGCTATAAAAAGACCTGGTACTGTTTGAATTTCAGGGTCTAAATTTCCATCATAATTGCATGCGAACTCTTTTCCCCAATATTGGGCTGAATCCTTGCCAAAACGTTCACCTGTGACATGGCTGGGATCACAATGGGCTCTAGCGTCACAGCACTACACCTAAGGGGAACGATATGCTGTGAACACAAGAGAGGAACAGTCCAGTTCCACAATTTCAAATGATTCTCTCTGAGATCAATCCTGATCTCAGAGAGAATTTCTTAGCGTGATGTTTGCTAAGAAAATCCCACCCCAGGATAACAGGCTGTGTAGCATTTCTAACCACCTGAACATTATGGGAGAATACTTCCTCACCTAGCCTAATACTAATAGGCAACATTCCAAGAGTGTCAAGGTAGTCACCAGTCACTGACTTTGCCAGCAGAAAGGATTTCTGAATAGGCTTTTTCATGAGAGAGGGAATCGACATTCTCATTGTTTCACTAATCAAGGATTAGTTTCACTAATCTGAGCCTGTGTCAACAAATGCTTGTACAGCAATGTTCTCAATGACAGCAAAAACATAAGGTGTGGGAGTGACAGAAGTTACAGTTTCAGTTTGTTTGGGCCCACTCATAGACTCAGCAGATACTTGGCCCATAGTTACCTGCTACCAGACGTTTCCCTGCAGATCAGCATCCCTATCATCGAAACTGACATGATGATCACCAGACGAGGGTAGATGGTCACTAGAAGATCGTGTGCCTTATCTCTCGCCAGAAAATCTGCTGGAGGACAATTCTGTCACATGACGATCCTGCTGACGAGAGGTGTGATGTAAGCGATGATCAGATGTCGGGCCGTCATCTTGGCTACTGACGACGAGAAGTCGGGCTGGCATGTTCGAGCACCATAATGTGGAGGCAGGCTGGCGCTGACGATCTCGAATGATGTGAAGACGGGCTGACATGGCGTTCTTGATAATGTGGCGATGGGCTGATGTGATGTTTCTCGACGATGTGGAGACGGGCTGATGTAACGATCACGGTGATGTGGAGGCAGGCTAACGTAGCGTTCACAGTGATGTGGAGGCGGGCTGACGTAGCCGATCCCGGTGATGTGAAGATGGGCTGACGTGGCGTTCCTGATAGCCTCGATGTCTGTCGCTGTCTCTCTGGGTGGAGGAGTAAGGCTCATCATGACGATATGGAGATGATGCAGGTGATGACAGGTATCTCCTTGGGGATGAGAGCGGAGAGTAACGATGTTTATCTCTACCACGTTCAGGTGAGTAGCCTCGCTGTCTGGAGGAAGCATGTTGAAAACAGGGCTCCTGTTGTCTTTTCAATTGACTAACTTCCATCCTGAGAGTCTTAACATCAGCAGTTAGTTGCTTTACCGCAGTCATTATTTCTGATGGAATGTCCCCAGATGATGCTGTCTTTGTGGACACCATAGCAGAAAGTGATTCCCCACTGGGTGAAGTTGCTGATGAATTTAGTGTCAGGCTAGTTTTGTGACTGAGATGGGAAATGGGGGCAAGCCTGAGAACTTCCTGTGCTCGTTCCCACTTACAAGCTAGTGCTAATGCTTCCTCTAGTGTAGTAGCACCATGCTCATAACATTTTGCTTGGAGAACAGGGTCAAGACCAGCTATGAACCATCTAAATCTTTCCATAGCAATGGCGGGCTCACCATAATTTGGAAATGCTTCCAAAACCAGTCTTGTAATCTCAGCTGCAAATACTTCCAAAGGCTCTTTAGGCATACGTGGTCTGGCATTCACAAAAGTCTGAAAATGCAGCAAAAATTGTTTCCGTCCAAAACATAATTTAACGCAGCAACACACTGTTCATAGTTTTGTTGTATAGTAGGAGACAAGGAGTAAGCTAAAGCATCTCCACTCAACCGTGTAGGCAAAATCGCAGCCAAATCTTGTGTCTGTGCATCAGCACAAGCTTTAACAGCAAGCTCTAAGTTGGGCTTCCCATAAAGGAAAATTTGTCTTTATCCTTACCGTCCCCATGGAAACATGGTGGAAGATCGACTTTGAAGTGCAGCACTTTTGTTGTGTGATTAGAGCGAAGCTGCGTTCTCTTGCACGATGATTCGTGCTGTCCAATTCGTCATCATCATCGCGGGAGACGAAGCGGTAGACATTTTCTCGTTGATTAGGCACTGTTAAACTTCGAACGAAGCGCGTGATTAAATGGTCACTGTTACACAGACTAAATGTATCCTCAAAGTCCACTCACCACCTCTACGCTTCACTTCACGGTGCATTAGAAATGTGCCGTCGTAGTTAAATGCTACTGCCGTGAAACTTCCAGAAACTCTTGAACTTGAAAATGCTGCCACCAGTCTGTAACCCTTATTTCTTGATGCTGTAACTTATCTACGTTTACTCCAGTCTCTTCGTCGTGGGTAACATGAATGAAACACAGGTTACAATGGTGGAAGTTCACATTTCTTCTTTAATCAGAAGCATCGGCATAACAGCATGAACAGCCGCCTAACTCAACTCACTTCTTCTGCACTTCTTTTTTTTCTTCCCAGTGCGCTCTGCCTTAAAGGGGCAGGAGCACACAATAACCCTTTCACATACATATATTTAACTTTGTATGAGACAAGTACAGATGTATGAAAATACTCAGAATATTATTGTTTAACATCTGTTTCTTGTGAAATAAAATAAAATAATGAACTAGCAAAACAAATATAAAGGTTACATATGTATGATAGAGAGGAACAGAACAAAAAAAGGCTATAAATAATCTTTCATTGCGCAAAAGTAGCCTATGATATGATTATGAAGGACTCCAATACAGTGTGGCATTTTATTTTTCATTTTATGTGAAACCAGAGCTTTATCGGATCAAGTAACCTATAATAATAGTAGGCTAACATTGAATCATCTTGGAGAGAGTTCTATTGACTGTCGTAACCGAACGCGACGCGCTGTTTGAACACTGGAGAAGGACTGACAGGGAAAAGTTTACATGAACTTGAATTTAATTACTTAAATATTCATTTCTATCTCACATTAAACTATAGTATGGCTTCATATATTATTTTTTGTGAACGGCCCGAAGATGTTTTATCATTATAGACGTTGTTTTGCTAAATTTATCGCAAATTTTTGTCAAATCTCAACGTAGCACCACTCTTGACCTTGGATGCATTCTTCGTCGTGTGAGTGTGATTGATTTTTGTCGACTGATTTCATAAATCAGATTTATTACTTGTACTAAATTACAACGAGTAAGATAAAACCCTGGAACGGAACCGATTCTAAAGATTTCATTGAGTCAGTCATTACACTGATTGCCCTAAACCATACTCCTGTATCACGAATGGATCCATTTATTTAGTCTGAAATGAAAGCGTAGCGTAAGTTCTGCCGGGAAGACTCAATTGTCACGTCATTATTACCTTCTCATCTATCCAATCGCGATCTAATACGTGATGTATAAAAGACCCTTACTTACACTTGTCTGAGTTCGCAGATGCTGACGCTCCACTTTAACGCTCTTGTTCAGTCGCCAGCCAACATGTTCAGGAGACGTATATTGTTTACAATTATCGACATCCGAGTGTCCCGCCCTACCCCTTGCTGCACGTCGAGGTTTCCGCGTTCGGTATCGCATCTCCCCGTAGGCACAGAGGTCTTCGGAGAATATTGATCAGCCAAGGCCTTCATGAGAAGTTCTGCTCTTTAGACTGGTGCCATTTATCCCGCAGATCACCGATCCACCGACATGAAATAACAACTATGCAAATCACGAGACGATCTCTCACTGGTTCAAGTTCAAATTCCACTTCCAAGGTTTTCAAGTTTTTTTTTTTAAGTTTTGGTAGGCGCTTCCAGCAGCCTCTGTTAATGTGTCTCCTCTACAAGATTAAACTTATTTAGGTAAGTAATTCTCCGTTGCTTCCTACACGGCTGAGTTGAAATTGGCGTCTACGATGACGTGGCGTGATCTGATTATTACGGCTGATCTGCTCACTCAATGCTCGTAAGCAAAGTTTCACGTTACCGATATTCCACAGTTTTGTGGTTATTTAATTATATCAGCTTTTCAATACCACTCTCTGTTTGCAAATACCCACTAACAACTGCGTTGAATATAAATCAAATAAAGCTTAAGAGTGCATAAGAGCATGCATATCACAGGTCGCGCTCTTCATAACGTTTTGCTTACTCACCACTGGGTCCGGTTGCGTGTGTATATAAATAATAAAAATAAATAAATAAAATGAAACCCGAGCTAAAGAGGAAGTTGGCTGACATCATGCACATACTACAGTGGTCTAGTATGGCAGCAGTAATTTACATATTACTAATAGTAATTCACAAACAACTATTTCACCCATTAGGCTACTTTAAATTCATAAAGTCACTCTATACTTCAAATTGGATAAATTACATTGAAAATGTATAATCGATGAGATACTCAACCGTCTGGTGGCTACTTAATCTACTGATATGTGTGTTAAGATTCAATTAAGTGAGGGGCATTTCACAATAAATGTACAGAGAAGCGCGAATCAAGGAGTCGTGTGTCGCTGTCAAAGTTATATACTTGGCCAAACGTCTAAAACTCAACAGCCTACGGTCATATTAGTATTACATATCAGACTAATCAGTGAAGGAGACTCGAGTGACATTGCCTTGCTCAACTGTGTGATTTTTCATGTTTATGCACCATTTATTCAAGA
The DNA here is from genome assembly GCA_030378365.1 of Hybognathus amarus. Lineage (NCBI taxonomy): Eukaryota > Metazoa > Chordata > Actinopteri > Cypriniformes > Leuciscidae > Hybognathus > Hybognathus amarus. Next base: position 86,137 of record JAQIUQ010000053.1, on the reverse strand, counting down.
TTCTCAACTGTCGTGGCCAGCGTCTTCCAGCCATGGATGGTGTTATTTCTGCAAAGAGCAACTTGGGAGCCATGGCAGACATTTGCTGCATACCTGATTAAAAGATTCCACGCTCTAGAGTTAACAGATCAATTATCACTTAGATTCCTCTTTCACATCCTGATCATGGCTCGCTGTTCTTTCTTGTATACAATTATGAAATTGAAATTAATATTCTTTCCATTCATAGTTTGTTCACAGGCATTTAAATTCACGCAAGTATTTTGAATTTCAAGTCTGTTTCCTGTAACCTCTCTTTGTTTGCTTAAGGTATTAAAAAAAAAAAAAAAAAAAATTATAATTTTGTCCCCTTTTCTTTTGCAGGATATGTATGGGTATGCTGGGTTTGCGTAGAATGCCTCAAAGATAATTGTGTATCAACACTACACTAAACTTAGTCAAAAAAGTAGCTCCTCAGAGGATTAACGGACTTTGGAACTACCTGATTTGAGACGAAGGAAGGAAGGAGGAAACTTTCACGGGGGAAACTCGTAAGCTGTAGCTTTCTTTGCTCTTCCGAGGATCGTTAAAGAAACGAAACTGAAACTGAGTCTGCGCAGAGCGGGCTCAGCGAACCTCGTCTGTGCCGTGGATTAACATGACCTCGTCTCTGTGTGGCTCTGCATGGCCTTGTGTATGTGGCTCAGCGTGGCCTCGTTTTCATGTGGCTCACCGCGGCCTCATCTCTGTGGGGCTCAGCACGGCCTCGTCTCTGTGGGGCTCAGCGTGGCTTCATTCTATGTGGCTCAGCGCGGCCTCGTCTATGTGGCTCAGCGCGGCCTCGTCTCAGTGTGGCTCAGCGCGGCCTCGTCTCAGTGTGGCTCAGCGCGGCCTCGTCTCAGTGTGGCTCAGCGCGGCCTTGTCTCAGTGTGGCTCAGCGCGGCCTTGTCTCAGTGTGGCTCAGCGCGGCCTTGTCTCAGTGTGGCTCAGCGCGGCCTTGTCTCAGTGTGGCTCAGCGCGGCCTTGTCTCAGTGTGGCTCAGCGCGGCCTTGTCTCAGTGTGGCTCAGCGCGGCCTTGTCTCAGTGTGGCTCAGCGCGGCCTTGTCTCAGTGTGGCTCAGCGCGGCCTTGTCTCAGTGTGGCTCAGCGCGGCCTTGTCTCAGCGTGGCTCAGCGCGGCCTTGTCTCAGCGTGGCTCAGCGCGGCCTTGTGTCAGCGTGGCTCAGCGCGGCCTTGTCTCAGCGTGGCTCAGCGCGGCCTTGTCTCAGCGTGGCTCAGCGCGGCCTCGTTTCCGTGTGGCTCAGCGCGGCCTCGTCTCAGTGTGGCTCAGTGTGGCTCAGCGCGGCCTCGTCTCTGTGGGGCTCAGCGCGGCCTCGTCTCTGTGGGGCTCAGCGAGGCCTCGTCTCTGTGGGGCTCAGCGCGGCTTCATTCTATGTGGCTCAGCGCGGCCACGTCTATGTGGCTCAGCGTGGCCTCGTCTATGTGGCTCAGCGTGGCCTCGTTTTTATGTGGCTCAGCGTGGCCTCGTCTCAGTGTGGATCAGCGTGGCCTTGTCTCAGTGCGGCTCAGCGTGGCCTTGTCTCAGTGTGGCTCAGCGCGGCCTTGTCTCAGGTGGCGCAGCGCGGCCTCGTCTCCGTGTGGCTCAGCGCGGCCTCGTTTCCGTGTGGCTCAGCGTGGCCTCGTCTCAGTGTGGCTCAGCGTGGCCTCGTTCTCAGTGTGGCTGCAGCGCGGCCTTGTCTCAGTGTGGCGCAGCGCGGCCTTGTCTCAGTGTGGCTCAGCGCGGCCTCGTTTCCGTGTGGCTCAGCGCGGCCTCGTCTCAGTGTGGCTCAGCGCGGCCTCGTTTCCGTGTGGCTCAGCGTGGCCTCGTTTCCGTGTGGCTCAGCGTGGCCTCGTCAATGTGGCTCAGCGTGGCCTCGTCTATGTGGCTCAGCGTGGCCTCGTCAATGTGGCTCAGCGTGGCCTCGTCAATGTGGCTCAGCGTGGCCTCGTCAATGTGGCTCAGCGTGGCCTCGTCTATGTGGCTCAGCGTGGCCTCGTCTATGTGGCTCAGCGTGGCCTCGTCTATGTGGCTCAGCGTGGCCTCGTCTATGTGGCTCAGCGTGGCCTCGTCTATGTGGCTCAGCGTGGCCTCGTCTCCGTGGGGCTCAGCGCGGCCTCGTCTCATGTGGCTCAGCGTGGCCTTGTCTATGCGGGGCTCAGCGCAGCCTCGTCTCCGTGGGGCTCAGCGTGGCCTGTCTATGTGGCTCAGCGTGGCCTCGTCTCCGTGGGGCTCAGCGTGGCCTCGTCTATGTGGCTCAGCGTTGGCCTCGTCTCCGTGGGGCTCAGCGTGGCCTTGTCTATGTGGCTCAGCGCAGCCTCGTCTCCGTGGGGCTCAGCGTGTTCTGTCTATATGGCTCAGCGTGGCCTCGTCTCCGTGGGGCTCAGCGTGGCCTTGTCTATGTGGCTCAGCGTGGCCTCGTCTCCGTGGGGCTCAGCGCGGCCTCGTCTCCGTGGGGCTCAGCGCGGCCTCGTCTCCGTGGGGCTCAGCGTGGCCTTGTCTATGTGGCTCAGCGTGGCCTCGTCTCCGTGGCTCAGCGTGGCCTTGTCTATGTGGCTCAGCGTGGCCTTGTCTATGTGGCTCAGCGTGGCCTTGTCTATGTGGCTCAGCGTGGCCTTGTCTATGTGGCTCAGCGTGGCCTCGTCTCCGTGGCTCAGCGTGGCCTTGTCTATGTGGCTCAGCGTGGCCTTGTCTATGTGGCTCAGCGTGGCCTTGTCTATGTGGCTCAGCGTGGCCTTGTCTATGTGGCTCAGCGTGGCCTTGTCTATGTGGCTCAGCGTGGCCTCGTCTCATGTGGCTCAGCGTGGCCTTGTCTATGTGGCTCAGCGTGGCCTCGCTCTCTGTGGCTCAGCGTGGCCTCGTCTCTGTGGCTCAGCGTGGCCTTGTCTCTGTGGCTCAGCGTGGCCTTGTCTCTGTGGCTCAGCGTGGCCTTGTCTATGTGGCTCAGCGTGGCCTTGTCTATGTGGCTCAGCGTGGCCTCGTCTATGTGGCTCAGCGTGGCCTCGTCTATGTGGCTCAGCGGGGCCTCGTCTACGTGGCTCAGCGCGGTCTTGTTCACGTGGCTCAGCGTGGCCTCGTTTTATGCGGCTCAGCGTGGCCCTTTCAATGTGGCTCAGCGTGGCCTCGTTTTACGTAAAAATAAATAAATAATTAATAATAATTTATTCTAAGCGTGAGCAAATGCGTAAATGCTCATGTAATTCAGCAGCAGAAAAGTATCTTTCATATTAAATTAAGCACGCTCCACTTTAGATTGTAGAGTTCTGTTCCCACTACAATATCGATGGAACTCTACTATCTATGGAAATTGATATATCCATATTTTCCTGCTGTTTGCTAACTCTTTTTCTCCTTCTATTTTAGGAACCACATAACATACTGCTGGTGGGTATACTTTCCTTTCATGTTCTTTGGGGGTGGACTTCGTCCAGTGGAATTATTTTCCACTCATTTTTGGGGGTTGGCTGCGCCCCTGCCTTCATCTTCAGGCAGGATATGCAGAATCCGTACCCTCGGATCGCGAGTTACGGACGGGGCCTACGCCAAAGAACTTATTGCATATATGGCTTGCTGGGCTGTTAATAAAATGCTTCATTGTACAGTATCTTATCTCTCGAGTCTTTCTGGTAGAAATGAAAGCGTAGCGTAAGTTCTGCCGGGAAGACTCAATTGTCACGTCATTATTACCTTCTCATCTATCCAATCGCGATCTAATACGTGATGTATAAAAGACCCTTACTTACACTTGTCTGAGTTCGCAGATGCTGACGCTCCACTTTCCACCATCCTCCCCACCTCCACTAAGACGGTCTTTGCTCCATCCTTCCACCACCACCAGGTCGGTCCCTTCCAAAACCCCAAGGGGGGGTTGGCTGCGCCCCTGCCTTCATCTTCAGGCAGGATATGCAGAATCCGTACCCTCGGATTAGCGAGTTACGGACGGGGCCTACGCCAAAGAACTTATTGCATATATGGCTTGCTGGGCTGTTAATAAAATGCTTCATTGTACAGTATTCTTATCTCTCGAGATTCTTTCTGGTAGAACTTTATTTATTTACAGGTGACGTGATTGTGTTGACAAATGAAATCGGTGACAGGCCGCGGTTTGTGTTTAAAAAAAAACTTAAAGAAGGAGTTTCGATTCCTCTTAATGGAATTGATTCCAACCTTTGGAATCGACTGTAATGATTTTGGCCAGACTGACTAACAACCGTCCTCCAAGACTCGAACCCCCCCCCCCCCCACACACACACACACAAACACACACACATACACCGCCACACACATTCTTCCACTCACTGGAGATGAGATCATGTTACAAGACTGTGGAATGTGCTTTATGTCTCTGACCCAAGAGATGGACTTTTCTGTGTTAAAAGACATTTAACCAGATATATTCAATGTGTTTCTATGTATGTGTGTTTTTCCCCAGTACGACAGTGAAATATCTTTGTTGGTTGCAGCATAAAACAGGAATTAGAAATAACTTCCTTAGGCATTGTAAACAGAAGTATATGTTCATTTAATGTAACATAATGCTCCTTGGTGTCTCTAGAATACGTATCAGGATGAAACGACCCGAATATGTACAGAGATGTAAAGTAAAGTGTGTTTTTAATATGTTTTACTGCCAAGGATGATCGAACTGTTTCAATAGTAGCCCTTATGTGAACACACCCCCTCCCACGAGGAACGCGTGGTTGTGAGAACAAAGCACCATGAAAGAATGTTTCCCGCTGCAGCCTCCATCTCCCTGATTGGCTCAAGCCAACAGGAAAGGGATGGATTTCACCAAGGTGATAAATGAAGGAGCGCCAGCTCTGCCCTCTCTCTTCCGAGAACGTCTCATGCCAAGAAGCACGTAAAGGATCTCCTCACGAAGATCCGACCCAAGCCCGGGATCCTTCTTTGATCGTCCAAAGTTTTCGTCTTCTCCTCAGATGAACTTCCAGTTCGTTTCCCGAGAAGGAAGTGGACTTTGCCGATCTCATTTCCTCGGGTGACGTCACCTCAAAGAGCTTTTAAGCCTTTCAAACATTCTGCGCGAATGCCAACGACGCCACGTGACTCCCACGGAACAAAGAAGCCACGCGCACGCAACCAACCATGCACGCGCCAGGACGGGCAGTGCGAAAGGCGCCGCGCTCCACGAGAAGCGCTCACCGCGCTCCACGACACGCGCACACAGGAGAGCCTCTCCATTCATCGTGCAGGCCCAACCGGGGCCTGGCCACGAGTCCGTGCACACACAGACCAAACATGTTGTGCAAGTCTAGACGTTACCTTCTTTAGAGCTTCTCAGAAGCATAAAGGAAAGTGTTTCCATGGTGTTCAGAAGATTAATTGACTGTGTTGGTGACTGTAACTCCCTCTCTCACCCTCACTCTCTCTCTCTCTCTCTCTCTCCAACTCACTGATCTGTCTAACGCCCTGCTGCCGTCTTAGTTTGTGTTTCAATGTTTGTATATACATGTATCATTGTAACGTAGTCCAAATGCTTACTCAGTTGCCTTATTGAATACTTTAATAAATTCAATATGATCATATGTGATTGAATTTACGGTCCTGCTCATGACAAGTCTCTGAAGTGAAAGATCGAACGCTGCATGCTCTATATAACTAAACATACCAAAAAGGTTATGTTTTGTGGAGTTGGAATGCTGAATTCTTCTGGCCAGGAATTAAGTTTTCCCTGCTCGATAAATTTACTGAGCTAATTAATTTTACTTGTCTTGTAAGACGTGGGTCTGTGCAATCTATTACAATTAATTTGTGGTTAAGTGCAGAGATACACGTGTATACATATAAGTAAAGTTAACAGAAAGCCCTCATCGAGAGGATTTATTAACATGTAAGACCGGGCTGATCCAAACCTGTATGAATAATTATTAATTGTGAATTATTAATTATGATATGCAGATTCCCCTCCGATCAGACCCGCCCGAGAGTCATTACAGAATGGTGGAAAATGAACGAGCACTTCAAACTTGTTTATGAGCAAATCAGTTTCAGTCCAAATGTGTATATTGTTATTTAATATTGTTATGTAATATTTAATATTACACACGCACATCGGAGTAAACGCTTTGCGAACTTGCGATATGACTGAGCTGGGCACGAAAGCCGCCTCAGCCAAGCATATTTTTAACAAGCTGCTAGAATGTTCGAGTCGTTTAGTCACTGTTAAATTGCTGAAGAGTGAACTGCAGTTTTCCTCAGTATTTAAGAATTTGTTCTGACACAGGATGGAAGAGAACCTACTGGACAAACATTTTTAATAATTTTAACTATCCTCTGTCAGGAACGAGGATTCTTCTGACATTTGGAAGACAAGATTTCATGTAACGAGATTACTTCCTCTAGTCTTAAAAGGCCTTATCTTATATTATAATCGTTAAGAAAACGATGAGCTCCTGGTTGAAAAAAAACATTTGACTTAGCTACTCAATGTCTGAAAACCGCATATTATCATAAGTGCTATTTGTGATATATGTATCTATTGTAGCAGAGAAACAGATGAGTAATTCCTGTTCCCCTTTGCACCGTGCAGCAGGAATCCCTGCTTGGCGATGCTTCTGAAAAAAAATGGCGCCAAAAGAAAATCCCAAACGGAAAACATTATAATCATTAACAGTAGTTTTGTGATAAATGTTATTTTGGAGTTTTTGAAGCAGAATGAGTAATTCCTGTTTCCCTTTTGCACAATGCAAGCGAAAGAATCCTGCTAACGTGTTTTAAATAAATATAGCACCAAAAAAAAAAAAAAATCCAAAACTGAAAACATTCTAATCATTAATACTAGTTTTGATAGATGTTATTTGGAGTTTTTGAAAACAGATGGATAATTCCTGTTTCCCTTCTGCACAGCGCAGCGAAAAAGAAAATCCTGCCAAACGTGTTTGTAGAAAAATATATATATATAGCACCATAAGAAAATCCAAACTGAAAACATTCTAATCATTAACGGTAGACTTGTGATAAATGTTATTTGGAGTTTTTGAAACAGATGGATAATTCCTGTTTCCCTTTCGCACGGCAGCGAAAAAAGAAAATCCTGCCGAACGTGTTTGTAAAAAAAAAAAATAGCACCAAAAGAAAATCCAAACTGAAAACATTCTAATCATTAACGGTAGTTGTGATAAATGTTATTTGGAGTTTTGAAACAGATGGATAATTCCTGTTTCCCCTTCGCACGAGCGCAGCGAAAAAAAAATCCTGCCAAACGTGTTTATTACCGTCGAGATTTAAATTCCGCACTATCGTGATTATGCAGAAAATAGGTGTGTAATTCGCTGACACGTCCTCTGGAAACAATCACATTTGAAAGCGGGCTGGCTGTAATACTACTGCCAAACACTAGGGTGCACCCCTGAGTGTTTTCCAGTATCAGATGACCCCAGCCCCGACTTCAACCTCCACGACGCAATAGCGCCCTCGTGTGAAACACTAACAGCTAGGTCATTTCTTTCCTCAAAATTCTGTCAGGACACCCTGCTGTTCTTACTGAATTTCGGACTAGTTTCCCTAATTTTCAATGCATGTGCAATCTACAGCCTGTTTCATTAACATGATTTTCCTTGCCTTGACTGTGTGCACTTGTTTTGAATTTGGTTCAAACCACATTTGAACTTGAAATTCAGAATTAAGTCTTAACAGTTTCTGATGACCACTTGGGAGGAAAGCGCCCCCTTGTGGCCATCACCTAACCTCACTGTCCTGAATGGCTTTCTTCTCTCCCAGTCGGTTTTGTTTTGGTTACAGTCACTGATCCGTATGGTTACAGTCACTGTCTGTTTGATGACAATCGTGATTGTCATCAAATATAACACCAACCTGTAATTTTACTACACTTATTTAAATTTGGTTTGAAACAAACAAATTTCAAAGTTAATTTAAATTAAGTCTCTCATTTCCCATTGGGAAATTGCTTTATGGCTTTATTTCTATATTTCCATTTCAAAGTATTTTTAATAATTTTGATCTGGTTTTATTAACAACTGTATCCTTACTAATCTAAAGGTTACTTAACCCCTATGCATTTGCTCAATTTGAATTGTATTTAAATCAGTTTGAATGCACTTCAAATCAGAGCTCTCTGTCAGCCAGATTGACCACTAGGAGGAAGGGACATACACCCTCAGTGGCCAAAACTCGCCACTACAGATTGCTTCCTCCTGTGCTCCTCCCGCTGCACTTAATGCTATCTCTTCCCTGTATGGAGGTTGGGTTATTCTGATAATTGACATTGTCACAATTCCCTTTGTGTTTATACCATAGACTTTAGTAAAGCCGTTGCCTTTGATTTTTCAACAAAAATAGACACTCAACTCTGATGTAGATAGAGGAGCTTTAATTCAAATTGAGGCACACTTGTTCTTCATCCTGTTTTGTGTTTGTAGGTAGAAATCTCTCAAGTGCTGTGGTGATGTGACAGTCACCTTCGCTTGGGGTCTGGCTGGCTGGTTCGTCTGATCTGCGCCACCATCGCTGACTGAGCGCAGGTCTCGTACTTTCCTGTATCTTTCTGTTGATGCGGCCCGCAACACGACACCACCAATCTGGCACCGCCGGTTGTGTTCAAGGTCAAGTTGCTTGAAAGGGCGCACCTCGGTACAGATGCACGAATGCCCGGGACACTGCTGTCAGGTGTTGGGGGGTGACAGAGGGACCAGCCACGAGGCTGACTCCAGACCGGGATGACCTCATTTCACCCCAGGCAAACTAGAAAAAGGTATTAAAACCCATCCACTTAATATTGGCCACCAAATCTAGAGATTCCCCTGATATTTGAAGTGGTTGGCTTCCTCCGCCTCTCCAAGCCACAAACTGCAGGCTTTAGCCTCACAAACTGCCTCTTTCACTTTTAACACTTCTTGTGTACTATTAATGCCATTTCATTACAGACCTCCCCATCTTTGATGGTTGCATGTTACTTCAATCTTTGCTAGCTTGCCATTGCTCTGTTCTGTTGTGCCCTGTTCCTTTCAGTTCACCTAAAGACAGAACCTCTCTGACACACCAAGGAAAGCTGAAGAATCAGTTTGACAACCAAGTCGTTAGCATCAACAGGTGACCCCTAAGCTAGCGCCCTGTCAAATCTTCATTCAGACCCATGATGACCTACCCAAATTGTCCCACCTGGTAACTGTCTGCATCAGTTAACCAAAATTTTCATACACGGCCTAGCCGGTACTTATAGCTCGTTAGACGTAGTCGAACTTGCATTGGTCTCTCTGTGTGTGTTGTGTTCATCTCGCCCACAGTGAAACCAGTATGTTCCAGTCCCACAACCCGCGGGGACAACCTGGAGACATGGCCGAGATTCATGACATCTCCATCCCTGCCCAAAGCCACCGGTCACTCAGGAGCCCCGAGCCAAGAGCAACTGGATGCAGACGTGTACAAGCTGATGGCGCACAAACCAAGCCAAAGCTCCCACGACAAAGACTGGGCCAGACACGTGAACTCTCGCCTACCAGCTCAGCGCACACGCACGCCTCCGGCAAAAGGAGCCGCATCGCCCTGAAGCACAAGGTTGCAAGCGCCGAGGATGACAACGACCCCCGAGCTACAGAAGGAAGTAAAGACTTCAAACTGCCCTGTCTAAATCTTCTACACAGACTGAAGAGAATAGTCAGAGAAAAGAACCAAAGAGGAATTCAACGAGAAACTCGACAAAGTGAAGCCCCTTTGCAAAGAGCAGAGGCTGAACTTGAAGAGATTCGAAAGCCACGGCCTACGAAAGAAACTCTCAAGAGGCCCGTGTGACCATCCACAAGCTCGTTCAGCAGAGACAAGATCTCGAACATGAACTTGATCCACAGAGTTGCAATACTCTTATAGACTTACAGCATGACCGGAAAAGGGGAAACATACACCACAAGTCTCCCCTAACCAGTCTGCACATTTCAGCCAACAACACAAGAGCTGAAAAGGGGGAGGTGGAAAGCCCGCCTTCCACCACATCTCTGACAATCTACACAGACATCGACTTTCCACCTGCTGTCTCCAACCGGTGTCTGACACGACACCGACACCCAGGCAGAACAGACCCAGGAGGGCCTGTGCTACCACCCACCGGCTCCGAACGAGTTTGCTGTGGAACTTGCAGCGAACCTATAACTGAGGAGGACACCAGTTTCAAGAAACCTCTCCTCCTATCCCGTCAGTCACCATAGTTCTCCTGCCCCCACGCAAGGCCCACTCAACGATGCTTGAAGGCCCACTCAGTAAGAATTCCTAAAACCCCAAATTATTCTGAACTGCAACCCAGAAGACACTGCACGAACGCAGTGCAAGACTCTGCTAAAAGGTCCTTGATCAACATCGGACGTAGAACTTTTAAAAGGTAGATGAAAATGGGTGTTCAAAGAGTTGCAAGACTCTGCGTTTGTAGACTTAGAATTTTACTAAGTTAAGGAATCTTACATAGACATGTACGCCTCAACGGCCGACAGACTATGCATGACTCTTTTGGAACAAACAGTTTCTAGATGTTGTTTAGAACGGCACCGTTAAACATTTCACGACAGTGAAGAGTCACAGAAAACACCTACTCCATACCTTGCCTTGACGACAGAGTGTAGTAAAATCACCCGAGTTTAAATTACTGTTAATCAACAGGCGTGCACTTGACCATCGCGGTCCAACTAAAACACTACGTGCAATACGCATCTTGATAGCTGGCTTGCCTAAATGCAGATAAAACAAATAGCGGGAATTGACATCTCTACTTTAAAAAAAATGTCAGGCCTTAGACTCCCAACTGGTATCAGGAACTTCAGCATTAAAGCGTAAGTCTGTGTAACAGAAGAATCATCTCAGCAGCTTGTAATCTGTACCGATATCTTTTCCGCTTTGGAAACAAACAAAAAAAAGAAATCCAAAATCGCGGTATAAGTAAACCTGTTTCTGACGAAGACAGCTCAGGACAGAGTTATATGTATGTAAACCTGGGCGACGCTCCCCTTCTACAAAGTAAAGGCCTTAATTTTATTGTTAGATTGATGCAATTCACCTAAATTTTAGCTGCTTCTACAAGCAGAAAGCTACTAAACGATCAAAAGAAGTAACTCGCGGAAAAGCCAGCATCCATGCATGAGAAGACGTAACTATATATGCTTAGGAAAGCTAATCTATTCCCTTACTCTGTAAGCAAATAAAACAAGACAAGCTTTGACTTGCAGCAAATCTATTTCCTTACTCTGTAAACAAATAGAAGACTGTGAAGTAAAGAGCAGAGTTCCATGAGAAAATTAGCAAATGCCAAAACACATTTGCGTTTTACTTAATGCAACCAAGTTCTTGAAAATCATAAAGTATAGTACCTCCCTTTTAACCCGTTAAAACATGCATGATTCATGTAAAATACACAGACATTCTTCAGATACTGTTGAATTGCTCTGACACCCTCTGGCTCCCATGACAACTTGTCTCAGGAAGTGCTAACTCGTAATGTCACTTTTGTAAACAAACCAGCCTGGGTGGCTAAGCTAACCTAGCCTAGCATCAAGCTAACTTAGGCTAAGCTAAACTGACCCATCACTAAGCTAACTTAGGCTAACCTCAACCTGAGCTTAGCATGGGGCTAACTTGGGCTAAGCTAACCTAACCTAGCTCCAATCCAATACAGGCTAAGCTGAATAACCTCAACAGTTAGCAGTTAGCATTATTTTCTTGAACCCTTAATCACCGCTGTGTTCCACAGTGCAAAGTATTCTAGAATACTTTCCTCAACACCACTTAGGGTTTCTAATTATTCACTTTCCGTGTTTGCAATTCTTATTAGCCAAAGTTTACCCTCACAGGGTTAGGAATACTCCTTGCTAACATTGAAGACTAACTTCACAGATGCCCTGTTAATTAAACTCAAGTTTAACTGCAGGTAAACTGCGTAACTAACTACAGAAGAATTTGTATAACCATAGGAATTTTTCGTCGGCATGTTGACTAAACCTTTGGAGGAACACACCCAATGTGGTCTTGAACACGCCAACCGCTACAACCCACTATAGAGTGTTGATCAAAGCAAATCCAAAGTTTAGCCACTAATGCCACTGATTATTCTTCGAACTTCAGATCATTCCCATGTTTTGATCATTTTATTTCCTTTTGCTTTAATTTTAATTTTATTTTTCCTCGTTAATTATTTCATTCCTTTTGACCTTGATAATAATAGCAAACAGCTATTCCCTTGTCCATTAGGTCCTCTATATGATTTAATTCCTTTGCCTCTCTTGTCCGAGTGTGGTTCCATTTCCCATAGGGCCCAGAAAGGAAGCAGACACCCTTATTTGTTATTTTGGCTTAGTTCCAGCCAGTGCACTCGTTTTGTGACCCTCTAACACAAGTAATCTCAACAATTTACTAAAGGCACTACTAGAGTCCTGAGGATCGACAATAAGCAGAATTTAAATAAGAAAGCTGTCCTTTCCCCTATTATCGTTCACACCATCGAGCTATAGTGAACCACCAGCTAAGTCCAGAGAAATAATTTAGTCATAAGAACCACCTTACGTCGTTTATTTCATCTCGGCTATGTCCTTCCCAGGAAATACCCTCGGAACCACACAAAACTTAGCCCCCTGAACATTCACAGCTAAGATTAGGACAAAAGAGACACTTAGCTTTATGCTTAAATACTTAACGAACCTATTAAGCAGTAGTTCTGAACTTTTAGGGCCACGCATTAATCACTCACAACAAGTGTGCCAGAATGCCACAGAGCCCCTGCGTAACCTGACCTCAACCTCCCAAGGAACCACTGCCACAAACCACGGCATGGCTCCAAAAGGATTTGACCAAGCTAACCAGAAAAGCCACGACATGCAGACCAGACTGTCACTTGCAAACTGTCTAACCAACCTGACTGCATGAAACAGATTCTGCTCGATATGGATTACGTCCAGTCGTGAGGTGCACAGCTTCCTAGCTCGTCAATCAGAGACTGCCAAAATGGACTATTAGCTGTTGCAATAAGCTTTGATCGCTTAACTCCCTGATCCAGAATCATACCAAAGGTTCTCACCGCCGTGGACATCAAGCAAGAGCCGACTTGAAAACTCCACCGACTCCGACAAACCACCAGGTATGGAAAGGATGCCAATCTCAGAACTTTGTTTCTTTGAAGCTTGCATCCCACAGTGAGTTATTCCGTAAGCACCCTGGCCTGTCCCTGTAGCATATCTACCATAGCTACGAGACCACAAGCTCACATTACGCAAAGACTTTGTCCGAAAAGACTGGGTAAACACCCTCAAACTGAACCTGGCTCTGAGCACGACTCAGAGCTGCCTCTAGGAGGCACCCCACACTTTCACTGAGAGTAAACCGTTTCAAGCCAACAGAGGGCAACACAACAGTCCTGGTGCTCATCGACCGCACCAGAGCAAGAGCTCTGAGCCGCACCTCATCACCAAGAGACTCAAGCCCAACCAGCCCAGAGCGGTACCCCTCTCAACACGCCACTGGTAAGCACAAATCTGAGCACACATCAGATAACAACAGTGCAGCCATGTCACTGACAGCAAAAATCCTGAAGGTGCTGAAAGAGTTTCTGCACAAGATCTCACAAGAAGGACAAGCCAGACATGCTATGTCTCAGCGCAAGACCCAAACAGACACCCAGAACACTGCTCGTCAGCATCACACCACAGAGCTCACTGCCACTTCACAAAGTGACAGCACCAAGCAGCCACCACAACTGACAGCTGCACAGCCTGAGCATGACAACACCGTGTCCCACACAACATCAGCCCAGACGCCAGGACTTCTGGGAAACCTAATCAAAAAGGGGGTGGCACAAACTCTGCCTAGCCACCTAGAGACAATGATTTGAGCCTTGAAGCCATGCTAGACACTAGCTCAAACATCACGCTACTGCCAGCCCAACTCTTTAAAAGACTCAAACAATCAGAGGGAACTCTCAAATCCCAAACAGGTGAGCTGAAGGTGCAATCCTACAGCCAAAACGACATCTGGCTCAAACAACTAGCTCCCATTCACCCAACAATTGGTCCCTAAGAGCCTGATTTACCCAGTGTACCGATCACAAACGATCACGTACGCACTTCTGAGTGGCCAAGATCTGTTAGATCGTTATGAGCCTTTAATAGACTTTAAACAACTGAATGTCTGAGCTCAAGTTCAAGTACCCCTCCCCCTCCAGTCACACAGGTCAAAAGAACCTAACTGGCAGGTCACAGAGGTCACAAGAACTCCTGCAGCCAGCCATAAAGGCACAGCCTCAGCACCAAATGGAAACGTGAACTTGCTACCCTGCACCTTTCAGCTTACCAAAAACTGAGACTAACCAAATGAACTTTGAGACAACCACCTCTCAACCCCTCCAACCGCCCAAACCGGCCGTCAACCACGACAACGGCAGCTCACCAAGCACATGCTGCTAAACGGCCCAACACTTGAAATTTATGTACCTCGTGACATCACTTCGCCACAGCTTGTGCTGCCACAGTACAAAAAGGGGGATATACCAGCCAGTGTATGCCTGTCACGCACCATGTGGGCTGCACACAGTGTATGCCTGTCACGCACCATGTGGGCTGCACACCGCAGCACCAGGACATCTCGGCATCCTCAAAGGCATCAGGCTGTCCCAGCCAACAGCCGCTGAAATCTTTCCTCCCTTTTCTCTCTCTCTCCCCTGTCTCTGTTACAGGATGCTGCTGCTGTGGTCGTCTTCCTGTGCCTCCAGCCAACCAGAGGACAACTGCAGTCATCACCAGGTCCGACATCACACAGCATAGGGTCGACCACCACGCAAGCAGAGCTAAATGGACACCCACGCCGCTGCTGTCAGAACGCAGTCAAACACCGGCATGTCCAGCAACAAAACGAACTGAAATCCTTCAGCCAAAAGGTAACTCACAACACAGAGTGCCTCCTCACAAACCATCAAGAAATGGAAAGGAGCTGTGACAGATCCACAATGCTCACGGCATTCTACTGAACCAGACAAGTGAACTCCAGCGAGACAACTGTTTACTGTCTGCCAGAAGGACTTTGCTCAAAACTCAGCATCCGGCAGCCTTTGCTCCGAGACTCGAGCTACCCTGCTGCGACTGAGCCTGAGTCAAGTCCCATCCTTTACGGAACCCATGATTTCACCCTGATTCCAAAACTGGAATTATGAACTGTGAAAAACGGGGGTGCCCAGCCGAACTGAACTTGTTCTCAGCAACATAGCTCTCCTAGCTGTGTTTCAACTGAACACCTGCTACACTGCACTGCACCACTGCATCACCTGTTGTCCAATCCTGGACCACAGCTGATTCTGCGCTGGGTACTCTACGGTAATCAACCACGTCTTGACACTTGACTTTCACACTCCACAAGAGACTCAACAAACGCAAACCTCCACAGCCACCACTGGACCCTCAGGAAGAGGGTACCACACTGGAGACTGCGTCCAACCTCATCAAGCTGAGCCCGAACCTCAGCCTAGCCACCACCTGCTACCTGACTTTCATGATTCACCTGCCATCCATCCATTGCGATGGGTGTCGTTCGATGGAAGTCCACATAAGGACTTCATCTAACGAAAAGGGGAGATGTAATGATTTTGGCCAGACTGAATCAACCGTCCTCCAAGGACTCGGACCCCCCCCCCCACACACACAAACACAAACACACACACATACACCGCCACACACATTCTTCCACTCACTGGAGTGAGATCATGTTACAAGACTGTGGAATGTGCTTTATGTCTCTGACCCAAGAGATGGACTTTTCTGTGTTAAAAGACATTTAACCAGATATATTCAATGTGTTTCTATGTATGTGTGTTTTTCCCCAGGTCACCGTGAAATATCTTTGTTGGTTGCAGCATAAAACAGGAATTAGAAATAACTTCCTTAGGCATTGTAAACAGAAGTATATGTTCATTTAATGTAACATAATGCTCCTTGGTGTCTCTAGAATACGTATCAGATGAACGACCCGAATATGTACAGAGATGTAAAGTAAAGTGTGTTTTTAATATGTTTTACTGCCAAGGATGATCGAACTGTTTCAATAGTAGCCCTTATGTGAACACACCCCCTCCCACGAGGAGCGCGTGGTCTGAGAACAAAGCACCATAAAAGAATGTTTCCCGCGTGCAGCCTCCATCTCCCTGATTGGCTCAAGCCAACAGGAAAGGGATGGATTTCACCAAGGTGATAAATGAAGGAGCGCCAGCTCTGCCCTCTCTCTTCCGAAAACGTCTCATGCCAAGAAGCACGTAAAGGATCTCCTCACGGAGATCCGACCCCCAACCGGGATCCTTTCTTTGATCGTCCAAAGTTTCGTCTTCTCCTCAAATGAACTACCAAGTTCGTTTCCCAGGAAAGGAAGTGGACTTTGCCGATCTATTTCCTCGGGTAACGTCACCTCAAAGACTTTTAAGCCTTTCAAACATTCGCGCCGAATGCCAACGAACGCCACGTGACTCCCCACGGAACAAAGAAGCCACGCGCACGCAACCAACCATGCACGCGCCAGGACGGGCAGTGCAAAAGCGCCGCGCTCCACGGAACGCGCTCACGCGCTCCACGGAACGCGCGCACACAGGAGAGCCTCTCCATTCATCGTGCGGCCCAACCGGGCCTGGCCACGAGTCCGTGACACACACAGACCAAACATGTTGTGCAAGTATAACGTTACCTTCTTTTAGAGCTTCTCAGAAGCATAAAGAAAGTGTTTTCATGGTGTTCAGAAAGATTAATTGACTGTTTGGTGACTGTAACTCCCTCTCTCTCACCCTCACTCTCTCTCTCTCTCTCTCTCTCCAACTCACTTATCGTCTAACGCCCTGCGTCGTCTTAGTTTGTGTTTAATGTTTGTATATACATGTATCATTGTAACGTAGTAAATGCTTACTTAGTTGCCTTATTGAATACTTTAATAAATTCAATATGATCATTTGTGATTGAATTACGGTCCTGCTCATGACAAGTCTCTGAAGTGAAAGATCGAACGCTGCATGCTCTATATAACTAAACATACCAAAAAGGTTATGTTTTGTGGAGTTGGAATGCTGAATTCTTCTGGCCAGAGAATTAAGTTTTCCCTGCTCTATAAATTACTTGAGCTAATTAATTTTACTTGTCTTGTAAGACGTGGTCTGTGCAATCTATTACAATTAATTTGTGGTTAAGTGCAGAGATACACGTGTATACATATAAGTAAAGTTAACAGAAAGCCCTCATCGAGAGATTTATTAACATGTAAGACCGGGCTGATCCAAACCTGTATGAATAATTATTAATTATGAATTATTAATTATGATATGCAAATTCCCCTCGATCAGACCCGCCCAGAGTCATTACACGACTCTCAATTCCTGACGCCTTGGAATCGAGGAATCGAATTCTTTTTGGAATCGATTCCCAGCCCTAGTACACAGGGTTTTATAAATACAGAGATCCCAAAAGTGATCTTGCTAGCAAGGCCGTAACCAGAGTCTGAAAATTAGTGAGGTCCGGGATGTTGTGTAAAGAATTGTGCTATAATGGTTAGGGGACCCACATTTCCCCAAGGACATGAAGCTTTAGTGAGCATCCCTTTTTTTTAAAAGGAATTTGCTATATATCTGTATTTTGTATATTGTTTTTGATAGCGTTAGCCTACTTTTCTTACAGATAATAACGATGATCTTTGCGTTTGTCTTACCGAATGTGGTAACTTTATGCAATTAGTTTGTCTATAAGCTTCTTTTTTTTTTTTTAATTGTTAACGCCGACAGAAAAATGTTGCCAGAAATTATTCCGAAAACAAGCAAAATTAAAGCTGCAAGCAGCGATGGGCGGGCCCACGCACCTGTAGCATGTCGGGGTGTGAGGCGGCCGCATTGCATATTCTGGAGCTCAGCCGGTGCAACTGTGAATTTGCTACGCATCCAAATCACCCAAAAATTTACAAAAAAATCAAAATGGCCAACTTCCTGTTGGGTTTAGGGCATTGCTCTGAGAGGCTTTTTTGTTCGTCTGGACATGATCCATGTGCCACAGAAATTCCGTACATATAGGTCAGAACGTGCGGCGGGGCTGCTTTGTTAAAAGTCACTTCCTGTTGCCAGCAGGTGGCGCTATGACTGTGGGCTAATTTCGGCATGTTCATGTGATCAGGGTGGGACTGTTGTATAACGTATAAAATTTTGCGCAGGTCTGAGGATGTACACTGAAGTTACAACAACTTCCTGTTTCAGTGGCGAATCAGTCGACGCCACTGACACGCCCATCGACGAAAACGCGTAGATAGCACAACTTTTTGTCGTCAATGCCTTTAGAAGGCACAGCAGAAATGTGAAGTCGATCCGACTAAACCCTTAGGAGGAGTTCATTAAAGTACGTAATGACTAAATCATCCAAAAATGGCGGTAAAATTAAAAATGGCCGACTTCCTGTTGAGTTTAGGGCATCACTCCAAGAGACTTTTCTGTGCGTCTGGACATGGTAGATGTACCACAGAAATTCGGTACATGTCGGTCAAACATGCGGCGGGGCTGCTTCGTTAAAGGTCACTTCCTGTTGCCAGCAGGTGGCGCTATGACTGTGGGTGAATGTTGACATGTAGATTTGTTCAGGGCGGGACTCTTGTCAAATGTGTAAAATTTCGTGCAGATCTTGTTGGAGGCGCTATAACTTTGACTTACAATAGTCACATCCATGTGATCGTCCTCTTACAGCGAACGCACTGCTGAAGTTTCATCCAGATCAGTTAATGTATGCTGAAGTTATGACACACTTCCTGTTTCACGTTTCTCGCCATAGTTTCGTTTCCTCGCCACGGCCAAACCGTTCGAGATATCAAAAATCCCCACGCAAACTTTCATCCTCAATGTCTTGACTTCACGCTGACCGAGTTTCGTCGAATTTGGATCAGAGCTCTAGGAGGAGTATTTAAAAGTTCATTGCGTGTGTTTTACAAAAAAACCTCAATAGCCGACTTCCTGTTGGGCTGGGGTAAAAAGTAAGAACGCGAGGTATAGATGAAATTCTGCTATCGACATGTGTACCGAGTTTCATATTATTACATGCAAGTGTGTTTGAGTTATGGACCAGGTGTTCGGACCCCATTCCAGGGGGCGCTGACGAGCCGCCCTGCCACGCCCGGGTACCAGCTTCAGCCCGGCTCTGATGGCCGCGGGTTCTGACCCGTGTGCAAAGTTTCAAGAGTTTTCGAGCATGTTAAGGGCCCCAAAAGTGCCCGATAGTCGCTAAAAAAAAAAAAAAAAAAAGAAAAAAAAAATAATAATCGGAAGGAAAACAATAGGGCTCTGCGCCCTTTCAGGGCTTGGGCCCTAAAAATTAAAGCTGCAAGCAGCGATGGGCGGGCCCTCGCACCTGTAGCACGTCGGGGTGTGAGGCGGCCGCGTTGCATATTATGGAGACTCAGCCGGTGCGGCTGTGAATTTGCTACGAATCCAAATCACCCAAAAATGTACGTACAATTCAAAATGGCCGACCTCCTGTTGGGTTTAGGGCATTGCTCCAAGAGGCTTTTTTGTATGTCTGTACATGATCCATGTGCCACAGAAATGTCATACATGTAGGTCAAACGTGCGGCGGGGGCTGCTTCGTTAAAAGACACTTCCTGTTGCCAGCAGGTGGTGCTATGACTGTGGGTGAATGTCGGCATGTACATTTGTTCAGGGCGGGACTCTTGTCAAATGTGTAAAATTTAGTGCAGATCTGGGCATTTACAGCCAAGTTACTACAATTTCCTGTTTCATGGCGAATCATCGACGCCACGGACACGCCCATCGACGAAAACGCACAGATAGCACAACTTTACATCATCAATGCCTTTGAAGGCACAGCAGAAATGTGAAGTTGATCCGACTAAATCCCTAGGAGGAGTTAGTTAAAGTACGGTGTGTGTAAATCGTCCCAAAATGGCCGCCAAATTCAAAATGGCGGACTTCCTGTTGAGTTTAGGGTATGGGTTCTTGAGGCTTTTTTGTGCATCTTGATATTATACACAAGCCCACCAAGTTTCGTGCATGTAGGTTGAACATGGATGAGGGGGTTATTTTTTCCAATTTTCTAGGTGGCGCTGAAGTCTCATTTTGCCACGCCCATTTGCGAAACCCACAAAACAAGAAATTTTTCACCAGTCCTGACATGCGTGCCAAATTTGGTGAGTTGTTGAGCATGTTGTGGCTGCGAAAATGGCGCTTACTTTGCAGAAAAAATATATATATATTGCTGCGAGCAGCGATGGCGGGCCCAAGCCGGTGGAACTGCAACCCCGGTTCCTTTAGTTACCTAAAAGCACCGGGGTGGCAGTGCCGCAGGCTTTGGCCCTTTCATGATTAAATCATTAAATGTTAAAACGGCATTGCCATACTCTATCTGTCATTTCGACTAGTCACAATTACGTTACAGATATCTTAAATGATAATACAAACTATCCAAAATGTAATTACGACTAGTCAGAAAGATGTTGTTGATATCTACAATGTTAATTCCGGATAGGCAAACTTAGCTTTTAAATGTTAAAAGGGCTTGCCATACAGGGACGTAGGCTCAGAGAGAGGCTCACCATATTCAAACCAAAATATCTGACTTCCTCTTGGTCCGAGCTAATGACTATGAATTAGAAAGTTGTCCGGCTTGAGGAGTACAATGTATATACCGATTTTTGTAACTGTAGATAAAACTAACAACCCCACTTTTGTCAAAAGGTGGCGCTATTTAGTCCCTGCACCACACCCGTTTCCGAAACTTTGCACATGTCTACTGGCTAATAAATGTGATGTGTCTGTTGAGTTTCATGCAATTTCAAGCATGCTAAGAGTCTCAAAAGCATCCTAAAATAATTTCAAAGTTTGATGCGTTGCCACGGCAACAGTATCAGAGATACCAAAAATCCATTCACATTTCTTCATCTGCCATGTATTTACCTTATACAGATGAAGTTTGAAGCAAATCGGGTAAAAATAAGAGGGTGATTTCAAAGTATTTAAAAACTGACACACTTCCTGCTGCCAGTTGATGGCGCTATAACTTTGACTCACAATAGTCACATGCATGTGATTGGCCTCTTACAGTGAACACAGTGCTGAAGTTTCATCAAGATCACTTAATGCATGCTGACATTATTACACACTTCCTCTTTCACGTTTCTCGCCATAATTTCGTTTCCTTGCCAAGGCCAAACCGCTCGAGATATCAAAAATCCCCTCGCAACTATTCATCCTCAATGTCTTGACTTCACAAAGACCAGAGTTTCGTTGAATTTGGATCAGTGCTCTAGGAGGAGTACTTTAAATTCCATTGCATGTCTTTTAAAAACAACCCTAAATAGCCGACTTCCAGTTGGGCTGGGGTAAAAAGTAAGAGTGTGAAGTATATGAACCGATGAGATCTACATGTGTACTGAGTTTCATATTATTACATGCAAGCATGTTTGATTTATGGACCAAGTTTTTGGACCCCGTTCCAGGGGGTGCTGTCTAGCCCCCTTGCCACGCCCGGGTACCATCTTCAGCCCGGCTCTGATGGCTGTGGTATCTGACCTGTGTGCAAAGTTTCAAGAGTTTTCAAACCCATTAAGGGCCCCAAAAGCCGCTAAGAGTCTCAAAATCATCACAAAAAAGGAATATTAAAGTTTGATGCATTGCTATGGCAACATTATCTTAGATATTAAATAATGCTTTCACAGGTCTTCATCTGGCATGTGTTTACATTATACAGATGAAGTTTGAAGCAAACTTCGGGTAAAAGTAAGAGTGTGATTTCAAAGCATTTTGAAAGTGAAACACTTCCTGCTGCCAGTTGGTGGCGCTATATATTTGACTCACAACCTTCTCTACTTTGGCTCTCAACGAAGGCGGTCGCATTTTCTCTCCCTCTCCCTCCCCTTACCTTCCCTGCTTTGCTTCTCTCGTCACGTCTAGTCTACTGTCTTGTACTTTGAGAGACTCTCTCAGCACTGCTCTCTATACTAAGAAATTATGGATTTGATCAACTGGTCTCTCAACGCAATTGACACCATCTTCTCGACGAGAAGCTTGGGTTCGGGGGAACCTGACTGCCCTGCCGGAACGTTCGCATCTGGCTACACGATGGACGCGTGGGAGAAGTGGCGGGTCGTGTGTCTGGCGGCTCTTTCCGTGGAGGACGTTGAAGATATCTACCTATTCGGAACCATGATAACAGGTCTTCTGCTGATTGGATTAGGCATTGCCCTGGTTTATCGAGGAATTAAAAAGACGGAGACAGCTGTCCAAAGCCTCAAAAGGCTGCCCGCCATGATTGAAGCGGTGGGCAGAGCTGTCAGCACTGGGACTGTGTCTATGAACCAGAATATGGATAACATCATGGAGAAGCTTTCAGCTTTGCAGAAGAATTTGGATCGTTTAGGAGACCAGAGACAATGAGAATTAGCCGTGTAAATTGAATGCGGCTTTTTCGCCCCAAGACCAAACAATCCCAATCTTTTCTGTTTTCGGCCGCCCTCAACCAGCACTGGCCTTGGCCAAGGCCGCTGTTGGAACAACAACTCCCCCGGAAGAGCACTGCAGTGAGCCGCTCTCGCGCTCCTTACCCAACTCCCAGGACACCTGGTGATTGTTGACTTTGTCTGGGGGCTTTCTCCATGGCAACTTTCTCCATGGCAACTTGCTGGCTTTCTCCATGGCAACTTGCTGTGTATCGCTATGACATCTGCGGACTTGAGGCACCAAGATTATGATGCCAGGCACAGCGACACTCCAGGCCTACACATACACGGACTCTTACACATACATACAGATATGCATTCACCAGCCCCACACCCCATCCCACGCCTTCGCCGCTTTGTACCCTCCAGTCTGACAGGCGGGTCTGTGACCAGCGCCGAAAATGGCTGCAGGACCGGATGGCTGCCTGCCTGTGCTGGGCTACCTCACATCCCCCACTCCCCAACCCTGTTGCAAGTTTTGTTTATGTGTACTGATTATGTGCCAATGTTGCTGAGGTGTTTTTTTTACTGTTCCCAAACAGTTCTCCTCACGGAGCCTAGTCTGGGAGTTAAAAGGGTTGCCTTTTTTTTTCTCCTCACCTCCCCTCATGTTATGCTGTATTCTTCCTCATTGCTCTGTCTTCCTGTCCTGTCCACCCCATTGTCTTATTGTATGTATGTCTGTATGGACAGGTTGATGGCTAATTTCGCTGGTACTTGTGACTAAGTGACAAATAAAGGCTTCTACTACAATAGTCACATTCATGTGATCGACCTCTTACAACGAACACACTGCTGAAGTTTCATCAAGATCAGTTAATGTATGTATCCAGAGTTACATAAAAAAGTAGTAATCAGATTATAGTTACTTTTTGAAAAGGGAGGGATAGCTTTCAGGATTACAATGGTTTTATTTAAAACTGTATTTTGTAATCTGTATTTTAATCAAGCATTTCTTGATTAATGACTCGTGACACGAGTCATGTGTGCCACCCGCTGGTGACTGCGAAAAATAACAGATCTCGACAACTATCTCCTCAAACACCGATTGAATCACTGCTGCTAGAAACGATGCTACCCACTGGTTAAAATGCTTTCATTTCTTGGAAATCCCATAATCTCATAATCTCTTCTCAGTCTCACTTAAGGAGATGTTCGCTGCTAACGAAGGGGAACTCCCACTGCCAACGACCCAAGTTCAGTCAGGCAAATTGAGAAAGATCATTGCTTTAGTCAACATTTAGGACTACTTCAAAATAAACTAATATGTAGATTGTGTAGAATTTTTAAATGTTGTAAGGAACTCTGGGCGGGTCTGATCGAGGGGAATTTGCATATCATAATTAATAATTAATAATTAATAATTATTCATACAGATTTGGATCAGCCCGGTCTTACATGTTAATAAATCCCTCGATGAGGGCTTTCTGTTAACTTTACTTACATGTATACATGTGTATCTCTGCAATTAACCACAAATTAATTGTAATAGATTGCACAGACCACGTCTTACAAGACAAGCAAAATGAATTAGCTCAATTAATTTATAGAGCAGGGAAAACTTAATTCTCTGGCCAGAAGAATTCAGCATTCCAACTCCATAAAACATACCCTTTAGGTATTTTCAGTTATATAAAGCATGTAGCGTTCGATCTTTCACTTCAGGGACTTATGTCATGAGCAGGACAGTGATTCAATCACAAATGATCATATAGAATTTATTAAAGTATTCAATAAGGCAACTAAGTAAGCATTTACTACGTTACAATGATACATGTATATACAGACATTAAACACAAACTAAGACGACGCAGGGCGTTAGACGATAAGTGATTTGGAGAGAGAGAGAGAGAGTGAGGGTGAGAGAGAGAGGGAGTTACAATCACCAAACAGTCAATTAATCTTTCTGAACACCATGAAAACACTTTCTTTATGCTTCTGAGAAGCTCTAAAAGAAGGTAATGTTATACTTGCACAACATGTTTGGTCTGTGTGTGTCGCGGACTCGTGGTCCGGCCCGCACGATGAAGGGAGTTGCTCTCCTGTGTTCCGTGGAGCGCGTGAGCGTCCCGTCCTGGCGCGTGCATGGTTGGTCGCTTGCGCGTGGCTTCCTTTTCCGTGGGAAGTCGCGTGGCGTTCGTTGGCATTCGGCGCGAATGTTTGAAAGGCTTAAAAGTCTTTGAGGTGACGTTACCCGAGGAAATAGATCGGCAAAGTCCACTTCCTTTCCTGGGAAACGAACTTGGTAATTCATTTGAGGAGAAGACGAAACTTTTGGACGATCAAAGAAAGGATCCCGGTTCGGGTCGGATCTCCGTGAGGAGATCCTTCACGTGCATCTTGACATGAGGTGTTTTCGGAAGAGAAAGGGCGGAGATGGCGCGCTGCCTTTATCCCCTTGGAGACATCCATCCCTTTCCCGTTGGCTTGAGCCAATCAGGGAGATGGATGTTGCAGCGGGAAATTCTTGGTTTATTGCTCTTTGTTTCACAGAGCACGCGCTCCTCGTGGGAGGGGTGTGTTCAATGGGCTAATATTGAAACAGTTCGATCTTCCTTGGCAGTAAAACATATTAACAATACACTTTACTTTTCATCTCTGTGCATATTCGGGTGTTTCGTTCAATAAGCATTCTGGAGACATCAAGGAACATTATGTTACATTAAAGGAACATATATTTCCGTTTACAATGCTTACAGAAGTTATTTCTAATTTCTGTTTTATGCTGCAACCAACAAAGATATTTCACGGTGACATGGGGAAAAACACACATACATAAAAACCATTTGAGAATATAAAGTAAATGTCTTTAAACACCAAAGGAATGCCTTCCTCTTTGTTCAGGCATTCTTTCACATTCCAATGTGTTAAAAGTCAGACCCAAGAAGCCTCCCTCTTGTGTGTGGGGGAGGGGAGGGCTTGTGTGTGTGTGGGTGTGTGTGTGTGTGTGGGGGGGGGGGGGGGGTCCGAGTCCTTGGAGGACAGTTGATTCAGTCTGTCAAAATCATTACAATGTTGTGTTTTTATTATTTCCTTGTAGCCTACATGTTACTTAAAAATGAAACAAAATAATCTGTAAAACCAAACTGTAGTCACTGGATGTCTCTATAGCCCTTTAAATAAATATGTTTTCAGGGCTATGAAATTCGTAATAAATAAAAGTTTTTTTGTTGTTTTAATTTTTAATTTTTTAATTTATTTATAATAATATCTGCCCTTGAAGTAATCCAAAAGTAGGCTATTACTTTCATATTCTTGTACTTGGATCACGTTACTGAATTCTTTTTTTTTATGAAATTATTTGTAACTGTATCGAATACATTTTTAAAGTAACCCTCCCAAGCCTGGTCTTGTGTGGACGTCCGTTACTTTCACTTTTTAAGTTAGCGATTTTTAACCCCAAACCTAATGTATTATCTAATATGTGGCTATTGATCCAATAGGCCTTCCCGATTTTTAACACAAGAGGGCAGTATAGAACTATGAATCTTTTTTTTTTTTTTGACGAAATCATTCTGGCTGTTTTTAAACTTAAACATAATTCTTAAATTGAAAAAAGGAATAAAATGGGTATAGTTCTAATATTGGTATAGTCTTATAGAAAAATAAATGGTGTATAATAACATTTTTAGAAGATATGAGACATTTCCTGATTCTATTTTTGACATAATCACTCGCCATAGTAAAATTGTTTGAGATATTCGATATCCGTTAAAAATGTAGCATCTTTAATATATTTTCATAATTTTGAAGAAGTTTGGTACGTGGGAATACAACACTTTGGTGGGGAAAAAACACTTAAAGGTGCAGTGTGTAGTTTTTGGCGACATCTAGTGGTGAGACTTGCGAATTGCAAACAGCAAGTCACTCACGGCCTCTCCCTCTATTTGCAAACTCTATTTTGAAGCTACGGTGGCCAAAGTAGGATAAAGTCAAAGCGAATAAAGTATGTCGTCGTCTGAGTCTGCAGAGAGTAGCAAGTCAACCAATGAGGGTTTTTTTAATATTATATTTTATATTAAATTGTATTTACTTCATTATTCAGTAAATCAACATGTTATTGCGATTGTTATTTGATTGTCATTGTGTTAGTGTTTTATTCACTGACTTTACCATAGCTTGTTTCTATGCTAGTTAGTACAAGATAAGAGCTAAGGATAAGAGCATCAAAGCAGCTACGTAAGGGGAAATAGTTAACGTTATGATTTCCGAGGCATCAGTTGGACAGCATTGTTTATACACGTTTTCAGAGTCAGGAACAATACGCACCAGAGGTAACTGGAAGAGGCAGAGGTGTTGTAGGTGCAGTCAGGGAAAGGAGAGGCAGAGGAGGACCTACCCCGGATCGATGGCTCAGAGGATGAAGAAAGAGTGTTAGCCCTCCAAAGGAACCAGAGAGCTGTTATTGAGGTTTGTATTTATAAAGTTATTGTAACGTTATTATATTCTGACCTGTCTCCTGCACTTTATAACATGTAAGCACACAGTGTTAACGTTATTTACATAGTAGCTCTGTGCACATGTACCCCTGGAACTGTAACGTTAGTTAGTAGTTGAATGTTTTCATGGTGTAACCTGTCATTTACTGTGCAACAATGATTATATGATTACACAAGTTTAGCAAATACTGGCCATACTTCAAACCCCAATATAGTACCATATTGTCAACATATTTAATATTTAAAATATGTACATATTTTATCAGAATCAGAAATTATGTATTGATAACCTATGGGATATTCTGGGTCACATTTGCTAAGCTTGCATGTCAAGATACTAAGGAAAATAAATCACTATATAATGTAGGTAAGCAGAAAATATAATACAATAAACACATTTTTAAATATAATTTTAAATAAAGTTAATGACATTGACATATAACTTACAACATCAGCTGAAGTGTAATGATAAATAGTGCTAGAGCATCAAACACTAATCGTAATAATGAGTACTGCTGTCATATATTTTGAGTGGATACAATATTAATAAAAATCAGTACAATTACAATAGGGTTTCAGCACTTCGTGCTTGAACCCCTAAAAACAATATTATTGAGACATAGTAACCAGAGTATATAAATGGAGCATATTGCATATTGATTATGTTTCCCTGTGTTCCTTTTTCTTCAGAGACTTCTACAGGAGATGACCCTAGAAGAACACATAGAGCTTGTGAGACAGCCAGGCCTGGTCTTTGATGCCTTGATAATGCATCAGCGCAGACACGGTGCTCCACCTTCTGCTGGTGTCCCAGAAGTACCTTGGTGTACTTGTGGTAACTGTCGGGAAATGCCTACGGACCAGGAGAGGAAATGCTATGGCCAGGATCAAGCTAACTGTGTGAGCCTAATGCCCCACTTCTCCCAGTACTGCATCATCAAGGCATCAAACAAATGTACATATTTACTATTTGATTAATTACTTTTCTATATATTTATTACTATTGTTCCCCTGTTTATTTAATTTTTATTTACTTTTAATGTATGTTTTATAGTTATATATGTTGTTCTAGTTGTTCAACTGTAGTTCTATGTTATTGAAAAAATAAAAGTTAAGAAATAGAAAAACATGCTGTTTTATTTTCCATATACATTTGAACATGTTTTTATAAAAGTATGACAATTTCAAACTTTGCCTTCAAATTACCAAACTCAATTTAATTTTTACATATTTACATAATATTATACATCTGTTGCCTTACTTATCATTATTGTTCAAAATTTAACACTTTAATTTGAGCTACCTACTGAGAATAATATGCGCTGTTAACAGTGTACTTAGCAGAATAAAATGGAACTAGATGAAAGTAATGACTTTGAATTGAAGTTTTTTCCTTCGTGATCCTGCTTGACAAGGACACATGCAAGGTGATCTCCTATGGGGATCCTTCCACATCGGATGCTGGTTAGAGTAATGGTCCTGTTGAATACAGTGCAATCACACAATTACAGACTATATTGTAAAGCAAATATCATTCATTGACATCTAATAGTGTACAACATCGATATAGACCAAGTATAAATTCAAATTACACAATAATCATAATGATCATGTTCATAATCAAAGATATTAGAACAAAAATAATACATCATAATGCATGTTTTACCTGTCTGTTCCACTGGAAGCACATATACTGGACTATGCTGTAGCTGGGACTTGAAAAGGTTTTGTCTTCAAGGGAGTTGATGTTGTAGGACCTGTCTCATACCTGCAGAAACAACAGCAGCATCAATAAATAAGGTGCTACATGACACAGTTGCAGGGGCGCCGTAAAGGGGGGGTAAACGATGACGCATTCTCGGGGCCCATGACTAAGAGGGGGCCCAGAGAAGCCATTGTATCCAGAAGTTGTTTCAGATTGTCACCAGAACAAAATAAGTTTGTATCATCTGCAAATAATATCAATTTTAGTACTTTGGAAACCTCACATATATATCATTAATGTATAACAGAAAAAGCAATGGGTCCAGTACAGAGCCTTGGGGAACCCCACATGTTACCTGCACCAATTGTGACCTGCAATTATCTATTTGGACATATTGATGCTTTTACTCTAAATAATTACTTATCCAAGAGTGAGCTACCCCTCTTGCTTCATATTTTTTTCAGTTTCTAAGATCTCTAGATCTCCTTTTCTCTAGAAAAAGTCAAATGCTTTTTAAGATCTAAAAATACCCCAACTGTGTATTGTTTATTTTCTGTTGCGTTAGATATTTTCTCCACAAAATCTTATAACACATGTGAGGTTGTTCTAATACTTCTAAACCCATATTGTTGCTTGCTTAGTATATCATATTTTATAAGAAAATCATTTAATCTTGTGTAAACTAATTTTACCAATATTTTTGAAAATTGTGAAAGCAAAGAAATGGGCTTATAATTTGAAAAGGTATGTCTATCTCCAGTTTTATATATGGGTATAACTTTAGGGATTTTCATTTTTCAGGGCCCTGTTAAGATTCTTTTCATGGGGCCCAAAATCCTTAGCAGCGCCCCTGCACAGTTGTATACGACTGTTGTACATTACTGTATAGTAATTCACAATGTGTAACATAATCTTGTTATGGTTTGCTCATCGGGCCTAATAAACTGAACATCCCAAAAAATATGACATCTAGTCTAAGTATGATCACCGACAGAAAACATAGCAAATGTAAGCCAAGTGTGTGTAACATTATCATTGTTTCTATACAACAGTCCATTATAAAACACATCCTAATGTTTACAAATCCATAGTCAGGTAAAGATCAAGGTCCTTAATATGCAATATAATTATTATACTAATCAGCTAATTGTCTCACGAACGTAACCAGCAAATTTCTTCCCACATAGCAAACACATAATACAGCTAGGGAGAAGAACTAAGTTACATCAAACAATCTAACTACATATTTTACTATACTGAAACAAGGTGTCTATGACTAGCTATTGCTAACATTATCAAACAACAGTTTTAATTGAATGTTAAAGTTTGAATATCTTACCGGTCCAGCAGGCAACCTTTCTGCCGCGTCGAAATTCTGCCGCATCTTTTTCTGCTGCTTCCTATTCCGGTTATATACGAAACGCGCTCTGTAACGATGTTTGTCCGCTGTCAGCTAAGGTAGAAATATGACGTCACAACATGGCGACCTTCATAGAAGGGGATTCCCGCACCTATGTACATATAAATGACTCATTAAGTAAGGTCTTTATACA
Organism: Hybognathus amarus; assembly: GCA_030378365.1. Lineage (NCBI taxonomy): Eukaryota > Metazoa > Chordata > Actinopteri > Cypriniformes > Leuciscidae > Hybognathus > Hybognathus amarus. Next base: position 55,977 of record JAQIUQ010000053.1, on the reverse strand, counting down.
CCACTAAACACATAGTTATGGATTTTATATTGCATTTCTGTCAATAGATCCATAGAAATAGTACACATTGAACCTTTAAATAGAAAACAAAACAAAAATGTAAATTACTAGAACAGCAAATAGCAAATGTTTTTTAATGTTTTTGTCTTCCTGTGGATTACTCTTGGACTGTTTATTGTCTACGTGATTCTTTGCTGCCTGCTCTGGACTGTTTTCTATTGTGGACTGGTTTATGTAAGTTTGCTGCCTGCCCTGACCTTACGCCTGTTTTCGGTTTACAAGTTGCTTTGTCTCTACTGTTGTGTTTGCGGGATTAGAAATGAGTCATTTTGGAGAGAGTACTTTGTCTGATTACACTATTAAGGGATGTAATTAGTAACTAGTAATTCATTACTTTTTTGAGACACCTACCCAACACTGTATAACATTATTTTTTTAATGGCTGCAAAGTAAATACTAATTCAAAAGAGGAAGCCACTCAAAGTATGCAATTTCAGATGAAGCCCAATCCCTGAAATGGATGGATCATGTAAGGGAGACATCCAAAATGTGTACTGTTGGTGTGCCTCCAGGAAGATGGTTGGGAAGCACTGAAATACATTTGCTTTTAAAACACTCAGATACAGCAAACCTCAACATTTAACTTACCTTCCACCTCACGTAGCCAATCTCTCCAGAAAGCAAGAGTTCTGTTCTCAGACCTCCTCCTGTTGCTTCCAACTGGCGAGAAAATTGGTTCAAAAAGATTGACCATGTCGGTTGAAGTTAACTTGTTGTGTGGAGTATTTTCGGGGTTGGCCACAACCTCATCTAGGACCCCCAAAGTCATTAGACCTTCCTTTAGCCTAGGGTGCAAGACAGCACAGAAAATGAATCATTATATATATATATATATATATATATATATATATATATATATATATATATATATATATGTATGTATATGTATGTATATATATATATATATATATTTGTTTTTCCAGGATTGCTAAAAAGTAAATATTTTGAAATTAGAAAAATAAATAAAAAACAAACGTACTGTGAAAGAGCCTGTACAAGTCTGTCCTCAAGATAAAACTTCAATGCAATCTGTGTTACCCTATCCCGCTCTTCTAAATTTTTGATGTAAGTGAAGGCCCAGAAGGCCCATTTTTCAGTCAGAAATTGCTGCCCTTGCTTCTTCCACAGATCCTGCTGTGTTGATCTGAAACACAAAAACATTGTAAGCTCAATATTAAAAATTTGTATACTTCACATACCATCTAGCCCAGCAAACAGTGTGTTTTCACAGTGATTGCTGAGCACGGCAGTGAACCAAAGACAGTCTCAAAAATGACGGTTTGAAATCGCCAGTTTTTCTTACTTTCTCCAACTGATTCCGGATGTCACGGTCGGCAACTTCCTCCAAAGTTAACTTGGGTGGCGGCACAGCACTAATTTGGCTGTAAAGCCTCTCTGAAAAAAAATGGATCGGCAACCCTCCCTGAACCACAGCCACCGAAATCATTTTACCAATGGTTCTATACAGCCCTTCTTGCACAGCTATAAAGGACATTTTTTTATAATTAAACCATTAGCAAAACAATGGGAGTAAGTAATGCAGAGTGACTGAGAAACAAACTTACCATCACCAAGAAGGGCTAATGACCTTGATTCCTCTGGCCCTTCAAATATCTTGCAGTGTTGAACTTCTTGCATCAAAAGGCGCAGGAATTCACGTCTGGGCCCACCGTCATCAACTGATCCTTCCCCTCTGCCTTGGACATCAACAAAGGCAACATCAATGCGGGCCTCTGCACAGAACCTCTGCCTCTGGAAGGCCCGTATGGCACAATCTAATACATCCTCCCTGTACACATTTATAATATTCGCTCTAGGTGGCTCTCTTTGTATATTTTGCTGAAGTTTTTTTATTAATTCAATAATATCAGTTGCAGAGTTTGAAGCCGGCATAAAATTTTCAGGACCCTCTTCATCCAATTCAGCCAAGACAGGGCTTCTCGCTGGGAGTGGTGAATGGACAGGTGGACCCTCTTCATCCGATTCGGACAGGACAGGGCTTCTCGCTGGGAGTGGTGAATGGACAGGTGGACCCTCTTCATCCGATTCGGACAGGACAGGGCTTCTCGCTGGGAGTGGTGAATGGACAGGTGGACCCTCTTCATCCGAATTCGGACAGGACAGGGCTTCTCGCTGGGAGTGGTGAATGGACAGGTGGACCCTCTTCATCCGACTTCGGACAGGACAGGCCTTCTTGCAGGGAGTGGTGAATGGACAGGTGGACCCTCTTCATCCGAATTCGGACAGGACAGGGCTTCTTGCAGGGAGTGGTGAATGGACAGGTGGACCCTCTTCATCCGATTCCGGACAGGACAGGGCTTCTCGCTGGGAGTGGTGAATGGACAGGTGAGAACCCTCTTCATCTGATTCGGACAGGACAGGCCTTCTTGCAGGGAGTGGTGAATGGTGTCGTGGAAAAATTATACATAGACAAAGTCAATCATGTCACTAACCATAAAGTTCTGATTTTATATTATAATCAGTAGAAGTTAATCATATTACTAACGTTCTGATTTTGTATTTCTATCAGATATCATGATTTCAATATTCCTCTCATGTGATACAATCTATCATGCTTCCTACTTCTCTGTCTGAAGACGACTAAAACTTTCCATTTCTAATTCTAACAATAAAACATAATGAGACTTACTTCCTTTATTTCAGGATGTAGCCATCAGGCAAACTTTCCACATGAACTAACCATCTAACAAATATATGACCCAATATAACCTTGGTCAGGCTGAATCTTGACAAGATACTAAAAGTTCTGTTCCTTAAACATATGCTGATGTTACTAACAAAGGAGGGGGGCTTGTTTTAACCAATGTGACAAATCATGTGGGTAGAGCGTGACAATGATTTTTTGATTAGTGATGATGATTCTATTTTTGATGTGTCTGGCTTTGCACTATAAAGTCTGTTGTATTTTCTGATTGTGTTGAGACTTCTCTGAGTACTGCTCGAGAGGACTCCCAGCTGAAATAAAGAGCATCTAAGGGACATTTACTGAAGTCTGTCTGTCATTTAAGCTGCGCAGCAAAGTTAGTTAGTAGAACAGGTTATTTGAGCAAAACACTAGAGATCTTACTACCAAGTGATAGTGTGGGGCAAGACAAGAACACTAGAGACCTTATTACCAAGTGATAGTGTTCAACAAGGGACGAGACGTCGTTCGACTCTTTGTGAGACTCTTAGGCTGGGTTAGATTGAGTCAACCAGCGCGTTCAGAGGTAACTCGACTGAGTATAATATTTTCGGGTGTCAGGGACACCAGGCCCAACCTAAGTCAGGGGCGTTAGAGAAAATCCATCACAGTTTGGCGAGCCAGCCAGGAGCCCAAGGATTGGTCCCTCCATCGGCGAAGGACGTTCGGGAAAAAAACGGACAACAAGATATAAGTTCTGAAGAAAAAGGGAACTTGTATCTCTTATTATTATTTTGATTTCAAAAATCCTGCCAACTTGCAGCAGCAGATTCAACGCCGAAGGAGGGACCACATCTTAGACGGGCAGCAGAGAAAAGAACCTAAGGTAGGACACACAGACTTCGGTTAATGTTTTCCTTTTTGATGTGTAAAGTAAAACATTTTTTGTGCGTATGAAATTTTTTTTTTAGAATAATCATTTGGAACGTGTCTTTTAGTTGTTCTATGTTGTTTTTTGTGTCTTGTATTGTTGTCTGTTGAAATAATTTGGAACGTGTGTTTTAGTTTTTTTCTATGTTGTTTTTTGTGTTTTGTTGGGTTGGGTGTTGAAATTGAAATTAGCCATATTTGTAAAATCTAAAAGGGGGATTTTAGTATTTTGAAATTTAATTGAGAAAAAAAGAAAAAAAACTGGCTGCACTGGGATGCACCTAGATTTAAACGCAGTATCCCATTATCCTATGGAGAAGACGAAAGACAATTAAATTTGCCACAACGATATAATTTCTATTTGACAAGATATACGTATTTGCAACGACGCATAGGTTTGAGATTAAGTGGCCAGATAGAACAAATATTTGAGGAAGATCCTGCCGTGTTGGGGATTGGATGCACGAGAGCGTGGCATCAATCTCAACCAGAACCAGAGTTGTTAGTTGGGCAAACATCTCTATATTTAATTACCAGGCCTAATTTAAGACCTTACATAGACAGAGCAACAGGTGAATTAGGATTAATTCCTATTGCAAAAAAACTAAGGTATCCACAAATTTGGGCTTGGAGATACACATCTAACATATACCCAGTAAACTGAATTTATAGGATTGTTTCCTTGTGTTTGTAAATTGCTTCTCTTTTTCTATTTTATTTCGTTTTACTGTCTGAAATTGAAGCCTTTTTGTGCAACGAAAAACTTGCTTTCCTTGTGTAGAAAATAGTTTTCTCTTTTCCCATTTTATTTTTTATTGTATTTTTGCTTTCTGCAATTGAAGAACTGCTTCTAACAAAAGATGGGGAATTGTTGTGATAAGGGAAAAACTGAAAAAACTGAAATTCAGGGTGCGTTTAAAGAGTTGATCAGGAAGTGGAAATTGGGAGATGAGCAAATCGCTCAAATCAAACTGTGGTCAAAATTAACAAAGGGGCAGTTTGCTGATTGTGGGACTTTGAGTGTGTCAGTTTTAGGAGAGACACGACGTCTCCTTGAAAATTTGCCCCCAAGGAAACGGAAGAGGATTGACTGGACACTTTTCCGAAGATGGGAACGAGAGGCTGAGGCACGCTATGAAAGCCAAAGAGAAGGTGAGCGAGCTGCAGATTCTCTGATTGCTTTGCAGACAAAAAAGAGGAAGCAGGAATTGGATGATATTCGGCCGCCGCCCGTGTCAAGGCCCCCTCCCTACAGAGCAGATGCTGCAAAAGTTGAAGAAGGGGAAGTTCGCCACACGTTAAGAGATGGCGACTCTGCAGAACGACTCCAAGAGAAAGAGGAAGTTGAAGCGGAGGATGAGAGTTTGGATGAGGCTGGCCTTTCCCATCAAACCTGATTGGGCAGCTATCACCAACACAAAGCAATTGAAAGGTGAGACGGTCTCTGCTTATCTTGCACGACTAAAGACTGTTGTTGATGAATGTGCAGGGCTTCCAGAAGGAACGGATAATTCCAGTGTCCTGAAACATCACTTTGTCAACGGCCTCCTTCCAAGCATTCAGGGAGCTGTGCGACTGACCTGCATTGCGTGGGAGGCACAGGATCTTGAAGTGGTGATGCAACACGCGAAGCACGCTGAACAGAATGACGAGAAAAAGAACACAGAGAAAGAGAATAAGTTGCAGACTGCTCAGTACATGTTCTACCAAGCTCAATCCAGCAACCAACGGCCAAGAGGTGAAAGGTGGGATCAAAGGCAAGAAAAGGAGGCCAGGACAAGAATTGCGGACAGGTGCAGAAACTGCGGACAGAGTGGGCACTGGGCTAGAGACTGTCCCCAACGACAACAACGTCACCCCCAACAGCGCTACCCTCAGCAATACCAGCAGAGCTACCCTCAGCAAAGAAAGCAGAACTACAGAGAGCAGAGAGCTTCCTCATATCAGCCCCCACCACCAGCGCCTTACAGAACTGCATGAGCATAAAGAGAAGGAGACTCAGACAGCCACTCAACTGAGAAAAGAGACAGACTCGAATCAAACACAACTGCTACAACTGACAAAAGACCCAAACTCAAACCCCATGATGACAATTACTATACAAGGACTTCCAGTTTCCCTTCTTATCGATACCAGGGCGATTTTTTCAACTATCACGACTGAGACTGCATCCAGGTTTGACAAATTGCCAATTTCTGATCAAACTCGTACAATATATGGTATTTCAGGTTTACCACAAATTGATAAACTCTCAGAACCATTGATAGTGATAGACGGAAATAAAACATGTACACACTCATTTTTAATTTCTGAATCATGCCCTTTGAATTTATTAGGTAGAGATTTAATGGCTAAATTAGAAATGACAATTGATGTTTCATGTGAAGGAATAACAGTAACACCAAAGAATGGAAATTTTGCACAAATGTTGCCAGATTGGTATTATAACTGGGCTATAACTCCTGCATTTGACCCATATTCAGAGTATGAGTTTTTACCAGCAGACTATGAGAAGCCACCTCATTTCCATTGTACCTCGTGGTATGTGGGCCCTGAGAGGGACAGTGAGTATGAGGAAAAATGGTTAAGTGAGCAGATGGGTGAGGAATTAGCTCTTGAATACCTTTTAATATCACAACAATTCTCTGCATTTACTGTAAAATTAACAAACTCTCCATCTGTTTTCTTTCAACAGTTGCAAGTCCAACCTCATGTCTCAGTGGGAAAAAGGGAAGCTCTTGGGCGGAAGTAGGAGAGTGGCTCACAGAGCAGGTGGAGTCAGGAGGTTGGACTTGGAATGGTGAGGGGTACTATCAAAACGACGCAGGGGTAAGAGCATATCCAGCAATGCAAATGGTAATAGTTCACAGGTTGTGCAGTGAGGAGAGAAAATTTATTCCTGATGAGATTGATAATGATTTTGATTTATTATCAGGAATTCCAGTACATCCAGATAGTCAAAATTGGTCTGGCGTTTACATTCAAAAATAAACGCTGGACCTGGACTGTAATGCCGCAGGGCTACACAGAGTCTCCAACTGTGTTTACAGAAGAACTTTCTAGAAATTTGGAAAGTTTCGTCCCACCAAAAGGGGAGTACATTAATTCAATATGTCGACTGATCTATTAATCTGTTCTCCAGACAAAGCCTCCTGTGAATGTGATACACGTGCATTGTTGAATTTTTTGTCACAGAATGGACACAAGGTGTCTAAAAATAAGCTGCAGTTAGTCAAAGAGGAAGTGAGATATCTGGGCCACCTAATCTCAGCAAATGGCAGAGCCTTAGGCCTAGACCGAATTGAGGCGATCCGAAAATTCGCAAACCAATTACGAAATCGCAAATGATGTCATTTCTAGGAATAACAGGATACTGTAGACCATGGATCCAAGATTATGCTGAAATTTCAAATCTCTCTCCTCATTGCAGCACATAAGGTTCAGAAAATGACTGATCCAGTAACCTGGACAGAGGAACGTAAAATAGCATTTGAAAAACTAAAGTTGTCACTTGCTACTGCACCTAGCCTAGGGTTAGCTGATTATACAAAAAATTTCAAATTATTTGTATCTGAAAAAAAAAGGGTTTATGTCTGCTGTTCTAACACAACCTCATGGCGATCGTCGGCATCCAGTAGCATACTATTTCGAAACGATTGGACACTGTTGCACAAGGAATGCCACAGTGCCTACGATCCGTAGCCTCTGCAGTCGAAGCAGTGTTGGCATGTTCAGATTTGGTGGCTTTCCATCAACTAATAGTGCATGTTCCTCACGCAGTACACGCTCTGTTAATGCAGTCAAGGACAGCTCACCTCAGTGCTGCCCGATCACTGCACTGGCAGAACGTCCTACTCACAATGTCAAATGTCACATTAAAAAGATGCACTGTGTTAAACCCGTCTACACTGCTATCGACTGACGAAGACGGGGAACCCCATGATTGTACTCAGGTGGTAGAAATAATGACAAAACCGCAACTCGATTTACTAGACACACCATTGCCAAATCCTGAATTGGTTTATTATGTGGATGGATCGTGTCTCTGAAATCCACATACAGGATTGCTTTCAACTGCATATGCAATTTGCACAAAATTTGAGATCGTTGAGAACTCAAGTGTTTACCACAAAATCATTCAGCTCAAGCAGCAGAACTTGCAGCACTTGCACGTGCATGTGAACTGGCTAAGGGTCATTCGGTAACTATATATACTGACTCACTGTTATGCGTTTGGTGTGTGTCATGACCATGGAGCAGTTTGGAAAAACCGGGGTTTCCTCACTGCTAATGGGAAACCGGTGGCACATTCAAAATTGATTGATAAATTACTCAAGAATTTATTAATGCCAAAAGAAATTGCTATTTGCAAATGCGCAGCACATAGGAGGACAGACGATGAAGTATCAAAAGGTAACAATTTCGCTGACTCTGTAGCAAAAAACACAGCGCTGACAGGATGTAGACTGACTGACTTTATAGGTTTTGCATCCCTTCTACCGATAGTACCCCAGTGCCACCATCATTAACTGAAATTCAAAGGCTGGGTACTAATCAGGAATTAAAGTACTGGTCAGTAAAGGGTGTAAAAAAATGACGAAGGTGTCTGGATAGATACCAAAACCGACAAACCATTTTTACCCAAACAATTGTATCCTAATTTTGCAAATTGGGCCAGGGGATTAGACCATGCCTCAAAAATGGCTATGAATGATCTGATAAGTACATCCTGGGTGGCTCCAGGATTTACATCAGTGGCAGAAAAAATTTGCCAAATTGCCATATTTGTCGCAGCGAATAATGTGGGAAGACAGAGTAAAAAAGCTATTTACTCTGCCCACCCACACCTGACCTTCCTTTTCAGCATCTACAGATGGATTTCATTGAGTTAACACCATGTCAAGGGTATAAATATTGTCTTGTGATTGTTGACATGTTTTCAAAGTGGGTTGAGTGTTTCCCATGCAGAAAAGCTAATGCTGTGGCTGTAGCGAAAGCTTTGATAAGGGAGGTAATTCCTAGATTCCTTTCAGGGAGTACCTGAAAAATTGTCTAGTGACAATGGAACTCATTTTGTAAATAAAGTCATAACTGAATTGGCAAAAGGATTTCAAATAAACTAGATAGACTAGAAAAACTAGATCAAATAAACTAAATAGACTGAAATGACGTGGGTTCAGGCTCTGCCCATTGTTTTAATGGCCATAAGAGCCCGAAAATGGACGAGGACAACCCTCAGCCCACATGAAATTCTTACAGGTCGGCCCATGCGAGTAGGAATCGAACCTCCTCCCCAGGAGGGTTTGGCGGGGTAGACGAGCAAATGAGGAAATATATATTGTCACTAACCAAAACTATCAAAACAATTCATTCCCAGGTCAAAGCTGCTTTGGCGGTTCCAGGAACGGAGACACAGCACTGTTACGAGCCAGGCACAGTGGGTCTGGATCAAGGATCACAGACGGAAGGCGTGGTACAACTCGAGGTGGCTGGGTCCATATGAGATCATTCTAACAACAAATACAGCAATCAAAGTTTCCGAGTCGCTGACGCTTGGGTTCACGTGTCACACTGCAAGCCCCACCAAGAAAGAGTAGGGGAAGAAAAACAAAAGGACGTGCTGGTAACGTGCCTCCTCTACCTACGAGGGGAAAGACCTTGCTACGTACTCGCAAAGAGCAATCAAGGTGAACATGGAACGTTTCAGACGTCTGTGGGGCCAACGCGACGACCAGCACACCTGGGAACGAATGTGGTCTGACAAAGTGTTTAAATGCAGCATATGTGTTATTATATCTGCAAGTGTGTTGATGTTGATTATATTGCTGTTTCTGTTTGAATTTCCTCCAGGATGTGACCAGGGTAGAAAGAAAAGGGAAGTTCTCTGCCTGTTCATCATGACTACTCATCCGAACACAGAAAGAAATCACTATGAGATAAATTTGTTCTGGAAATATGCTAATTATGCAGCTAAAAAACTAGCACCCAACAAAGATTGTTATGTCTGTGCACACACAAAATTTGACAGGAGATTCCCTCCTGAGTGTTATAACGTGACTGTCCCACCACCGATTCTCTCACTCTCTATCGAGGGAGAAAAGGATTTGGCCTTTGCCAGATCAGAAATTTAAAGAGTTTTACAGGTCAAAAAGGGGACTGATTTCAGTTTTGGAAGGCTTTCCCTCATCCATAATGCTGTAACTGACTCAATGAACTGGATTAATAGAATCCATTATGAATTATTTCGATTTGCAAACGACACACAATTGGCTTTAGAACTCTTAAAAATGAAGTGGGGCTCTTAGACAAATGACTCTGGAAAGCAGAATGGTATTGGACGGAATTCTCGCAGAGGAAGGGGGAGTGTGTGTAAAACTTGGAAAAGAATGTTGTACTTTCATTCCAGCTTATGATGAGGATGGGAGTTCCATCCCGAAAGTGCTGGACGATATGACAAAGGTGCGGGATGATCTGTGGCAGGATGAGCAGGCAAAGAACAAACCAATGGGATGGGACTTATATTGGATCGCTGATGCCTTCCGCAGTGCTTTTGGTAATATCTTCTGGACCCATACTTAAGCTCTTGTTACCAATAGTTGCTGCCCTGCTCATGGCAGTAATTATTATTGGGTGTTTGATCAAATGTATCCGAGCTTGTCTAGGAAGGTTTATCAGAAGCATTGTTTGGGGAGGTATTGGACGTAGGAGAGATGAAGAAGAAGAAGAAGAAGACTCTCACTATGAGCGGTTGCATCCGGCTGTCCGTGGGCCATTGCCCCCAGTCAGCCTGATGCGGTTGAGCCCGATTGAGCGATCAGAAATCCAGTACCGTAATTTTGCTATTGCACGGGGTCTGCCAAATGCAGTTGTGGCCAATCAGCCTGATAGTGAATCAGTAATTTGATAATTTTCCAAAATCAATAATGTGATGTACTAACCAAATCAGATTTTTTAATGGTCATAGAAATTTATGACCAGAGGGTGGAAATGTCGTGGAAAAATTATAATAGACAAAGTCAATCATGTCACTAACCATAAAGTTCTGATTTTATATTATAATCAGTAGAAGTTAATCATATTACTAACGTTCTGATTTTGTATTTCTATCAGATATCATGATTTCAATATTCCTCTCATGTGATACAATCTATCATGCTTCCTACTTCTCTGTCTGAAGACGACTAAAACTTTCCATTTCTAATTCTAACAATAAAACATAATGAGACTTACTTCCTTTATTTCAGGATGTAGCCATCAGGCAAACTTTCCACATGAACTAACCATCTAACAAATATATGACCCAATATAACCTTGGTCAGGCTGAATCTTGACAAGATACTAAAAGTTCTGTTCCTTGAACATATGCTGATGTTACTAACAAAGGAGGGGGGCTTGTTTTAACCAATGTGACAAATCATGTGGGTAGAGCCGTGACAATGATTTTTTGATTAGTGATGATGATTCTATTTTTGATGTGTCTGGCTTTGCACTATAAAGTCTGTTGTATTTTCTGATTGTGTTGAGACTTCTCTGAGTACTGCTCGAGAGGACTCCCAGCTGAAATAAAGAGCATCTAAGGGACATTTACTGAAGTCTGTCTGTCATTTAAGCTGCGCAGCAAAGTTAGTTAGTAGAACAGGTTATTTGAGCAAAACACTAGAGATCTTACTACCAAGTGATAGTGTGGGGCAAGACAAGAACACTAGAGACCTTATTACCAAGTGATAGTGTTCAACAAGGGACGAGACGTCGTTCGACTCTTTGTGAGACTCTTAGGCTGGGTTAGATTGAGTCAACCAGCGCGTTCAGAGGTAACTCGACTGAGTATAATATTTCGGGTGTCAGGGACACCAGGCCCAACCTAAGTCAGGGGCGTTCAGAGAAATCCATCACAATGGACAGGTGGACCCTCTTCATCCGATTCGGACAGGCCTTCTTGCAGGGAGTGGTGAATGGACAGGTGGACCCTCTTCATCCGATTCGGACAGGACAGGCCTTCTTGCAGGGAGTGGTGAATGGACAGGTGGACCCTCTTCATCTGATTCGTACAGGACAGGCCTTCTTGCAGGGAGTGGTGAATGGACAGGTGGGCCCTCTTCATCTGATTCGGACAGGACAGGCCTTCTTGTGTAGCAGGATATACATCTCTCTCCTTCACTCTGCGTTGTGGTTTAATCAAAAATTCCCAGAAATCCGTTACAGATCATCCGAATGATGGGATAAATCTCTGGTCAATGTCTATCCCTCCCCAGATGAATGCACGAACACAAATGACTGGTGTTTACTGTTTACTGTTAAATGAAATAAAACACATGTTAGTAGTGTTTCACTGCAGGAATACTGACCCACAGCTTGCAATCCACATCGCAACTGATGTGTTGCATCATCTTAACAGCATTAACCAACATCACAACACATGAACACATTTGGCATGAAATATGACAGTCATAACAATAAACAAAAATATACAAAAAGACATACCTGTTAAATGAAATAAAACACATGTTAGTAGTGTTTCACTGCAGGAATACTGACCTAAATAAAATATAAAGAAAAATTAACCTCGTGGCCTTGTTAATGAGAGCACGGCACAACGAGAGTTCACAAAAAGTCATATAACTCTCAAAGGGTATGTTAATACTTCGAATTCAATGGCCGAAATACTAGCCAAACCAAATCACAAGCATAAAATACCTAAAACTCGACTTATTTTGCATTATAAACAAATTAATATAACTAAAATGAGACGGAGAATAAATACTACCCACCCACAGCTTGCAATCCACATCGCAACTAATGTGTTGCGTCATCTCCCGTCTTACCGAACATTTTATTTCCTGCAGTCCCCAAACAAACCACATGAGGGCACTACTCTATCACATTAAATTTCCAACCGCTGTTGAATTCAGGAGGATTCACAATGAAACGAAATACAATTCTAACTCTGTTACATTCACCCCCACTGAATTCGTGCTGAATTAAGGCAGCGGTTCTTACTCCAACAAAAGAAAAAAAAAAAATAATAAAATAAAAAATAATAAAACACGTTCAGTACATTTGCATACCAGGTACATACATAGAGACACCTACAACAGGTAAGCCAAACACAAGGTTATCTCAAAAGATGAAGTGGAAAGAGAGGAGCGCCAATCTCTCAGACCAATGCACGGTAGTGCTCCCAGGGTTCTATTAAAAGCGCCAGTATGTAACTTTAGTTGGGCACAAGAGGCACCGTTTCCAACAATAACAAAGGCGAATGTATATGCACGCAGTAACTAACTGAATGATGGGACTTGCTGTCAAGCTGATGGATCTAATAACGTTTAAAGATTAGTGAAAACACTCATGTTTTTTAACATTATAGTGGTATGAAGCAGGTTGCAGATATTGCTAATAAGATACATATATGCACAGCGAGATCCACGGATATAAAGGAATAAGGACATTTCATCCTATTGAACTTACACGGCAAGTGCTGGATTACTCACACAGGTCAGTTTATTAGATGAATTGAATTTGTAGGGAAGCGAAGCGCTGTTCCACTTGGAATAACGTTACACTATCACACTAAACAGCATTTAAATGTGTATTGAAAGTCATAATGTTATTCTGACGTGTTACTGTAGTTGGTTTGCTATACGAAACTAGCAGCTTGATCAACATAAGAATAACATACTGACCATATTCTAACATTTCATCATGTCGAGCTAACGTTATAACATTTGATTTGTTTTATAATTTTGCTCACCTGTCCAATGAAGCTGTAATGTCGATGACTCGTGGAGTTCTGTCAAGTCCAAATTAGTCACGGACGCTACGTAGCTCTCTTCGAGTGGAAGTCAGTCTCGGACGCTAGCTCTCGGCATCTCAAAAACATCATGCTGATATTGATCCTCATTCTAGTCTGCTTGCCATGGTCTGTGTTTGAACAAAACAAGAACTGGGTGCCGCTAGATGTTACTCACTATGCAGTTGTCCGCGTATCTCGCCATGTTTACGTCATGGCTATGGCAATGCGAGCGAGAAACGAGGATAGCCGAGAATAGCCGAGGATAGCGCGGATATTGCGTCATTTACAGGCGACATTTTTCCGGGACGGACACTTTTTAAAATTGGAATTTCTCTGAAATAAAAGAACTTTGGAGACTTTGGGGATATTGTAAGTACACAACTGCAGGAAATACCACACCGTGCAAGTGATTTTTTGGATATGTTGTTACAAAATCCTTACATATTGGAGCTTTAAATCGTTCTACACTACCATTCCCCATAGGATGGTAGGGAGTTGTATGTGATTTCTGCTATCCCAGACACCCGAAGAAGCTCACCAATCAACTGGCCCTCAAAACTTGCCCCCTGATCACTGTGTATGCATTCAGGAAACCCAAACACACAAAAGTATTTGTCCCACAAGACACGTGCCACTTGTCTAGCAGACTGATCTTTGCATTCAAAATGCTTGCGCCAACCTGGTAAAGTGATCGAGTGATCACTGAAGACATCAACTGACTTGTTGTTTTGATCCTCAGCAGACCAAAAATCAATGCATACCAACTGCAATGGTCTATTGGTCACAATATTCTCTAAGGGCGCTCGACCCTCAGGCTCAGTGGTTTTACTGACAACACACCTCTGACAGCATCGTACATACTCCCTAACATCTCTGTCAATAGCTCAACCAAAAGAAACGGCGTCTCGCCAGTCCCAAGCTCCTGGACTGCCCCTGATGACCCGCATGATTGTGAATTCCTCACAACACCTCCAACTGAAGTGCTTCAGGAACAACATACTGGAAACGCTTACCCTTAGACAAACGATCACGAGAGATCCTGTCGAGAATCCCATTTCTCAAAACAAATTTCTCCCAATGCTTAATGTATCTAAGGACCCAAACCGATTCCCTTTTGCTCTTTCACGCCTGCTTGGTATGTCGACGTCTTTCCACATAATGAATAACCCTTGACAGCACACTATAGGAGAGCTGCTTTCACGGCAGGTCATGTTCAGAAAATGTAGGCTGCATCTCCAAGTCAGGAACCACCTGAGGAAGATGATCCAAAGACACGACAAAGCACGAAGTCTTGCACCGTCTTCCCATGCCATTTGTGAGTGCAAACACGGCCATTACAATTCCTCCTTATCCAAGACGTTCGTGCAACATTCACCGAATTACTGTGCAAAGGACCGGTGCTAGAAATCCCTGCTTTCCTTCAGACCCACAAGACCACCGGAAAGCATCCTGAACTGAGCTGGCAGAAACCTCCTGTACTTCAGACAAAAGTTTGTCATGTTGCTCACATAACAGTCTAGAGCCGATGCTAGTATTCACGGAATGGAACCCTACTCAACGCGTCAGCCACAACATCTGCACACCCGGTACATACTTGATGTCAAAATTGTATGCTGCAAGTTTGGCCACCCACCTCTGCTCACAACAATCAAGCTTCCAGGTTTGGACAAAATGTGAGTGAGCGGGTTGTTGCGAGTCCACACCGTAAAATACGTGCACCTTTCAGCCAGTGGCTGAACTTTTCGCAAACTGCCCATTTCAGACGCTAGAAACTCTAAGCGATGTGCCGGGTAATTTCGCTGAGAGTGGAGAAAGCGACTTACTGGCAAATGCTATAGGTCTAGCTCTAGCGTCTCCTGCCTGAACTTGAGACAGCACAGCCCCAATGCCGTCCAAAGAAGCATCGGTCGAAAGGACAAAGGGGCGGCTATGCTTCTAGCATGGCTGACATAAGATTCTCAAATGCCAGCTGCACCCTCAGGTGTCCAATCAGCTACCGTCAATTTCCTTAACGCACAGTTCCTTTTATTTGCGCAACTCTTTTTGGCTCTTTTTTTCTGACCTTTCAATAGATCAAAAGGGGTTTTGGCCACGATTGAGTAGTTGGGTACAAAATGCTGATAATAGTTAACCATCCCAAGAAATGATCTTATGCGCTTCTGAGGATGGTGTAACTCCATCAGCCTCCATCAGATCCAAGCTGGTCATTTTTGATATACTCTCAACCTTACTTGGATCTGTGGATACACCAGACTCATCAATCACATGTCCAAGAAATTGCACAGATTTCCTAAGGAAATGACATTTCTGGGGCAAGTTTCAGATTGTGTGTCTCAATCAGACCGAATACTCATCTCAAGGCGCTCTCAATGCTGTCGTTTCGTCGAGGTCCAAAAACAATCAAGTCATCTAAATAGCACAACAAACTTAGGAAGTTTTGGTCCCCAAAAATACTTGTCATCATGCGCATAAAACTCGGCGGACTATTACAAAGCCCCTGAGGAAGCCGATTGTACTCATATAGGCCCATAGGCGTTGTAAAGGCTGAGTACTTTCGGTCATCCTCATGTAAAGGCATATTGTAAAAGCCCAAGGTCAAGTCCATCGTGCTGAATAGTGAATTTCCACCTAACGCAGCCAAACAATCGGCCTGGTGAGGCAACGGATGAGCGTCTTTGAACGTTCTTTTGTTTTAACCACCGGAAATCCGTACAAACGCGTAAATCGCCATTCTTTTTCCAAACAAGGACCAAAGGAGACGCAAATTCGCTGAGTCGATTTGCGAATAATCTCCTTTCCTCCATTTCATTCAAAACACGACGCAACACTTGATACTGACCGGGCGCCACCCGTCGGTGACGGAAGTCGGAACAGTTTTGTGTCCGAAAGATGGATCCTATGAACAAATTCAGTAGCATTGCCACAATCCAAATGATGGCACGAAAAGACATCATTGTACTGCATGATTGTATCAGCTAATGTCTGTCTACAACTTTCGGACACATCACAACAATCCAAATCAAGCCCTTCTAGACCAACTGACCTTAGTTTCTCAGCAACAGACCTCAGATCAATGGAGTTACTACCCTCTGGTTTAGTCTGTTGCGGCAGAGAAAGCAGGTTCTGCTTCTTGGCATTACGTCTTAGCATAACAGGTTTTTCCCAAGTATTAATCAACTTCAATGGAACCCACCTGTCCCCCCATAGGTGTGTGACAAGCCTGGCAACAAGAACACCTCTAGGTGCCGACCGCGAACTTGTAGCCTCTGTCAGCACAGCACTACCTGGAGACACCTTCGTGTTTTTAGGCAACCTACCCACACAAGATACTCGCGGCCAGGCTCCAGACAGACTGCAGAATTACATCTCATGGTGCCAATTTTGTAAGGCACCCATCACCCCTCCAGCGATTCAAGCCTGCAAGCATAGACAGGAAAGCCTCAGACATAGGATCATTGCACACATTCAGGAGTCGAAACTGTCTTCCAAAACAAATCACATTGCTTAGAACATCTTATGATGTGTTTGATAACATTCGTACCAACAATGAACTCATCATGCTGACCACTGACAATCAAGGTAGCCAACAAGGTACCAACATTTTGCATCCAGTAAACCTCCAGCTCAAGTGTGACAGTAGATTTTGGTTTTACCCGGCTGCCTGCGCAGCCAATCAGCGTAACATCTGGACTGCCTCTACACTGATCGCTGATTATTCCAGCATCTAACAATTTCTGTTCCGCACTCTCACTCATGGTACATGCCATGGATCCGCTGTCGAGCATTCCATCCAGGACCACTTTACCAGCCACCATGACGGGAGTGTAGAACAGACTGTCATTTCTGCAGACGACATTACGTGTTCTGGAACACAACATTCTCGCCACAACAAGATTGTTTAGCAGACATGAAATTTTTTTCAGCATATGCAATATTGACATCATTTTGGGAGTTACTATCCAAACCTGTACAGCCTCCCTTCGATATACAGGTTGGTTAGTTTCCCGACGGAGGCTGTGGACAGGCTGAATGAGCATGCCCTGAGAAAAACAACCAAAACACAACCTGTCTTTAAGGCAGTGAGATTTAGTGGAATGTGTAGTGCTACCACAAACTCCACAGCCACTTGCTCTTCCTCTGTATCTGAAATTCACATTCTTCACAGGCTGGACATTGTTACCTTGCTGTAATCTTTCCATCACCTGCTCCAACATACCCATCATACGGCTCAGGACATTTTCATCTGATTTTCCCATATCCTGTGACTTAGGAACAGTCTGATCAGAACGGCAAGCATTGCGCAAGGTGTTCGTGTATGCCACCGGCTGCAGGAGTGGGACTCACATAGTTTGCAAAGCTAGCACCTGTTTCCTGAAAGTGAGACATCGGCAAACGCTTATCAATATGTGCAACATCAACAGTTCTCAAACCAGAGAGAGCTGGCAGAAGCCAGAGAGGAGCGACGCTCTCTCTGATACTCATCCAATCTCCCCTGGACTTCTTTTCCAGTCCATTAACTGATCGGCTTGTGCTCAAAGAGACCAGACAGAACCAGGATCAGGGCAATATTTTACAAACATGTGAGCCACCTCTTCACTGATATTGTCCATGGCCCCGCCCTTGCTCATACGCAGGCCTTCATCAGCTAGATCTGCTGCCTTATTGAGTCTGATCCAGTAATCTACTGCAGTCTCACTGGGCTTAGGTAGAGTCGAGTAAAAGGTAGAGAGTCGAGTGATGGTGCAACGCTGAAATACTTCAGAAGAATAGAGTAGATTATGTCAGGGTCATTCTTGACATCATGAGACGGGTCACTTCTTAGACTAATTCTCACAATATCCCCTGCCTTGCCCATCAATCGTGATATTATCTCATCTGCTTGATTTTCAACAGCACACCTCTGTTTTGACAGAAGAGTCCTGGTCATCTCAATGCCATTCATGTACCGGAAATCTATCACTACTGTCACCTCTGAAAATTACAGGTTCTCTGTCAGTAGTGACATGTACGGTCACTTGAGAAACATCTTGTTTGGTTAAACTGTCAGAATATACCCTCCACTGACATGAGACTCATGGCTAGTAGTCATTGTTCCACTTTCAATTATTTTGGCAGCGACAGCATCACTAATTTGGTCACCCAGCCAGCCAAACATGTCAGTTAAACAATCCAACATCTGATTATCGCAATTAACACTACGTGGGGTAAGATGTTTCCAACACGGTTCTTAACAGGTGGGTCTCGAAAAGAAACCATCCAGCACCCTGTGCGTTATTCGAACGCCATCACAAAGGACTTTCCCTACTGACATTAGGCGTAGGTCGCCAGCACAAAGACTGCTGGTCATGACACCCCTCCACGTGGAATAGAAAGGGCTCTCAGGGCTATGAACATTAAATCGTTGAACAAATTTTTCACCCATTAATGAAAGTTATAAAACAATATGAATTCAAAAGTTACTCAGCAGTCCATAACTCCGATATCTGCAACAGTCGAAAGCAGCAGTGACATATCAGTTGAAGATGTCCTCATTCAAAAGTCTGTATGCAAAAACAAACAAACAAAAACGTTCAAAGTCTTTATCCAAAAAAATAAAAAATAAATAAAAATGTTGAAAAAGACTGCATTGAAAAAGTTCCTTCAAAAAGACTGCATTCAGAAAGTACTTAAATCAACAAACTCGAGGTAAACAGCAACCTCAGTGCGATCTTCTTCAAGATGATCAGGTGATCCAAAAGGTCATGTTAGTAGTGTTTCACTGCAGGAATACTGACCTAAATAAAATATAAAGAAAAATTAACCTCGTGGCCTTGTTAATGAGAGCACGGCACAACGAGAGTTCACAAAAAGTCATATAACTCTCAAAGGGTATGTTAATACTTGAATTCAATGGCCGAAATACTAGCCAAACCAAATCACAAGCATAAAATACCTAAAATTCGACTTATTTTGCATTATAAACAAATTAATATAACTAAAATGAGACGAGAATAAATATACCCACCCACAGCTTGCAATCCACATCGCAACTGATGTGTTGCGTCATCTCCCGTCTTATCCGAACATTTTATTTCCTGCAGTCCCCAAACAAACCACATGAGGGCACTACTATCACATTAAATTTCCAACCGCTGTTGAATTCAGGAGGATTCACAATAAAACGAAATACAATTCTAACTCTGTTACACTTGCAGGGAGTGGTGAATGGACAGGTGGACCCTCTTCATCTGATTCGGACAGGACAGGCCTTCTTGCAGGGAGTAGTGAATTGGATGAATAGTTTAAGCTTTCCGTTTTCTCTGACTCATCAGATGATGTAGCCTGAGGGTCAAAATGAACAGATTAGAGATTAATTAACTGTGAGGGTATTATATTAGCTATAATAAATTAGTTATTTTTTGTACATTGTTAACCTCTGAAAGTTCATCTGGGTCAGTGCCTGTCATCTCATTGTCCATCTACAACAAAGACAAAAATTCAAATCTTGTCTACTAATGCATCATGTTATTTGTTCAGGATATCTTATTTTAAGTCAAAAATGTCAGGAATCTGAACAATTGCATAGCTGTTGTAATTATTTTAACACTGTTGAAGTAAGAAAAAGTTTTCTTTTCCCAAAAAGTAGTTGAGGGAAAACATTGGCATGGTTCTAGGTGGGTGTTCGCGCACTTGCGTGTGCAGAGGATTTAAGCGCCTTTCAGACAGAACGCGCAATGCGCGGCACTATGAAACCCATTAATTTCAAGGACTTCCAAAGATACTTAACAGCTACAAATGTATGCAAGCACTATATTCTCTTGGTCGGCGTAGCGTCACTAATCATGTGACCTGCATAGCAACCAGCCACGAAGGGTAAAACAAACCGAAGTCAATGCCCGAGGCAAATCAAAAAGGTATCTATTCACAGAAGTTTTGCTGTGGATTATGTCAGTTATGGATACTAACGGACTACTTTGTATTAATGAATGATATCTGTGTATGCGAATGTATGTTGGGTGGTGAGACGTGAATAATAAAACACTAATGTTAAGTGCTTTGTGACTGAACGTTAGCTAACGTTACATGTCTGTGAAAGGCGCTATCTTAGCAGCTATACAGTATTTGAATACATATATTCATCTTCTATTACAGAATGTCTTATCAAATATAGACAGTCTCCTAGCACCTGCATTGACCAGGTACCACAGAAAGGTGTCGCTTGTAGGTTTAACATCAATATTGTCCCTATCGGCATCCAGCTGAGTCTTGGGAGAACAACCCAAAAGCATTACCCAGCTCATCAAATCCCCTGTTATGAACACCATGTGTGTTAAAATACCCATCAAGCATCGATTACATTAACTATGTAATCGATTTTTTATTCATTAAAACAAAAACAACAACAAAAAACTGTTAATTCAAAAGCACTGTTACAAAGTGGCTGTAATGAGCTCAGTCTGTCAGTGGCACAGCTTGTACAATGTCAGTGAGGGACACAGTTTTTTTTTTAAGCCAAAATTGTATCTTTATTCCCCACACAACAATGAACGTTAGTGCATTTCATTGTTGCTTATCAGTGTAGAGCTGTCGACCATTAGCAACATAAAATTGAATGGCCATCTCTGCAGTGGTATTATTTTTGTTATTTCTGTGATTTGTCCATTCATTTTGAGAATACATTTCTATTTAGATTTATTTTAGGCGCTTGTTTATCTTCCGCTTGCGTGTTGCTTAATAGCGGGCGCTCGTTTGTTTTACCCTTCGCCGCGTTGCTATGGGCGCGCAGGAGTAAAAGTCCCGGATGTTACGACCTTGAGTACAGGATTCACCGTATTGACACAAATTGATAAGTCGAACAGCAACAGCCATCCACAAATAAATAGGCTGTGTTTGAGTTCACCTGAACAAGGGTTAAATTACTAGTCGGCTACAGAAGAATACCACAATTCCTTCGTTCAATTAGGCCTAAGACATCGAGAGTCAAGATACACCTATAGTATAACAACCCAGCCACAACACATAATTGGGAATAACGGCCTTACCTTTAACACAGAATGGATTTCAAAGATTGCGCAGATCAATGGCCTCTAACGTTTATATTTTTCTATCAATCTTCCCAGTTAACATGCATTAAACATGATTTGCACTGCATGCTCATGACAAGAATAGCACGGTCCAGTGTACGTTTTGATAGTTTGTTTTTTCGTTTGAAACCATAAACAAAATAACGAGAAACCACCTTTTTTCGTTTGTCGTTTCAAACCAAAAACAAAGAAACCAGTAAAAAAGATCCGATTTTCCCGTTTTTGGTTCTGAATCCAAAAACGGAAAACGCTATTTTTAACGTTCTTTGTTTTTGGTCAAATCAAATAACTGTCCGATTTTGGTTTTTTGAATTTCCTTTTTCCATTTTTCCGTTTGAAGAACTACATTAAAATATAGACAGGTTTTGGCCTCGTGACCCGGAAGTAATAGTAAATATGGCCTATCAAAAATAAAAGCCAAGCTTTTAGAACGGTCATAATATGCAGCATTAACGTTATACCCAGACTGTATACCAGAGTAACGTTAGAAGAAGAAAAATCAATTAATAGGCTTATATAAACTTGGACCGGAATGAATATATTTAGTAGTTTAATACAGCTATTTAATATCATGCCTATTATCCAGACATCACCAGTCACGTTTAATGAGCGCATTGTTTGGCTCAATACAGTTGGTAATAAAGGTTAGCCCTATAGACTTTTAGCGCTATATTATATTATATAATTAAATTTATATTTAATGTGGTTTTCACCGTAATGGACCACTGTTTCCCCTTTCTACCAGCAGGTGGCAGTATTTAAATGACTGACTGTATGGTGTCTTTGGTGACTGTTTTAAATCAAGATTACTGATATAGATGTATTTATTGTTGTTCATTTTATTTGGTTTTTTTATTTTATTTGCCTAGTTATCATCATCATCATCATTCATCCAGTCCAGAGTTAAACCTGCTTCTGTTTTAACCTGATTCTAACACTGCTATCAGCTTCTTAGCAGCTCAGACAACAAACTCACATCAGAAATGTCCTAATGTAGACCATCTGTCCAAAATAATGAGTGTGCTATAATATACTGTGTGAATCTTTCTTCTCTATACACATTCCAGTGTGTATAACATACAAAACTCTGATAGTGTCATGCAAGTGAAGATAATCCAAGTCTTAAAACTTTATTTATTATATTTCATGCTTTCAAAGGCATTGGATGTACAATCAATGACTGCAGAATATTTGTTAAGCCCTAAGGTAAGAAGATTTTACAAGGTCCTCAAAAGAAATTCCAAAAACATTATTACATTACAAAAAACAGGCTGTCAACGCTGATTACATCAGCAATAACTGCAACAAAAGGTTTACAGTAACTTTTGAACAGTCCTGCTTATTGACTTGGACGAATCTTTGCCCATTCCTCTGAACAGAACAGCTCTCTTGGATGTTGGTGGGTTTCCTCACATGAGCTTCTGGCTTCCTCATCCTTCCACAACATTTCAATCATTTTAAGGTCATAACTTTTGACTTGGCCTTTCCAAAACATTCACTTTATTCTTCTTTAAGGTATATGGGCAGATATATTTTGTCACAGTATAATATATATAATAATAGTATAAAGTATAAATTGAGTTTGTAACTCCCTTCTGGTACATAGCAGACATTATTAGGCTAATATAGAAGCAATTATAAAAATGGTAAATTGAAATAAACTATAATCAGTGGAGCAGTTGCTCTGCAGTCTGGTGGTGCGGCAGCAGAAACTTCTATATCTCTTCCCAGAAGGCAGCAGGATGGACAGGCTGTGGCTGGGTGGGTACTGTCCTTTAGTATACTTTTGGCTCTGCACCTCACCTCACTGACATCACTGATGCTCCGGGATGGGTACCAGTGATCTTCTCCCACGGCAGAGCCCTCCGGTCCTGGGCCGTGCACATCCTATGGCAGTTTGTGATGTTTCCAGTCAGATGATCACCACCATTTGCTGATGTAATGTGTCACACTGATGATATATAATGCAGGCTCTCCTTGGTGGTGACCTCATCTCTCCATACTTTGAATGTCCTTACTTATGATCAGACTTGCAGCACTGTCTTTATATTTCAATGAAAGCTTAAAAGTTAACATAAAAATGTTTTCATTTTGTTATTTTGGATCATGTTATTTCATTTTGTTATTTTGGTTATTCTGTTATTTTGGATCATGTTATTTCATGTTGGATCATGTTATTTCCATATAACATGATGGATCATGTTATTTTTATTGTATATCTAATCTGCTCTTTACCAATATGCCTAGTGATTGCTGACATTGGCAACATCTGGCCTTTATAATCAATCTGGAATGTAAACAAAATATTTCAAGGTACACATTTCAAAGAAGACTATTACACTTGAATGAATATGAGGTGCGAGAAAACAAAATTCATCAGGTGGTATCCAATGATAGCCTAGTTGCTGTTGGGGAAATTTTATTCTCACATGTATTCACATATGATTATTGAGTATCTGTTCACCTCCTATATGTAATACTAATAACAGAGGAATGTCTTATGGTTTTGCTATCCGTGAAGGAGGTAATTTGTCTTTCCTTCATCAAGAGTGGAGTGAGGTACCAGAGAACCGGCCGGGTCAGAGGTCATTTTAGACTGGGGAGGATAGAGGGGGTTAGCGGTAAATCTAACCCAGCATGTGAATCCTATAGACGCTTTCAGCAGTGACAACATAAACAAACGGTTCTGCGCATGTGCATAAAACTGGCCCAAACTTAACTTCCGGCAAACTTGCGCAGACAATCCATAACAAGTAAATAACCATAGTAGCTGGTATTTCTTGCCAGTCAAATAAAATAAATGTTACATGGCCAAACTGAAATGTGATACTACCAGACCCGTTGAACAAAAATAGGAGACAAGATGTCTTTCTACCGACGTGTTTGATTTACCGCAGTGTTAAAAAACTGTGGCGAGCGCGGCGACGAGGCTTTAGGTGAACATATCTCTCCTTATTAGCTTCTTACATGCTTGCTAACCTTTTTTTAAGGTGGGTCTCCAAATGACAGGATGTTGGATGGATCTGTGCAGCGTTGTTATAATACATTCTGCACCGCTGTCAATGTGTTTGTGAGAGAGAGAGAGAGAGAGAGAGAGAGAGAGAGAGAGAGAGAGAGAGAGAGAGAGAGAAGAGAGAGAGGGAGTGTGCGAATATGCGCTGCACGCAACTCTGCAGTTAAATACAACTTTTCCCATCTTAAATTGTAAAAAACACGGAAATCAATATGTGGCGGTCAGCGCTGATAATGTGGTGGGCTGCCACTAATAAATGCATGGGAAACACTGTACCGGATATTTGGATAAACCTAGCTATTTTAATATAGTATCTAATACAGTCAATGCCGTATTATCCAATAAACAGTATAAACTAACAGAACGGAAGTTAACTTTGGGCCAGCTCATCACCATGGCAGAGCGTCTGATGAAAGCGTCTATAGAGAATGAGGACATGCGTCACGGTAGCTTGCTGTCACGTGACGGATTGAGGCCGTCCACCAATTTTGGGAGGACACACTATTGGTTGCCAGGGGCAGCGCCTTCAGAACTTCACAGAGGCGCGACTAAATATGGCAGAAATCAGCGAGAGACAGCACAGCGCAGTATTTGTTTACATTTTCAGCGATACACGGCAGTGTCTTTGGAAGATATGGAGAAGGAGAAGAGAAATGAATGTGGTTCTATCGTGGGTTTATAACAATGCTAGCCAGCTTAATTTAGAGAAACTGCTTGTGGATAAACTGACGGCAGCAACAGTGAGCAAAGCATGATTTTAAAAGCAATACATTTCAGCACAGTTCGCCTTTTATTTAACACAAACAAACGAAATGAATACTCTGTTATTCAACTAGAGTTGTTTAATTTGTTATAGATATAGCCTATCTGTACCGCGAAATGTTTTAAAAAGACACCTTTTTAATGACGTACGATTCGCATTGACAGGGTAATGTCCTATCTGTCCGCTTGACGTTGCATGGCAGGTGCAAATGCACGTATCTGATTTATTTCCACATATGAATGAAGCCTGAAATATCGAGTTTGACTGAATTCTCGCAGTTTAACGTTACAGGTTTGGGGGTTTCTCTTGCTTCCAGCCACAGCAGAATTGTTCATAAGCTTCTAAAGTTAATGACTTAAATCTTCTGAACTCTTGCTGTAGCTCTCTCCACAACAATCACAGACACAGGTCAGGTTCCTTGAAACGGGCGTTTTATTCTTGGCTAGTCTTGGTTACACAGTGAGAACTGCATTCATAAATAAACATAGCACAAACACATCAGTCTGTTCTACAATGCAGTCTCAAAGGAAACGAGATGCACAAAAAAATTATGCTTTCAATACATCAAACAAATATACATGTAAAGCAAATACCTCGTTGGCTGCTTGTCATGAAAAGAGGTCCTTGAGTCCTTTGTTTAACAAAAAAATGTTCTTTACTGTCCCCTTTGACTTGAGACAACACTTATTTTAACTTAAATTAACCTTCAGAGCCTCGTTCAGGCGTCCGCTCATCATCAGTCCATCGTCAACGAGCGCAATTTTCGTCATTTCCGCTAAAGTGACGCATTCTCGCGCCTTTACATTTAAAGAGACATAAATGAATTTACATAACATTACCTAAATTACACATTTATGCATTTTACCTCTAATAAATGAAGACATGAACTTAAGGATTTAATTATAAATGAAATAGCATGAAACAAATGCATAAAGTATGCATAACAGCAATTACACTCCCACCAAATCACTCATTTACCAAAATGTGGGATTTTCCTTAGAACAAATAACATAAAGGAATTTGATTTATGCCCTTTAGTCCTAAATGAGTGTAGTTGTGATGTGTATGTGACTTAGTTGGCTTCCAGTAAAGTAACTACCTTGTGAATAGGCCTTTCTAGGTAAACTGATCTAGTTTGTGGTTTTCCCTTAACAAAGGTAGTGTCACTAACTAGTAGCTTCACATTTCGCACAATGCCATCTGAACTAGGGTAAGCTTCTATCACTCTTGCAAGCTTCCATTCGTTTCTTTGAGCATTGTCAACTTGCAGAATCACAATGTCATCTACTTGTGAATTTCGAGATGTTTTCTGCCATTTTTGACGTTGTTGGAGATTCAACAGATATTCACGTTTCCATCTTTGCCAAAATTCATTGGCCAAGAACTGCACTCTTCTCCATCTTTTACGCAGATAGAGGTCTTCTTTGCCGAACTGTCCCGGAGGTGGCAAGATGATTGCAGATTTCATGGTTAGTATGTGATTAGGAGTGAGGGGTTCTGGACCGATCAGGATCGTGAAGATGTTCAACGCTCAGCGGTCTGCTGTTGATTATGGCCATTGTCTCGTAAAGAAATGTTCTCAGAGTTGTAGTATCAAGTCGACTTGCAGACTTCTCGAGCATGGCATTCAGGATACTTCGGATCGTTCGAATCTGGCGCTCCCAGACTCCGCCCATGTGACTCGCTGAGGGAACATTCACAACAAATTCACAACTGATTGCTCGCAGACGTTCTTGATCCATCCCTTTGATCAACTCAGCAAACTCTCTTCTAGCACCCATGAAATTTGTTCCCTGATCACATCTTAATTGGCGTACAGGTCCTCTGATGGCTATGAACACTCGAAGTGCATTCATGAAAGCGTCTGTGGTCAGATCGTCAAGCGTCTCTATGTGTACGGCTCTAGAGCACAAGCAGGTAAACAACAATCCATATCGTTTTAACTCCTTTCTTCCCTCCTTTACGAATGAAGGGCCGAAACAATCTATACCACTGAATGTAAAGGGAGGGGATGTCTGAGTTCTCTCTTCCGGTAGATCTGCCATAGGTTGAACCTCAGTAGTTCTTCTGTATCTTCTACATTTTACACACTTGTAGATGTGTGAAGAGACCACGTTTCCACATCCCAAGATCCATACTCCGTTTGCACGCAACTCATTCATGGTTATGCCTCTTCCTTGGTGGTGTACACGCTCATGATGATGTTTAACAAGCAAGGCTGACACGTGAGATTTCTTCGAAAGTATTATGGGATGCTTAACGTCATGATGCAAGGATGATTTAGATAACCGTCCTCCCACCCTGAGGACACCATTCTTGTCCAAGAAGGCATTTAACTTATGCAAACTGTTGTGCTTGTTCAAGGTACCTTCTTTCTGGAGCTTGATCTTTTGGATATCTTCAGTGAAGGCGATTCTTCTTGCACCAGTTTGATAATGGCTATTTCAGCCTCTTTTCTTTCTTCCAGACTAGTTGCTTCATTCGTTCTTGGCTGAACTCTCTTGAATTCTCTGATGCATCTCTTGAGCCTTGCGACAGCACTCACTGCCCTGGACCAGTCGGAAAATTTAATAAAGCGGTTCACCATTGAATTCACTTCCTTTGTCTCAACTGTGCAAACATGGGTTTTCCGAAGCTCCGGGTCAGTCCTTTCTATTTCTCCCACCGTTTCCTCTTTGTGTGGGAGATTCCTCTCCCACAGAAAGTCAGGTCCCTTTAGCCAGTTAGACTCTTTCAGCTGAATGGCACTCAGCCCTCTTGAGGCGTAGTCAGCGGGGTTGTTTTCAGAGCTGACATGGCGCCATTGCTCAGGGCATGTACTGGATTTTATGCGTTGAATTCGGTTGGCAACAAACGTGTGAAATCTCTTGGCATCGTTATTCACATAGCCAAGGACCACCATCGAATCGAGTCCAGTGATACTCTTGCAGGTTTTCAACTTCAAGTTCCCTTCTGATGACATCACCGTTACGGACTGAAGTCACAGCTGACGACAGTTCAAGCCTTGGGATAGTCGTTAACTTGGTAAGGGCTACTCTCGCTTTCCCATGACGAGTGAGCAACTGACATGCCCTGTTTCACTTACTGCACGAAGATATGAACATGCACCGTAACCACTGAAACTTGCGTCTGAAAAATTGTAAAGTTCGTGCAGAACAACCTTGTCGAAGTTTCGTTGGATGGTAACTTCTTGTGATCTTCAGGACTGCCAATGCAGGCAGGTCTCTAAGCCATGACTCCCATTGTGGCAGAATGTGCTCGGGAAGATCTTCGTCCCAGCTCGAACTTTTCTCTACATAGTGCCTGAAGTATCTGTTTGCCGACTAGTAGGAAAGGGGCAACAAATCCTAGTGGGTCGTAAACAGAGGCTACCGTTGAGAGAACTCCTCTCCTTGTAAGTGGATTTTTCTTGACTACAACCCTGAATTTGAATTCATCTGCTTCGTTGCACCACTGAACTCCAAGTGCTCGCTCAATGTGAAGTTCTCCAAAGGCCATGTCTAAATCTTTAGTTTCTGCACATTCTTCGGGCGGTATTGTGGCAATCACTTCTTTATTATTTGACACAAATTTGTGTAGCCGAAGATTGCTGTTTTGCACAAGGCTCTTGCCTCCTTCACAAGATGTACAGCTTCAGGAAGTGACCACACGCTGGTTAAGCCATCGTTGACATAAAAGCTTCTCTGGATAAACTTGATGGACTCTTCGCTGAACTTTCCATGACCCTGCGATGCCAGATACTTGAATGCAAAGTTGGAGCAGCCGGGGGATGAAGCTGCCCCAAACAGGTGTACCTTCATCCTATATACAGAGGGCTTGGAATCCAGATTGCCTTCATCCCACCAGAGAAATCTCAGGTAGTCTTGGTGTTCCTTTGCGACATGAAATTGATGGAACATTCTTTCGACGTCGCACATTATGGCAATTGGACCCTTCCTAAATCGACACAGCACTCCAACTAATGTGTTGGTCAGGTCTGGACCAGTCAAGAGGTGATCATTCAGAGAGTTTCATGGAAGCGTGCTGAACAATCGAAAACCACCCGGATCTTTCCCGGTTTGTGGGGTGGTAGACTCCGTGGTGCGGAATATACCATGCAGGTTGGTTATCCAGTTCGGACTTTGGAATCTTCTCAGCATCCTTTTGGGCTATTATGTCATTCATGAAATCAACATAATCTTTGTGATACTGTTTGTCTCTCCTCATACGTCGCTCCAATGAGATGAGTCTATGAACTGCAGACTGTTTATTATCTGGGAGACTAGGTTTGTCTGTCTTGAAAGGAAGTGGAAGTTCATAGTGGCCATCTTCCTTCTGCCTTATGCCTTCTCTTGCCTTGGATAAGAAGAGCATGTCTTCCTGAGAAACTGAGTTATCATCTGCACTGTGATCTGTGAAGTCGAGTTCAAGTGCCTTGATTACATCTGTTGGAATGATTTCCTTCACATGGGTTCTGCACACAAAGTGCACTTCTCTCTTCAGATCAACAGATGGCTTTACTGCTGGCATCACTTGTCGCACTAAGGCTCTGTGACTGATTCCTATCGCATCACAGAAATCACTTGCCGGGTACGAGCAGCCAACAATGCTCCAGCCGAGGTCAGTTCGTTGTGCATATGGCTGATTTTCCTCCCCAGACAAGATCTCTTTGGGAAGAAGGGCTTGTTGACAGTTAAAACCAATCAAAAGGGCTATTTTGCAATCTAATGGAGGTGGAATCTTGTCTGCCAATTGTTCTAGATGAGGCCATTTTAGAGCTGTTTCTGAAGTTGGGATATGCAGCCTGTTCGCGGAATAAAGTCTCTCGTGAAAACCACTGGCAATAAGATCCTCTTCTCAGAGTTGTATCCTCTCACTTGCAGGTTCGTCAGTTTCTGACAAGGTATGACTGTTGACCTTGCTGACATTGTAGACAGCTGCAAACTGACATTCTCCTTGTTCGTATTGAGCTCTTGGGCTACTTCGTCAAGGATAAATGTTGTGTCACTCTGTGTGTCCAAGAGTGCATAGACAAGGACTTCTTGATCTGGCCATTTTGTGGATGACACCCAAACTGGTATGGTCGTGGAAGTTTGTGTGTTTATGCCTTCTTGTCTGACTGCATTGGAGATTGCTGCTGCAGATATTTCTTTGCTGTCAGATTTGTCCTTTGAACAATCTTCTCCCTTCAAAGGGGGAGGCCTTTGATATTCTTTGAACTTGTCATCATGCAAACACGTAGGATGTCTCTTCTGACACCTTTCACATGTGCTCTTTATTCTCACATCTTCTTGAATGATGACCAGTCTGCAAGCATCCAAAGCAGAATTTCTCAGCACGCACAAACTTGACACGATCTTGAACTGTCTTCTCACCAAACCTTCTACACTTAGCTAAGACATGTCCAGTTCTTTTACAAAAAACGCATGATGAGACACTGCTCTGTGCCGCGTTTGTATACAGTGCCTTTGCTTGAATGGGTTGGTTTTGAGAGTTATCTTGGTTTCACGCTTTCCATACTCTTAAGTGCTTGTATTGAAGATATAGGATCACAAGCGAGATCTGCTTCCTTTGATAGGAAGTCTACAAACTCCTTGAATTTTGGGTACCCAGCATTTGCTTCTCTGGCTTCCATCACTTTACGATTCCATCTTGACACTAACCAATCTGGCAACTTTAGCAGGATTTTTTGATTCTCATTGCAGTCATTGAGAACTTCCAATGTCTTAAGATGGGGCATTGCTGCTTCACAGCTCTTGAGGAAGTCCGTGAACTCTCTTAGTTCACAACCATCTTTAGAGCTTATCTTCGGCCATGCATGCAGCCTATCTCTGAAGGACTTCCCAATTATGAATGGGTCTCCGAAACGCTTTTCCAACAGCTGCCAGGCAGAGTCATATGCTGCTTCTGTGCCAAGTAGGAAGAATCCTTCGACAGTTTTACTTGCTGCGCCACCTAAGTACTTTCTTAGGTAATACAGCTTTTCGTTCTTTGGAATGTTTTTCCTATCAATTAATGTTTCGAAAGAAAGCTGCCAATCTTTGAACTTTAGAGGATCTCCCATAAATAATGCAGGTTCTGGCGTTGGAAGGCGGTTGGCACTCATAGCTTCTGCAAGCGCGCTCACTAAATCAGAGTTATTTTGTATTTGAGGCGTATATGTTAAAGCTGATGGAGCTTGAGATGTCCATTGCGGAGATTGGGAATTAAGACCTTGATTCGCAATTGGGGAGGATCGATGAATAAATGGAGAGCTTGAGGCCTGGAGGGTTTGGGTCGTGACTGGCAGATTTTGAGGAATAAATGGAGGGCTTGAGGCATGGAGGAGTTGGGCCGTGACAGGCAGAGATTGGGGATCGGCTGGGAGACTCGTGAAGCTAGGAATTTGAAGTTCTCCTGCTGTTTCAGCATGCAGCAAATCATTTACTTCAGAATGTCCTTCTACTTCATCATAGACCTTTGCTCAAGCTCTTGCAGCATTCAATTTCTTAATTTCTTCTAAACGTTCAAGCTTTCTGCGCTTGTCTTGCATTGCTTGTTGTCTAGCCATGTCCTCAGATTCAAATTGTGCCATACATTGTCTACTTTCAACCTCTAGCCTTTGAAGTTCATCCACTTCCTTTTCTTGTTCCTCCAACACTGCCAAAACTTCCTGAGATGCAGCAGCTTCAGCCGCAGCTTCATTTCTTTTGACTGAGTGGATGCTAGAATGGGTTGAACCACATCTTGATTGATGAGATGGTGGTCTTGATAAAGAGCCTGTTAAATCTAGGATCGATCCAACATCAGGCCAAGGCTCTTCCTCCATATCTGCTGCAAGTCCCTTCAATTGCCTATGAGCCCTTTGAACAATGAATCCTGAAAGCGATAGGCAAGTGTCAACCTTGCGTCGCAGATCTGGTTCAGGAGTTTGCACTCGACGCAACTCTTCATAAATTATCTTTACCTCCGAACAGGTGCTTTCCATGTTGTCAATCAGCTCTTTCAATTCATCCTGAGAGGCCTCATCAGACAGTAATTCCTTGCCTAATCTTGCATAATACTTCCATTTCTCACGGATGATTCTGTACCGTCGTTGTACACTCTTTAACTTCTTTTCTTGAAGTTCTCTTCCCTTTTCTGTTAGGGTTCGGGTTCTTTCACTTCTTCGTAGCCTTTCCACCTCTTCTTCTTCTGCATGTGCTTGGTCTGTAACTTTAAGTTGAAAAGGTGATTTGGCATTTTTACGGCAGGCTTCAGCATTTGAGTCAGACATCTTGTTATGACTATAGAATGTATGTGATCTTCTGAGGCTTAAATTAGATTTGTGTGTGTAAAATAAAGCTTATGTGCTATACGTGAATGTAAGCTGCACTGGTCCTGAAAGTAAATAATCTGGTAACCGTAAAGGTTTCTAAACTATAGAAATATGGAAATCAGGATTTTCTAAATACACTTCAATATTGCATCAGTTTAAACGTATTCTACTCTGTAAATGTTTTCAATTTGAAACAAGAAATACAAAATAAAATGATTACAAATTGCACTTCACAGTGTATAACACAATGAATAAACCTTAACTGCAGAGAAAATGTACTCAATGTATTAAATCACTTATTCTTCCAAAAGAAAGGTTTCTATACACTTATAGTTTCCCTTTAAGCTTCACTTAAATTGCACTTAAAGCTTGATTATATCTCACAAGCACAAAAATGTTAGTTTCAGTCTTAATAATATTGTTTTGAACCTTTAAAATATATCAATCAAACACCAGCATAATATATTTTCCCAAACACAGTACGCCGGATAAATAGACTGTCCTTGATGCAATCTTCAAGTTGAATCACTTCTCACGCCACCTATAGCTTCCTTGTAGCAGAGCACTTCTTGATTATAGCTTGAGATGTTGCACTTTCAAAGTCTATTCACCGTTTGTTGCGAATTGTTACAACAACGATAGGTTATGGGCTTTGCTTATCTGTTACGCTAGCTCTTCATCCGGTCGACGCCCACGGCCGCGACAATCTCGTTATCTCTTCTACCGCGCCGTCGAGCAGACGAGTTCTCACTGTAGCTCTCTCCACAACAATCACAGACACAGGTTCGATTCCTTGAAACGGGCGTTTTATTCTTTGGCTCGTCTTGGTTACACCGTGAGAACTGCATTCATAAATAAACATAGCACAAACACATCAGTCTGTTCTACAATGCAGTCTCAAAGGAAACGAGATGCACAAAAAATTATGCTTTCAATACATCAAACAAATATACATGTAAAGCAAATACCTCGTTGGCTGCTTGTCATGAAAAGAGGTCCTTGAGTCCTTTGTTTAACAAAAAAATGTTCTTTACTGTCCCCTTTGACTTGAGACAACACTTATTTTAACTTAAATTAACCTTCAGAGCCTCGTTAGGCGTTCCGCTCATCATCAGTCCATCGTTGACGACACAATTTTCGTCATTTCCGCTAAAGTGACGCATTCTTAGCGCCTTACATTTAAAGAGACATAAATGAATTTACATAACATTACCTAAATTACACATTTATGCATTTTACCTCTAATAAATGAAGACATGAACTTAAGGATTTAATTATAAATGAAATAGCATGAAACAAATGCATAAAGTATGCATAACAGCAATTACACTTGCATTGTGTAGCAGTAACGTTAAGCACTTACCATAAACCAGGTGCTTGATTATTTCAGGGTGTGTGAAAGGTGGTAACTTAGTGTAGGTATGTGGACAAAAAATTAAAACTCAACAAATAGACAAATTGATAGCATGTGTGGAAAGACCTGGGTACCCCTTTACAAAATAAAAAGAAAAAAGTAAATATGTCAAGTATGAAGAAAGTTACAACATTTTATAGTTCAGTAATCAGCACCTATTTTTGTCTCATTTCTAAGGTGAAAACAATAGAATTTAGTGTGACCGAAAACAAGTTGTTTTTTCACAAAAATGCTCATAACTTTCTTAATATTCAAGATATCTTAATGAAATTTTCCGATAGAAATGGGTTTCATATAGTTATTTGGATCTAACATGGGTTTCATATAGTTATTTGGATTTTTACTTGATTTTAACACACTTAAAGACTGATTTGGTCTATCTTTTATAGTATTTTTCTGAAGAGCAGTTGTTGAAAATACAAATAATTGAATGGAAAACAACGATTCAAGGAAAATTATATATCCTTAATTTAAAAGATGGATTTTGGTTGATTCATGCTATTTCCATTTGTGTAAAAATATAGAGTTAACAATACTAGCGCTGTGGAGGAAAAAGAAGTGAGAGGGACCACACAAAAGTTGAGTGTAGCCTCACGACGCGCTGCATTTTGACAGCTTTTCTTCAGGTAACGTTCAGTGTCGGTAGTCATAAAAAAAGGGGGAGTTCAAATGGCCACGAACTTTGTACAGCACACCACAGAACATATATGTTTTCATGTCTACCTTCCTCTGGAAAGTGTCCAAAGTGGGGTAGAAAGTAATTTCAGTGACAGTTGAATTCTTGATATTGTTTGAAATCGCCTTTCAAGAGGAAAATGCAGCCTGACTAGAAAAAAATTAAAACAAATGTGCAGTCGAAAGCCCAAATGATGTGCATTGACTAAAAATAATCAAGGATTTCCACGAGTGCAATGAAAACAGCGCATTTTCAGGAGACCCGCTGAAAATGTACTCTGGAAAAATCGGCACAGGAGATTTGGAACACAATGGCGGGCGCCATTCATTGAAATGTCCACATACCTACTTAGTGCTTTGGGTCTTTCGTCCATTCTGTAGCAGGTCGTATGGGTACACACTGTATGTTGATGTCAAGTTTCTCTAAATAACGCTGCTTAGTGTTGTTATGTAGTCTCTCCCGAAAGAGACCCTTTCCTTTTGCTTCATTTATTCCCAGGAAAGTGTGCCTTATCGCAAAAATACAAATAAATATCAAGCTGCACTACTTCTCTGACGCTATTTCTCAGTCTCACGGTCGAAGTAACCATGACAACGGATAGCGTGTCCCCCCAAAATGGCGGATCCTTCCCACAATGCACTGCGGAGTTAAACGCGTGACGTCACCTCCTCATTCTCAATTGCTTAATTTTACAGAGAGGATTGGCCTGCAGTGGATAACCTCGGGAGAGCTAGTGAGACCAGACTCCGGCCTGTGTTCTGGGCGTCACTCTCTTCACAGCGTACCAATCTGTGTTAGCGACTGAGCCTTATTCTTGCAGGAATAATAAACCTCTATTTCTTTTATTAATTTGAATCTGAGTGTCTCTTACGCAGTGATGTCTGTTTATTGAATTTTTGCCTTACACTACCCACCATGGGCCCAAACTTTTCTGTAGATTTTTCAATGCTGCCTCAGTATAATAGCCTACCGCTGTCACGCAATCTGTGCTTCGGAGAAGCGCGTTCGCGCCCATGGTCGTGCCATCTACGCTTAAACATTAGCTATATTGCGCGTCTGTGTCAGCTTAAACGCGAATGCATGTGTAAAATACATAAATGTAAAGAATGATTTTCATGACAACTAAATATTTTCGCTTTGGTATATTAAAGAATGCTCTGTGCAAGACAACACTATTTCATTATTATTCACCGCATATATTTTGTTTGGACAATATAGTCGATGTCCTACATTATCTGATACGGTCAGGAATTTAAGTCAATGTTTTAAATATTTTTTATGTTATTATTGCTTATTAAAACCATCCTTGATTTAACCTAAGCCGATTTAACCTAAGTGATTTTCATATTTTATTATTTAAAATTATTGTTTCATTATTTATTATTTATTTGGCCTAATTGCCAAATCGTGACCAATACTGTATGTATCAGGCTGACATGATCAAATATGCCAAACATGAGGAGAAAGAGCTTATTTCGGTGAGCAGGCTAATGCCTTAAGCAGAAACGTGATTTGTGAAAGCACAGCTATAATGGAAAGTTTTAATTACAGAACATAAATCAATATCTCCATAGCTCGCACACAGCAGACACAGTGCGACACCTACTGGTATGTTTTTGTAATAGTTTTGAACTGCATTGATTTTAAACTTCGTTGGATTATTAGAGGACTGAGAACCTTCACATCGTCGTTTTTGATTGTATTATTAACAAACTACTCATTTCTATTAACACTGTATAACGTGAGCGACGCTGTCCATAAGTGGAAACCACATTAAATATAAATTTAATTATATAATATAGCGCTAACAGTAACGTTAGAAGTTGTTACTCTGCACACACAATAAGTTCTTAGGTTAGGCCTAACCTTTATTACCAACTGTACTGAGTCAAATGCGCTCATTAAACGTGACTGGTGATGTCTGGATAATAGGCATGATATTAAATAGCTGTATTAAACTACTGTTGCAAACATATTTATTTCGGTCCAGGTTTATATAAGCCTATTTATTCATTGATTTTTCTTTTCTAACGTTACTCTGGTATACAGTCTATGGGTATAACGTTAATGCTATTATGACCATAGACATCATATGACCGTTCTAAAAGCTTGGCTTTTATTTTGATAGGCCCTATTTACTATTACTTCCGGGTCACGTGGCCAACCTGTCTATATAGTTCTTCAAATGGAAAAATGGAAAAAGGAATTTCAAAAAAACAAAATCGGACCGTTATTTGATTTTGTTTTTTTTTGATTTTGGATTCAGAACCAAAAACGGGAAAACGGCTCTTTTTTACGGTTTCTTTGTTTTTGGTTTGAAACGGTGGTTTCTCGTTATTTTGTTTTTGTTTCAAACGAAAAACAAACTATCAAACGTACACGGACCGTACACGGACCTGACTCATTTTTGTGGAAATTTGGAAATTATGGATTTTATGGATTTATATTTTTATGGAAAAACAAATCCCATTATTTAAAAAAAATCAGTGATACTTAATTCTCAAAAAAGGGGGGCTTGAATTTAATTGATTTTAGTTTACTAAATAACACAATTAAAATAAATTGGCTTAATCGATTCCTTAAAAACCCCAACTCTAATTGGAATATTTTCCCTCAGCTTGCCTTCTCACAAATTGGGGGTGCAAAGTTTGCTTTAATGTGTAATTATGATAAACTCCCTGTCAAGCTTTCACCAACAAGTTCTTTTAGCATGGACTCTCATTTACAAACATAATTTTTCTCCTCATCGGTGTTACATATGGAACAATGGGAATATTTTATTTAAGAATAAGTCTATGTTCTATAATCACTGGTTCTGTAATGGAATGTTTCATGTTAGACAACTCTTTAATAATGGTCTGCTTTTTAGGTATACAGAATTTCTTTCAGAATATCATATACCTGTAACTCCCAAAGAGTTTGCCACAGTTATGGATGCTATTCCATCTGGCATACTCATGTTTTTCAAAAATAATACTGTCTCTTTGAGTTCATCATCTGATACTCCTATTGGTGAGATATGTTTCACTGAAAAAAAGGAAGAAATTATAAAGTAAGAGTTCTATTCCTTGAGAACATTATTTCTGTCCCTCCAGCAGTGTCATATTGGAATGGTCTTTTTGATCATTTAAATTGGCAAAAAATATGGTCCTTACAACAAAGGTTTCTCCTCACAAACAAAATCAAAGAAATATCCTTTAAATTAATTCATAATATTTACCCAGTTAAAAATTTCCTTAAGAAAAAATTTAGATCTGATTTTGACACTAATTGCTCTTTCTGTCAGAATGACACTGAAACACTTCTTCACTTATTGTGGTCTTGCAATTTTACTCTGCAACTTTGGAAAGATGTTAATGGGTTTATCTCGAGCAATCCCTAGTGAAAAAAAAGTATGCAAAGTATACTTGCAGCCAGACTAATTGTCAGTATACTTCAAGTGTGTTCATAATTAGTTAACTTGAAGTGTGCTATTTTGGATGAATTTATTTTGTACTAAGTGTATTTTAGTAATAATTAAATTATACTAAAGTATAACTTTAAGTGGATTTAGTGTACTTTTTTATGCTAAATTGAGACAATTTCAAGTATACTTAGTACACTTTAAGTACATGTGAATTTTCATGCTTGATTAGTGATATTAAAGCATACTTTTTTGTATTACAAGTACATTACAAATTAATTAAGAGTGTCTTCCAAACAAACAAGAAATATACCATAAATATATATTTTTTGAGTAAAAATATACTTTCTACCCCAAAGCTATAGTACTTTTTGTATTACAAATTAATTCAGAGTGTCTTCCAAACAAACAAGAAATATACTATAAATATATATTTTTTAGAGTAAAAATATACTTTCTTCCCCAATGCTGAACGCACTTGTCAGGGTCATTACAATAAATAATATGTAACTTCAATACCACACAGATACACATAATTAACTCAAACTGTGTTTATTAAATCCTCACATGGTTCTAGCATTGAAAAACAGAACAAAATGCACCATGTTTAAAAAAAAAAAAGAATGCTGAAAAAAAATTATTTGAAACATTGTGGAACAGCAAGCAAACTTAAATTTTTCTTGCTAAATTGCTCATTGTTGCACTTGCGCCTGATGGTCGCTCGCACTTCCGACAGAGTTGTGTGTGGAAACTCCACGAGTGTCTGTTTAAGTAAAATAGGGAAGGTCAGAGGGCATGTTCATACAACTTTTACTTTCCACTACATCAGACAGTAAACAATGTTTTACACCCAAAATACTCAATAAAAGTACATTGTGAATAGCAGTGAGGAAATGTATCAGTATATCATATCAATATTGGTTCCAGTGTGTTAATCGAACAGAGTATACAAGAGAAGAAACATCACAATATAAATCAAATGACACAACGTCATTCAAGTTGAAAAGTATATTTATATTATAGATCAGACTAAATTGTAATAGAGACATGTACATTTTCTATAAGGCTGCTTTGAAATGGCATGTATAGAGTGCCGAAGTTACGACGTCACTCTGTAGGCCAAAAAGCGGAAGTGAGTTAGCATTTTAGCACTCCCGGTTCCCTTGCTCTAAAGCCTATGGGATTTTTGAATGGGTTTTTGCTAAATCGCCTGAAATAAGGTCTGTGGTGAACAATAAAGCCTCTAAATATTTTCACGTTTTGATCTGACAGATCACACAGTTATAACCTGCTTGTGGTTTTTTAAACTTTATTGTGTCTGATGGTGTTTTTATTTTAAATCATTATATAGGTGTGGCGTTCTAAACCAGGACAGACTAAACACCGACTACGCCACCCTGGGAATTTCACCCAGAGAATGATTTTCCTACTCAAGTTCTATAAATTCAATAGCTAAAGACACACAGGTACGTGTACAATAGAGCCAAAGACCATGTTCAATTTTGAAGGCACAACATTTATTAATTTAAATAATTTAACAGTTTAAAACAGTCATCTCTCAGGGAAGAGAACACAAAACAAAAAGGGAAAAAAATAAGAAAACAAAATTGCTGAGGCTTACCGATGGAGGCAAAGGGTTCAAGGGTAGTAAAGAATCCCAGGGGGTGGGGGCAGTAAAAATATCACAAAAAATAGACAAATAAATAAATCTTCTCAATTCAATAATCAAAGAAAATCAAAATGAACTTCACAAAATAAACACTAACTGCCGAAACCCACAGTGGCTCTAAGAGGCAGTATACATATAACAAGAAATTAATAAATAAATGTTTCCCAATTCAGTAAATAAAAAAAAATAAACTTAGCACAAAATACAAAATGACTGCCAAAACCAACAATGGTTATAGTACAGCAGTATAAAGAAAACTATATATATATAAATATATATATATATATACACAAACCCAAATACGCTATTTACACACGCGAGGCAGTGGCCCGGGCAAAGTGGCACATATACCAGACGGAGACATGGCAAAACAGCAGCCAGCGAATCAGTCCTGTGCACATCCCTGTTAGCTACACAAAGCAAAATTACCATTAACCCCCAATTGATAAGAAACTAGATATAAATCCCACGTCATCTGAAATACATACCAATCATTCAGACGTACCCGAGGGAGAAAGCTCGACAAGTGCCCACGGCACTGATAATGCAGTGTGTTCAGTGGTTCAGTGAATTGAACGACGAGATGAGTTCGTCCATCCGGCCGGAGATCTACGAACGCTAGTAACCACATAATACCAGTAAGCAAGACAGCCGGAAACCATGTTCACACGGAGACAGCAAAGCCACGACCCTACCTGTTAGCGCAGCAACGCACACAAGGAGAGCGAGACCCGGAAGCACAACACAACCTCGGGTCACCGATAAGGAAGAGAGGGTGTCAGAAGAATTACGCGCTATTTATAGGGCGGAGCTTCACACAGGGAGTGACCAAAGGAGCGCCAGCTCATTTGACTAATTCATACTGCCACATAGGCTTCAAAATGTATAAATTTTGGATTAACTTGTAAAGATTATCTTGATAAACAAAACGTGTCAGGGTCAATATTCTTTGTTAAACACAGATCTTATTTTTTGCGATTTTCCAAAAGTCTATGGGGAAAATGCATTGCTTTTCGAACCGAGGGAACCCATGCGCCACTAGCTTCCGAGTTGTCCTACAAAGTGATGTCATCACTTCAGCACTCTATTGTGAAAAACACTTTACAACGTCATTTGAATATTTTATTTTATGAATAGTCAAAAAAGAGAGGTTAGAAATTCTATTGGAAAAGCTTACCAGTAACTTCTAAGGCAGCATCTTCAGTCTCTTCGAGTCTGCTTCGACTTCAACTTGAAAAGCTTGGCTCTGATTGGTCAAATTGAATGTAGCTGAACCAAAAAAAAGACGTGCTGTTACACTCTGTGTCAAAAATACTACTGGCAAAGACAAGTAATGTTAATATAATACAAATCTTACCTAGAATCACAACATGATGAGGTTTCAAATGTCACACGCGATGCAAATGTAACAGGTACGTAGCGACGGCACCTGTAAGGGACAGCTTATTCTCCTGTAACACACAGCAGAGAAACGAGGAGACAGTGTGAAGTTCAAGCTCTCTGGAGTAATTTATTCACAATATGTTCATTAAACAAATCTGTTTTTTTTTCAGAGTAACACTATGCTCAACATATCACATTTTTATGTCTTTTCAACACTATAATGACTTTCAATGTTCATGTCAAGTCACAATCTGAAATAAAATAAACCTCAATTTCAAAGTCATGTTAACTGACTCTGTATTTTTATATTTCACACTATTCGTCAAAAAAGAAATACAAAAACCACAGTAATATAACTCAATTACTTCTCTTAAATGATTAACCATTTATATTCACAATATTTTTGTTAAGATACTTCAAATAATATAACTTTAAACCTTATTTAACACTTTAACCATTATTAATCGACATTACAAACACATATTTAGTATGTTAAACAATACCTCAAAGCTTATAAAATACCTTCATGTGCATTTGAATGAGTAGAAAAATGTATTTTTACTGACGTGCTCACAAACGTTACATGTGCGTTTTCAGTAGGCCGCTTATCGGTCGAGCTTTTCTCTCGCTTAAATCAAACTCAAAAACAAACTCTGACAAAACACTTCTCTAAAACAATTCACTAACACTCTAAACACATTTCAGAATGGTTCAATTCAACTTTAAATGGTTTTTATACATTTACCCACCTGTAACACACAGGAGAGAAACGAAGAGTGTGAAGTTCAAGCTTTCTGGAGTAATGAAAAAAACTCACGACGACCCGCACAGCTTAACACCCATCGCTCGACTCTGCCCCTAACGGTCAGGAGTAGCATTGCACACTTCTCTTTATTTACTGTAAAATGAATCACATTAAAATAAAACCCTTCTGAATGTTACTTTTTCAACAAGAAAAAAACAACAACACAATAACATATTCAAAATGAAACAAACAATTTTGAATATACTTAAAGATAATTACAACACTTTTGTGATCGTCACACAAACTTGAAGAAGCTGGGTAAAATCAACACTGTTTTCTCAAAACGCTATGTTTCAAAAAGTGAATCACAAAACAAAGCACCTAATCCATACGAATTGACATTGCGTCCTAGTCCTCTAAACTAAAGAGACAAAGGGTTGTTGTTGATATGATGCTCAATATGATGTTGAAATCCCTGTGGGAATTTAGACGTAGCATGCAGTGGATAACGGCCTTTTACAAGTCTACAAACAAGTAAAAGTGCACAACATTAATTTTAGGTATGCTTATTGCAATACTTAATAATAGTTGACAAATATAAATTACAAGTTGGTACATGGTAAATATATATATATATATATATATATATATATATATATATATATATATATATATATATATATATATATATATATATATATATATAAATTAAAGTGATAAATACATACATTTTTAAATATATTGCAGTAGGCCTAAGTGTTTATAAAGTTCATAAATTTTAAACCCACTAAAAGCTTAATAATTTTGCTATGTTCTTATACAAAGTACTCCAAAAATGTATTGTAAGTAAGAGCAACATAAGTATGTTTTCTTTAAATGCACTAAAAATTCACTAAAAGTATGTTTGTGTTTAGCATATTTCTTAAAAATATAATTAAGCATGTATTTATTACCAATGTACTTCTAGTATACTTGTTAGAAATATATATTAAAAGTATACTTGTGTTTAGCATATTTCTTAAAAATATAATTAAGCATGTATTTATAACCAA
The DNA here is from genome assembly GCA_030378365.1 of Hybognathus amarus. NCBI lineage: Eukaryota > Metazoa > Chordata > Actinopteri > Cypriniformes > Leuciscidae > Hybognathus > Hybognathus amarus. The sequence continues at coordinate 13,096 of JAQIUQ010000053.1, read as the reverse complement.
TGCACTTCTAGTGTACTTTTTAGAAATATGTTAAAAGTATGCTTGTTTTTCAATATACTTTTAGAAAATATACTAAAGTACAATTATTTTAAAGTGTGTTAAAAGTTGTATTGTGAAAATAGGTAAAAAGCATGATGCTAATATACTTTTAATATATTTAAAGATAGTACATTTTTTGTTAGTATATTTGCAATGTACTATTGACAAAGGGAATATATTTCAAATACAATAAAGTATACTTTTTTTCACTAGGGATATCTTAAATAATTTCTCCATGAATTCAAGAACCGTTTTTTTTATTATTTTTTTTAAGCTGATTCAAATGCCTGCTTTGTTATATTATATAACGGATTATCCAAGAGATCCCCTGATCCGATCGATCTCTGGATAATCCGGTAATTTGTCCGTGATTATAAAACGAAAATTCCGTTTTTCTGTTTTTTGTTTCAAATAGAAAAAACAAATAGTCGTTTTTACTGTCAGAATCAAAAAAACGAAAAACCAATTAAAAACTGCCCGAACAAATGTCCTTTTTGAACAAACAATGAAGTGAGTCTTTGAACTTCTGTCAATTCTTTTTTCGTTTATAAACCAAAAACGGAAGTCACGTGGTCTATTTCTTTTTTGGAAGCGAATTTAACCGGAAACACTTTCAAAATAAAGTGATTGTAGACTAAAACTAAACTAATATTACTTTTTTTAGTACAACTAAAGTAGCACTGAGTGTAAAAAAACACTTTAGTTAACTGAAGTAGAAATTAAAACGAATAAAATAATAACTCTGGCTGTTAGGGAGAATTAAACATTTGTAAGACCATTGGTGAATACAGTGATGCTGGGCTCTGCATTGCAACTCTTTCACTAGCATTTATGCCCTAAAATTATTTACAAGCATAGTGGGTGAGTGAAGACTAAAAGTTTTAGTCTTCACACACCCACTATGCTTGTAAATAATTAGTCTAAAACCTACTGTAAATGTTATAAGGTTATATTATACTTTTATACATGTATATAGTTCCTCCTCCAGGTTGTGGTTATTATAGCCTCTTCAGTGGACAGATGTAGTAGATGTAGATTTAGTCACTAAGCGCCTTTCAGACAGAGCGCGAAATGCGCGGCGCTATTAAACCCATTCATTTCAAGGACTTTCAAATATACATAACAGCTACAAATGTATGCAAGTACTATATACAGGATTCACCGTATTGACACAAATTAATAAGTCAAACAGCTATCCACAAATACTCTATAAATAGTCTGTCTTTGAGTTCACTTGAACAAGGGTTCAATTACTCATCGGCTACAGAAGAATACCACAATTCCTTCGTTCAATTAGGCCTAACATCGAGAGTCAAGCAGACCTATCACAACCCAGCCATAACACATAATTGGGAATAACATGCCTTACCTTAACACAGAATAAAGGACTTTGCGCAGATCAATAGCCTCCAACGTTTATATTTTTTCTACGAATCTTTGAGTTAACATGTATTAAACATGATTGGAATTTGCACTGCAGCGCCACCATACCTTGATGCTCATGACAAGAATAGCATGTATAGTTATCATTATTGAACTGAATTAGGTTTAAATCGCCATCATGCATGAACTAAAAATATTTTTGATATTTTACACATAATACTCTACGATGATCACATTATACAAAACTGAAATTGCACGTCAAAATAAAACAGTCAATATATTTTGAGACCCCCCAAATATTCACGAATCACGTTTTTAGGGAGCCGAGCTCCCCCTAGCTCCCCCGTAGTTCGCACCCTGCTTGTAATATTTGAGAGATAAAAACTCATTTGCAAATCTAAAATCCAATCACTGTGTGCACCAGTGAAGTTTTGCTGGCACCCAATGGGGAAAATCTGTTACTGCGCCCAAACAAACTCTTACCGAAAGCTCTTTTTTTTTAGATATCTAACTCAAATTTCTAACACAACCTATTCAGATTTATGGCTTTGATTTTCTTGCAGTTTTAGAGTTCAACCTGATTTATAAAATATATATTTTATAAATCATATTTTTTATAAATCATTTTCATAAGGGGCGATTCTAGGATTTTCCTTTTAGGGGGGCTAAGCCCCCAATGAGGGTATGATAAAAAAACAAAAACAAGGTAAACGTTTAATTTAAGGTGTAATGCTCACTTTCATTCCCATGCAATTGCAGGGTTTTATAATCACCTGTAGTCCTGAATTTGAGTTGTGTAAGTCAGGGGGGTTCAGGGTTTCCCCAGAAAAATTTTAATTCTCTGAACTATTATGTGCATTTTAAGATGTTTTGAAGGCAATTTTCTTTTGGGATAAAACCATGTCAGTGGGCAGCTGATTATTTTTCTCTCCTCATCAGAATCACACTCTTTCAGGGCCCAAGCCCTGAAAGGACGCAGAGCCCTATTGTTTTCCTTCCGATTATTCAGGCCCAAGCCCTGAAAGGCGCAGAGCCCTATTGTTTTACCTTCCGATTATCTTTTTAGGGCCCAAGCCCTGAAAGGGCGCAGAGCCCTATTGTTTTCCTTCCGATTATTTTTATTTTTTATTCAGGGCCCAAGCCCTGAAAGGCGCAGAGCCCTATTGTTTTCCTTCCGATTATTTTTTTTTTTTTTTTTTTTTTTTTTTTTTTTTTTCTCAGCGACTACTCGGGCACTTTTGGGGCCCTTAACATGCTCGAAAACTCTTGAAACTTTGCACACGGGTCAGAACCCGCGGCCATCAGAGCCGGGCTGAAGCTGGTACCCGGGCGTGGCAGGGCGGCTCGTCAGCGCCCCCTGGAATGGGGTCCGAACACCTGGTCCATAACTCAAACACACTTGCATGTAATAATATGAAACTCGGTACACATGTCGATAGCAGAATTTCATCTATACCTCGTGTTCTTACTTTTTACCCCAGCCCAACAGGAAGTCGGCTATTGAGGTTTTTTTGTAAAACACACGCAATGAACTTTTAAATACTCCTCCTAGAGCTCTGATCCAAATTCGACGAAACTCGGTCAGCGTGAAGTCAAGACATTGAGGATGAAAGTTTGTGTGGGGATTTTTGATATCTCGAACGGTTTGGCCGTGGCGAGGAAACGAAACTATGGCGAGAAGCGTGAAACAGGAAGTGTGTCATAACTTCAGCATACATTAACTGATCTGGATGAAACTTCAGCAGTGCGTTCGCTGTAAGAGGACGATCACATGGATGTGACTATTGTGAGTCAAAGTTATAGCGCCACCAACTGGCAGCAGGAAGTGTGTCACTTTCAAAATGCTTTGAAATCACCCTCTTATTTTTACCCGATTTGCTTCAAACTTCATCTGTATAATGTAAATACACGGCAGATGAAGACCTATGAATGGATTCTTGATATCTTTGAAACTGTTGCCGTGGCGACGCATTCAAACTTTACCATTCTTTTAGGATGCATTCTTTTAGGGATTCGAACATTTGTCCATAAATCAAACACACGTGCATGGATTAATATGAAACTCGGTACACTCATAGATCACATCAGGCCAAACAACTTTCGTGCTCTAAGTTTTCCGACAGTTGAACGGAAGTCGGGAATTATGTTTTTTTTTTTTTTAGATAAATGTCCTAGAAAAACATCAAATTACAACCCATGCTGTTACCAATCACCACCAAACTCGGTGTGCATGAAGTCAAGACATTGAGGATGCTAAATTCCGGACGGATTTGTGATATCTCGAACGGTTTGGCCGTGGCGAATTTTTTTGACTAAAAAAGGACACATAAAGTGTGTTATAACTTGGTTAGTTTTACTGACAGTTACAAAACTTGCCGTGTATATTGTTCTATTCAAGCCAAACAACTTTCTAATTAACAATAATAAGCTCAAACCCACAGAAAGTCAGATATTGTAGTTTGAATATGATCATGCTCTTTCTGAGCCTGAGTCTTTCTTGAGTCTCTTGACACACAGTCTGTGTGTGTGTGTGTGTGTGTAGGGGGAGGGGGCTTAATCATTTCACTGTGTGTCTGGCCTGCTAAAGTAAATACATTTCTTAAGCCTGGTATTTTTTAAATAAGTTTTATTTTTATTTTTTTATAAGTAAAGGCATATAACCTGTTTAATTGTAGTGCATTGACAATAGTTTTATATAATTAGTGTATTAATTAAATTAACTTGGTCCATAAATCAAAAAGGAAGTGTGTTAAAACTTCTGCATACATTAACTGATCTTGATGAAACTTCAGCAGTGTGTTCGTTGTAAGAGGCCGATCACATGGATGTGACTATTGTGAGTCAAATATATAGCGCCACCAACTGGAAGCAGAAAGTGTTTCACTTTCAAAATGCTTTGAAATCACACTCTTACTTTTACCCGATTTGCTTCAAACTTCATCTGTATAATGTAAACACACGCCAGATGAAGAGCTGTGAAAGCATTATTCAATATCTAAGATAATGTTGCCATAGCAACGCATCAAACTTTAACATTCCTTTTTTTTGATGATTTTGAGTCTCTTAGCGGCTTTTGGGGCCCTTAATGGGTTTGAAAACTCTTGAAACTTTGCACACAGGTCAGATCCCACAGCCATCAGAGCCGGGAAGATGGTACCCGGGTGTGGCAAGGGGGCTAGACAGCGCCCCCTGGAACGGGGTCCAAAACTTGGTCCATAAATCAAACACGCTTGCATGTAATAATATGAAACTCAGTACACATGTTGATCTCATCGTTTCATATATTCATATATTCTCCTCAAGCCGGACAACTTTCTAATTTACACTCATGAGCTAGGACCCACAGAAAGTCAGATATTTTGGTTTGAAAATGTTGAGTGTCTCTCTGAGCCTACACTTCTGTATGGCAAGCCCTTTTAACATTTAAAAGCTAAGTTTGACTATTCGTAATTAACATTGTAGATATCAACAACGTCTTTCTAGTCGTAATTACATTTTGGATAGTTTGTATTATCATTTAAGATATCTGTAACGTAATTGTGACTAGTTGAAACGACAGATAGAGTATGGCAAGCCGTTTTAACATTTAATCATTTTAACCTACTAGTCTCTATTTTCATGCTACTAGTACTTATTTTTTAGATACTAGTATCTATTCCATTAAGTACTAGTACTTATTCATTAGCTACTAGTGCTTATTCTTTAGATACTAGTGCCTTTTCTTTAGATACTAGTGTTTATTCTTTAGGTACTAGTACCTTTTTAAAGATACTAGTACTTATTCATTAGACACTAGTCCTTATTTATTAGATACTAGTACTTATTCATTAGATGCTAGTCCTTATTCATTACATACCAATGCTTATTAATTAGTTACTAGTACTTATTCATTAGATGCTAGTACCTATTAAATAGATACTAGTACTTATTCATTAGACACTAGTACTTATTTCAATGGTGACTAGTAACTATTCTTTTGTTACTAGTCACATTTTTTCCAGTGACTTCTATGGTGATCTGTCATTCAGATATCAACTATTCAGTTCTGACTAGTATGTTAGTATGTATTCCAATTGTGGAATACATACTAGTATGTATTCCAAAGCAGGGGTTACGTTTTTGCACGTCGTGCAGAATAACCCTAAAGGCACCAAGGTGGCGGTGCCACCGGCTTTATGTGTGTGTGTGTGTGTGTGTGTGTGTATATATATATATATATATGTGTATGTATGTGTATGAATGTAGCTGCGGAGCAGCGATGTGAAGGCCGAAGCCGGCGGTACCGCCATCCCGAGTGCCTTTAGGCACCGGGATTGCGGTGCCACCGCGGCTTGGGCCCGCAATCGCTGCTCGCAGCTATATTTATATATATATATATATTTTTTTTCTTTTTCTAGCGACTATTCGGGCACTTTTGGGGCCCTTAGCATGCTCGAAAACTCTTGAAACTTTGCACACGGGTCAGAACCCGCGGCCATCAGAGCCGGGCTGAAGCTGGTACCCGGGCGTGGCAGGGCGGCTCGTCAGCGCCCCCTGGAATGGGGTCCGAACACCTGGTCCATAACTCAAACACACTTGCATGTAATAATATGAAACTCGGTACACATGTCGATAGCAGAATTTCATCTATACCTCGCGTTCTTGCTTTTTACCCCAGCCCAACAGGAAGTCGGCTATTGAGGTTTTTTTGTAAAACACACGCAATGAACTTTTAAATACTCCTCCTAGAGCTCTGATCCAAATTCGACGAAACTCGGTCAGCTAGAAGTCAAGACATTGAGGATGAAAGTTTGTGTGGGGATTTTTGATATCTCGAACGGTTTGGCCGTGGCGAGGAAACGAAACTATGGCGAGAAACGTGAAACAGGAAGTGTGTCATAACTTCAGCATACATTAACTGATCTGGATGAAACTTCAGCAGTGCGTTCGCTGTAAGAGGACGATCACATGGATGTGACTATTGTGAGTCAAAGTTATAGCGCCACCAACTGGCAGCAGGAAGTGTGTCACTTTCAAAATGCTTTGAAATCACCCTCTTATTTTTACCCGATTTGCTTCGAACTTCATCTGTATAATGTACATACACGGCAGATGAAGACCTATGAATGGATTCTTGATATCTTTGAAACTGTTGCCGTGGCGACGCATCAAACTTTACCATTCTTTTAGGATGCATTCTTTTAGGGATTCGAACATTTGTCCATAAATCAAACACACGTGCATGGATTAATATGAAACTCGGTACACTCATAGATCACATCAGGCCAAACAACTTTCGTGCTCTAAGTTTTACGACAGTTCAAACGGAAGTCGGGAATTATGTTTTTTTTTTTAAATAATTGTCCTAGAAAAACATCAAATTACAACCCATGCTGTTACCAATCACCACCAAACTCGGTGTGCATGAAGTCAAGACATTGAGGATGCTAAATTCCGGACGGATTTTTGATATCTCGAACGGTTTGGCCGTGGCGGATTTTTTTGACTAAAAAAGGACACATAAAGTGTGTTATAACTTGGTTAGTTTTACTGACAGTTACAAAACTTGCCGTGTATATTGTTCTATTCAAGCCAAACAACTTTCTAATTAACAATAATAAGCTCAAACCCACAGAAAGTCAGATATTGTAGTTTGAATATGATCATGCTCTTTCTGAGCCTAGGCCTGTCACACAGTCTGTGTGTGTGTGTGATTGAGTCTTTTGACACACAGTCTCTGTGTGTGTGTGTAGGGGGAGGGGGCTTAATAATTTCACTGTGTGTCTGGCCTGCTAAAGTAAATACATTTCTTAAGCCTGGTATTTTTTACATAAGTTTTTATTTTTATTTTTTTATAAGTAAAGGCATATAACCTGTTTAATTGTAGTGCATTGACAATAGTTTTATATAATTAGTGTATTAATTAAATTAACTTGGTCCATAAATCAAAAAAGTAAGTAAATAAATCAAAAAGGAAGTGTGTTAAAACTTCTGCATACATTAACTGATCTTGATGAAACTTCAGCAGTGTGTTCGTTGTAAGAGGTCGATCACATGGATGTGAGTCAAATATATAGCGCCACCAACTGGCAGCAGAAAGTGTTTCACTTTCAAAATGCTTTGAAATCGCACTCTTACTTTTACCCGATTTGCTTCAAACTTCATGTGTATAATGTAAACACACGCCAGATGAAGAGCTGTGAAAGCATTATTCAATATCTAAGATAATGTTGCCATAGCAACGCATCAAACTTTAACATTCCTTTTTTTTGATGATTTTGAGACTCTTAGCGGCTTTTGGGGCCCTTAACGGGTTTGAAAACTCTTGAAACTTTGCACACAGGTCAGATCCCACAGCCATCAGAGCCGGGCTGAAGATGGTACCCGGGTGTGGCAAGGGGGCTAGACAGCGCCCCCTGGAACGGGGTCCAAAACTTGGTCCGTAAATCAAACACGCTTGCATGTAATAATATGAAACTCAGTACACATGTTGATCTCATCGTTTCATATATTCATATATTCTCCTCAAGCCGGACAACTTTCTAATTTACACTCATGAGCTAGGACCCACAGAAAGTCAGATATTTTGGTTTGAAAATGTTGAGTGTCTCTCTGAGCCTACACTTCTGTATGGCAAGCCCTTTTAACATTTAAAAGCTAAGTTTGACTATTCGTAATTAACATTGTAGATATCAACAACGTCTTTCTAGTCGTAATTACATTTTGGATAGTTTGTATTATCATTTAAGATATCTGTAACGCAATTGTGACTAGTCGAAACGACAGATAGAGTATGGCAAGCCGTTTTAACATTTAATCATTTTAACCTACTAGTCTCTATTTTCATGCTACTAGTACTTATTTTTTAGATACTAGTATCTATTCCATTAAGTACTAGTACTTATTCATTAGCTACTAGTGCTTATTCTTTAGATACTAGTGCCTTTTCTTTAGATACTAGTGTTTATTCTTTAGGTACTAGTACCTTTTTAAAGATACTAGTACTTATTCATTATAAACTAGTCCTTATTTATTAGATACTAGTACTTATTCATTAGATGCTAGTCCTTATTTATTAGATACTAGTACTTATTCATTAGATGCTAGTCCTTATTCATTACATACCAATGCTTATTAATTAGTTACTAGTACTTATTCATTAGATACTAGTACCTATTAAATAGATACTAGTACTTATTCATTAGACACTAGTACTTATTTCAATGGTGACTAGTAACTATTCTTTTGTTACTAGTCACATTTTTTCCATTGACTTCTATGGTGATCTGTCATTCAGATATCAACTATTCAGTTCTGACTAGTATGTTAGTATGTATTCCAATTGTGGAATACATACTAGTATGTATTCCAAAGCAGGGGTTACGTTTTTGCACGTCGTGCAGAATAACCCTAAAGGCACCAAGGTGGCGGTGCCACCGGCTTCATGTGTGTGTGTGTGTGTGTGTGTATATATATATATATATATATATATATAAATATAGCTGCGAGCAGCGATGGAGGGCCAAAGCCGTGGTACCGCCATCCCAGTGCCTTTAGGCACCGGGGTTGCGGTGCCACCGGGGCTTGGGCCCGGAATCGCTGCTCGCAGCTATATTTATTTTATTTTTTTTTTATTTTTATTTATTTTATTTTTTTTTCTAGCGACTATTCGGGCACTTTTGGGGCCCTTAACATGCTCGAAAACTCTTGAAACTTTGCACACGGGTCAGAACCCGGGCCATCAGAGCCGGGCTGAAGCTGGTACCCGGGCGTGGCAGGGCGGCTCGTCAGCGCCCCCTGGAATGGGGTCCGAACACCTGGTCCATAACTCAAACACACTTGCATGTAATAATATGAAACTCAGTACACATGTCGATAGCAGAATTTCATCTATACCTCGCGTTCTTACTTTTTACCCCAGCCCAACAGGAAGTCGGCTATTGAGGTTTTTTTGTAAAACACACGCAATGAACTTTTAAATACTCCTCCTAGAGCTCTGATCCAAATTCGACGAAACTCGGTCAGCGTGAAGTCAAGACATTGAGGATGAAAGTTTGTGTGGGGATTTTTGATATCTCGAACGGTTTGGCCGTGGCGAGGAAACGAAATTATGGCGAGAAACGTGAAACAGGAAGTGTGTCATAACTTCAGCATACATTAACTGATCTGGATGAAACTTCAGCAGTGCGTTCGCTGTAAGAGGACGATCACATGGATGTGACTATTGTGAGTCAAAGTTATAGCGCCACCAACTGGCAGCAGGAAGTGTGTCACTTTCAAAATGCTTTGAAATCACCCTCTTATTTTTACCCGATTTGCTTCAAACTTCATCTGTATAATGTAAATACACGGCAGATGAAGACCTATGAATGGATTCTTGATATCTTTGAAACTGTTGCCGTGGCGACGCATCAAACTTTACCATTCTTTTAGGATGCATTCTTTTAGGGATTCGAACATTTGTCCATAAATCAAACACACGTGCATGGATTAATATGAAACTCGGTACACTCATAGATCACATCAGGCCAAACAACTTTCGTGCTCTAAGTTTTACGACAGTTCAAACGGAAGTCGGGAATTATGTTTTTTTTTTTAAATAAATGTCCTAGAAAAACATCAAATTACAACCCATGCTGTTACCAATCACCACCAAACTCGGTGTGCATGAAGTCAAGACATTGAGGATGCTAAATTCCGGACGGATTTGTGATATCTCGAACGGTTTGGCCGTGGCGGATTTTTTTGACTAAAAAAGGACACATAAAGTGTGTTATAACTTGGTTAGTTTTACTGACAGTTACAAAACTTGCCGTGTATATTGTTCTATTCAAGCCAAACAACTTTCTAATTAACAATAATAAGCTCAAACCCACAGAAAGTCAGATATTGTAGTTTGAATATGATCATGCTCTTTCTGAGCTTAGGCCTGTCACACAGTCTGTGTGTGTGTGTGTGTGTGTGTGTGAGGGGAGGGGGCTTAATCATTTCACTGTGTGTCTGGCCTGCTAAAGTAAATACATTTCTTAAGCCTGGTATTTTTTAAATAAGTTTTTATTTTTATTTTTTTATAAGTAAAGGCATATAACCTGTTTAATTGTAGTGCATTGACAATAGTTTTATATAATTAGTGTATTAATTAAATTAACTTGGTCCATAAATCAAAAAAGTAAGTAAATAAATCAAAAAGGAAGTGTGTTAAAACTTCTGCATACATTAACTGATCTTGATGAAACTTCAGCAGTGTGTTCGTTGTAGAGGTCGATCACATAGATGTGAGTCAAATATATAGCGCCACCAACTGGCAGCAGAAAGTGTTTCACTTTCAAAATGCTTTGAAATCGCACTCTTACTTTTACCCGATTTGCTTCAAATGTAAACACACGCCAGATGAAGAGCTGTGAAAGCATTATTCAATATCTAAGATAATGTTGCCATAGCAACGCATCAAACTTTAACATTCCTTTTTTTTTGATGATTTTGAGTCTCTTAGCGGCTTTTGGGGCCCTTAACGGGTTTGAAAACTCTTGAAACTTTGCACACAGGTCAGATCCCACAGCCATCAGAGCCGGGCTGAAGATGGTACCCGGGTGTGGCAAGGGGGCTAGACAGCGCCCCCTGGAACGGGGTCCAAAAACTTGGTCCATAAATCAAACACGCTTGCATGTAATAATATGAAACTCAGTACACATGTTGATCTCATCGTTTCATATATTCATATATTCTCCTCAAGCCGGACAACTTTCTAATTTACACTCATGAGCTAGGACCCACAGAAAGTCAGATATTTTGGTTTGAAAATGTTGAGTGTCTCTCTGAGCCTACACTTCTGTATGGCAAGCCCTTTTAACATTTAAAAGCTAAGTTTGACTATTCGTAATTAACATTGTAGATATCAACAACGTCTTTCTAGTCGTAATTACATTTTGGATAGTTTGTATTATCATTTAAGATATCTGTAACGTAATTGTGACTAGTCGAAACGACAGATAGAGTATGGCAAGCCGTTTTAACATTTAATCATTTTAACCTACTAGTCTCTATTTTCATGCTACTAGTACTTATTTTTTAGATACTAGTATCTATTCCATTAAGTACTAGTACTTATTCATTAGCTACTAGTGCTTATTCTTTAGATACTAGTGCCTTTTCTTTAGATACTAGTGTTTATTCTTTAGGTACTAGTACCTTTTAAAGATACTAGTACTTATTCATTAGAAACTAGTCCTTATTTATTAGATACTAGTACTTATTCATTAGATGCTAGTCCTTATTCATTACATACCAATGCTTATTAATTAGTTACTAGTACTTATTCATTAGATACTAGTACCTATTAAATAGATACTAGTACTTATTCATTAGACACTAGTACTTATTTCAATGGTGACTAGTAACTATTCTTTTGTTACTAGTCACATTTTTTCCGTTGACTTCTATGGTGATCTGTCATTCAGATATCAACTATTCAGTTCTGACTAGTATGTTAGTATGTATTCCAATTGTGGAATACATACTAGTATGTATTCCAAAGCAGGGGTTACGTTTTTGCACGTCGTGCAGAATAACCCTAAAGGCACCAAGGTGGCGGTGCCCCACGGCCTTATATATATATATATATATATATATATATATATATATATATATATATATATATATATATATATATATATATATATATATATACATACATATGTGTGTGTGTGTGTGAGTGCGTGCCCGTGTGAGCAGCGGTGCACTGAGGCAGGCCGTGGCCGGCCGGTAGCAGCCGTCCCGCCGTGCCCATACTTAGGTAACTGAAGGCACGCGGGATTGCGGTGCCACCGGCTGGGGCCAACTGAATCGCTGCTCGCAGCTATATTTTCTTCGTTCCTTACTCTTGCCTGTCTCTTCCCCTCCTGAAAGTTGAGCTTAGGCTGATAATAGGCTTTTCATTTTTGTCTGACAGAAAGTAAACATAGGGTCAACTGGTTTGATTTTGCCTATGAATCATTTTCTCAGACTTGTTAATTTACTGAAAACTACTAGGAAAGGTAACTAAGTTTATAAAATTAATTCACATTAAAGGCTACACATTCATTTTTGATCTTATGACTTATCACATGTATATGTGCACTGGAAGCATCAGCACCAAAATGGGCTTATCCACCATGGGATAAAGCTCTTTCTGATTCTGATGCCTAATACAGGGCTGTAGACAGGGCTTTATAATCAAAGAGGTCCTACATTTGAGGTGGAGGTTTGGGGGTTAAATTTTTTAATCTCTGATATGTGCATTTCAAGACATTTGAAGACCAAAAAAAGGATAAGAAATAGCTTTAAAACTGTCAGCAGACTATTTGTCAATATTTTTTCTACTAAAGAAAAATTTCTACTATAATACAATTTGTATATAATTTTAATATGTACACATTCATTATTAATCCTGTACCTAACATGATAAAACGGCTTTGATAATGTTTCTTGTCCCCTCACGATGACAGTAAACGAATGATTACATTAGGCTGGCGTTACATGCCTAATGTCAGTTCAAAAGGGCGAAATTAGACAAAACTATATTAGTTTTCCTGATTTATTCTTTGTCATTCGTTTAACATTTATGATCTCAAAAAACTGTCAAATATATAACGTTATAAGTAACTATAAGTTCTTATCTACTTACATCTTATCTCGCACTTGCCAGCAATACGTAACT